>OY720453.1:68477410-68857410 GCA_963082715.1 Harpalus rubripes | reverse complement strand
GTTAGTATAATTATCAAGAGGATTAAAACTGTATAAATAAAAAGATATATTGTTCAAATAAAAGTGATAAAGTTTTGTTTGTGACTCAAGCAGTTGTAATGGTGCGATCGAAAGTAACAACAACGCAAATAGTCATAGTATCAGCTGAGCTGACCCTGACATGACAAATAAAAGAGTACGGAGTTCATCTTACTTATAATAAGGTTTATTGAGTGAATTAAATTCTAGTGTAAATTGTGTCGACAATGAAGACACTGGTGTTTTTGTCCTGTATTTTCCTTTACGGTAAGAGGGTTTCTAAAATTTTCTTTGACATTGACAGGGATGATTCATGTAATCATGAATCCCATGTACCTAGCTTTACGACAAGGGACAACTTTTTATTATGATTGGATTTTATAAACGGAAAATTTATTCTAAAATTGGGCTGTGTTATATTTATAATTATTATAAACAATGTATTATTTTTTATCTTGAGACAAATTGATAATGGTATATACAGGTAGCGCAGAACAAAACTAATTAAAATTAATGTTACCATTTTAAAAAATTATATTCTATGCCCAATATAGTGAGGAAGGTAAGCCTACAGTCCTGAAAAATTTATATTCCTTGTTTTGTTTAACATATCAATGTAATCTTCAAAATTTTGCCTTAGAGGGCTTAAAAATATTCTCCTCAATTTTGTAAGGACGTAAAGTCTTAACGAAGTTGCAAAAATTTTAACGAATAGAAACTAATGTAGGTAAACCCTGTCATTTTCAAGTTTAATTCAGTGTTCACAATTATTATTAGTTATTTACTATAACAATGTTGCAAAGATTGAACAACTTTCTTATAAAATTAGGGTGAATTATGTATATACAGGGTGTTCCATTTAAGTGCTACACTATTGCTATCTCGAGAAGTATAAGAGATACGAAGTTCGTTAAATTAGCAAACAATTTCTAAATTATATGACTATCAAAATGAACACAACAAAAATTTTTCTTAACCAGTAGTTCTCAAAATATGGGACCCAACTTTTTTATTTTAAAATAGAACCTACTTTTTTTATTAGCTAAATCGATTCAGTATTTTTTTCTGAATTCAATGATATTGATATGTAATACTCTATTATTACAAAAATTTTGAGAAAGTGTAAAATTAATAATGTATCATTTTTATTTAAATATGACTATACAAAGAGTGCTATGGAAAAACAAATAAATCAAATGAAGAAATAATTACAAAAGCTTTTATAATGGACCTTTTCAATTTAACGGCTCTCTTTCCATCGCTGCAAATAGTAAGAAAATGGCGCGAAGAACTGCCAGTTGGGCTGTCGAACGAAACGTCAAAAATATTTTAGTCATTAAAATGTATTCTCAGTGAAAATTTGCATCGTTAGACATTTTAACTTCAATAAAAGCTTTTGTAACTTATTTTGATAAGATTTTTTAAAGTTATCTGAGATATTCTCACATTTTACGTCTAATTTTTTTAGAAACAAACGCCATAGTTCCCAGTTGTTCTTACTATGCGCAGATCCCCATTGCGCATATCTTCTATCTCTTTGAATTGAAAAGGTCCATTTTCTTTAAGTTGTGAATAATTATTATTTAAACAAGATAAAATACATAAATAATATTAATAATTGTTTTTTTCCATAGCGCTCTTTGTATAGTCATATTTAAATAAAAATGATGCATTATTAATTTTACATTTTTCTCAAATATTTTGTAATAATAGAGTATCACATATTGATATCGTTGAATTCAGAAAACAATACTGAATCGAATAAGCAAATAAAAAAAAATAGGTTCTATTTAAATTAAGAAAGTAGCACTCCATATTTTGAGAACCACTGGTCTAAAAAAATTCTTGTTTCGCTCATTAAAGTAGTCTTATAAAATAGAAATTGTTTGCTAATTTAACCGACTTCGTATCTCTTATACTTCTTGAGATAGCAATAGTGTAGCACTTAAATGGAACATCCTGTATGTATACTGGATGATGACGGCTAGTGGTAAACATTGGGTTTTTAGTTTTATGAAATTTCCTACTAATGTTTTATTTTTACGGCAAAATCTGTGTCGTACAAAGTTGTTCAGAATTAAAAGTTACATTTTTATATGTTTCTAGTTTCTGTACAATTTTAAATTTTTGTTGATTCATATTCGTGTTCTAAGTCTAAGACCTGGTCATCTTTAGTTAAACTGACATTACCAACCGTTGAGAGATAAAAATGTTGACTAATATAGTTAAGTAATTATCCAAATAAAGGCGATATGATTATATTTTTTATCGTACAATACCATTAATACACTAAGCTTTCTTTGTTAATATTTAAACTTTCAAAGTATGCCTTTATTTCCATTATTTTCTCCTATTTATTTTTAGCTTCTGCGTCTAAATCAAAAGAATGAATTTGCGCTACTTTGATATTTGATTGCAATACTTGTTTATGTATCTTATAGAACAAAGTTCAGAAAAACATTTCCTTTGTTACTATTTCTCTTCTTTTCAGCTTTTAGTGTACTGGGTCATCCAACATCCACGCTACCTACAATTTCTGCAAAGCCACATCTGTTAGGTAGTAAAGAATGTACCTGGGGGCCCTCGTATTGGTGTGGAAACTTAACGTAAGTGAAAATGATGACTTAATATTTAAGTATATAGTTTGCTCTAGTTTTTTTTTTAATTTAATGAGGGAATTAATTCTTTGTTTTTCAATTTTAATAATAGTTTAATGATGGAAAGATGTATCTAATTAGTCACTTGCGTCATTATTTGCTATTCATGGAAAAACAATTCACTTCTTTTGAACAAAGTTGTCTGACTAGAATAAGAAATATTTATAGAATGTGAATGGTGAATGAATAATTATACTTGCTTCGCAATTAAAATAAAAATAGAAAACACTTCGTTGTTTACCTATTCATTTGTCAAATATTTGACAATTTTTTTTGTAATATAAATGTATATTACTTAAACGAATTTACAAATATAGTTGAATTTAATTTTTTAACTAGTTCTTCTATTATGTTATTTTGAATACATTTTATACGAATCCTAAAAATATTACTAAATCTGCGATAACTAAATAAAAGACAAATATTTCTAAATATAATACAGTGAACTTAGTACCTACATTAATTTTTATATTGCCAATATAATATAGGAAATTTTAAATATAATTATACAAAAAATATTACCCAACTTAACATAACATAATTTAAAAATTACTAGATCAAGAAAATAATACTACCTATAATTTTTTTTTCAAACGTCGTAGAAATGGCACTTTTTGTGACTTGATTCACAAGGTAGAAGTTTCATTTCTACGCCGCTGGAAATTTCTACGCCGGCGGAGTAGAAATAAAATAAACAAATATCCATAGAAACTACATAGAATAATACTACCTATAATTTTTTTTTTCAAACGTCGTAGAATGGTACTTTTTGTGACTTGATTCACAAGGTAGAAGTTTCATTTCTACGCCGCTGGAAATTTCTACGCCGGCGGAGTAGAAATAAAATAAACAAATATCCATAGAAACTACATAGAATTAGCGAATAAAAAGAAAAGTAGTGCGTTTGAAAAAAAAAATTAAATGTGTCATTCGGAATAAAAGTGTCTGTGTGCCTCGCAAGCAATTGTCCGACTCGCTTCCCTCGTCGTGCAAACTTCCATGCTCGCCACACAAAGTATCACTTTTACGCCTAATAACACAATATACTATAATTTAATAAATAATTGGAGAAAAAAATCAAAGTAGCTGACATCTAGTGAGAGATTTGTGAACGCAGCAAATAGGGAAAACATCACTTTTTATCATTTGTTGATGTAATTTATTTTTAATGTAAATGATATTTATACTAAATAGTTTTGATATTTACAGTTTGAAATAAAAACAACAAATGATATCACTATTTTACTATAAAAAAATCTGATGTGGACACCACACCACTTCCTTGTACACAAGACCAACATGAAGTATAGACCCAAGTATAAAATTTCACGTATTTGACGTAATTTGACATTAGCATCTATTTTTTATTTTTTTGTTATTTTTTGTCGTAATCCATAGCAAGCTTCATTACAAAAACCAAAAAGTATATAAGTTTTAAATATACATATCTCGCTTATACAAAGGGCTAATTTAATACTTGATGTGCTAGACGCAGAATTTAATTCTCTAAAACTTTTATTTGAAGCATTTATTTCTAAAATCAAAATGAAACCATTTATTGAAGAAAAACTGTTAACAACTTCAGATAATATGTCACTTCCGGTTAGCCTGTTTTAACCAAAATCTACTATGTTATTCCAATTGACATAAAAGTCTTATATAGGTACCAAATTTGAAAAGTTTTAGATTATAATTTAAAATAGTTTTTCATTAAAATCAGATTGACTTGTTAAATGGGTAACGTGTAACTACAGTGTCATTAATTCCTGACTAAACGTTTCCATTAAGAATGTAGCCAAGTAACATTTCTCAACATTGTTTAGTTAGAAATTTGAGGAGCGAGCGTTTTTCTACTTTGTCGCTCTAGAGCGTCAAAGTGACATTTTGCGTTGACAAAAGAGAGCGCAAATAGCTACTTTGTATATAAACTGTACAAAAACAAATATTCCTAACTATACCAATATAAAGTTCGTACAGTATTTTCCATATTGCCAATATAATATAGTAAATTTTAAATATAACTAGATGGAGAAAACAAAATGGTACAAGCTATTTATAAAATTTAAATATATGGACTTGCAAAGTGACGCCAAACTTGCAAGTAAATAATCAGCAAATATTCCTAATTGGATTAATGTAAAGTTCGTTCAGTAATTTCTGTATTACCAACATATCTTATATACATAATATAGTAAATTTAAAATATAATTTTAAAATTTGATTTTGTTGTGTCACGTGATAGTGACGTACTAGTTGTACAGTACCGGCGGTGTACTATCAGTGGTTCATGCGGCGTCTTATCTAATTCGAACATGGAGTAGGGATTTCAACTGGTCTTCCATTGGAAGGTCATCTAGTACATCAGCAAAATTTAAATGCTTTATATCTTTTGTAACAATTAATTTATAATATGATTTTTTGTTTTTTCCCTGTTGTTTACCTATCAACACTAATATTTCTAATAAATTTTTAATATTGGTGCTCCTCAGAGAATACCCTATTATATAAAAAAAAATTATAATAAACTATTATTCACGAAAGAGGACTATTCAAGGTCATTTGTTTACATAGCAGTAACTTAGCAACATTTTATGTTAGAAAGAGAAAAATTATTTGGCTTATGTCTATTTAATTTATGTGATATGATAGGTATACTTAAAGGGTGGCATTACTTTCTAACACGCTAAAAATAATAGGGACGTATGCCGCAGACATGTAATAATCTACTACACTGCTCTCTGTACTATTGTTTATCCAGTGACGTTGACATTTGGTTCAAATTATTATCCTAGGGTTTTCGACAAGTATATTTTTTTATGTAAAAACATAGGTGAAGATGATAAAACTATGAGAAAAACATTATTTAAAAAGAAACAAAATGTATCCATCAATATTTCGTGTTGCACGCCTATGGATATGAAATGCAATGAAGTTATGTGCAATATAATACAACACGGCTCATAAATGACCTTGAATAGTCATCTTTCGTGAATAATACTATATAAGTCTATCATAGAAGTTTATAGGCATTTGTAACTGCGGTTAAAAGGGTCTCGTATATTTTAGGTACCAAATATAATCCAAAGGCAATAAATAAAAAAAAATCGACGTATGATCTTTTTTCCTGCAGTAGCGAAATTGACTACAGTAATTATTATAATTATAAACAAGCTTATTTAAAAATATATTGCATGTTACTTTATATTTACGTTCAGTAATAATAAATAAAACTTTTATTACTAGAAAGGTAAAAACATAAATAATTTATACTTTTTGCAATTGAAAGGAGGAAAAAAGTGAAAAATACACAGACAACAATGTAGAATAACCGGCAATAATATATTACATAATTGTATGTAAATGTCCATCCTTGTTTACCTGTGAATGTCGTGTTAGATGAATTTTATTTATAGCTTTTCGTAAAATACCGTGACCGGAACTACAGGGATATATGTATATTGTTCCTTATTTAACAATTATTTGAAGGATGGAAAAAGTAAAAAAAAATGTTACAATACTTTAAATAAAAATACATTATTTCTTTAATTGTGTCAGCTCTTACATGGTGAAACTTATTATTCATTTTAATTTTTGAAAATACTTGGTTTTAAAGTTTCACAAATGTTTTATTTTGATTACCAGTTTCGCTACAACATTAGCATCATCAGATCTTCCTTAACGTAGGTATAATTATAAATATATAAATATGTCTAAATTATATTAAATAAATATAAATGAAATGTCAATATGTCAATAAATGTTTTTTTTTTAAATAATTATTTTAAAAAAACATTTATTGACATATTGACATTTCGTTTATATTTATTTGATATAATTTAGACATATTTATATATTTATAATTATACCTACGTTAAGGAAGATCTGATGATGCTATGCTAATGTTGTAGCGAAACTGGTAATCAAAATAAAATATTTGTGAAACTTAAAACCAAGTATTTTCAATAATTAAAAATACATTATTCCTAACTGCACTAATGTAAACTTCGAAGAGTAATTTCTATATTGTAGAGGCAATGTACCGGATCAGAATAATTATTAATTAATTAGAATATGGGGGCTACATATAGGATATTCCTGTTATTAACTTTTATTAGTTAATGGTAATATAAAAGACCAATTTACCTTTTTTACCTTCCGTCACCTTTAGGTAAGGAAGGTATTTTCTTTGGTCAAAAAATTCGATGATGATTTTTTAATCAATAAGCACGTTTTAGGGTCCCTAGAATACGATTTTACTATTTTTACTATGATGTCTGTATGTATGGATGGATGGATGTATGTATGTATGTGTGTGTGACGATTTTTTCGGATCGCATAACTTCAATACCACC
The DNA here is from genome assembly GCA_963082715.1 of Harpalus rubripes. Taxonomy (NCBI): domain Eukaryota; kingdom Metazoa; phylum Arthropoda; class Insecta; order Coleoptera; family Carabidae; genus Harpalus; species Harpalus rubripes. The sequence continues at coordinate 68,850,383 of OY720453.1, read as the reverse complement.
TTTCCAAAAATTATAATTTTCACGTATTCCTTTTCTTTACATCTATATGAAGAGCTGATTAGATTTTGGTTACAATTGGTCGACCGGAAGAACCCTAATTTGAAGATTTTAACAATTTTTCTTGAAAAAACGATGTTAAATATCATTTTTCCATTTAATGTTATTATAAATATTAAAGAATATTTTATTCTCTATAAGTTTTGATTACATTTTATACTTCATATTATTTGGGTATAGAGTAATAAATTTGTAAAGAAATTAAATTTCATAAAGCAGCAAGCTGTGCTATAAACATGGTAACATATACTATATTAAGAAAATTCTGATTGACAAATGTCAGTGTCAAGTGCATTTGACAGTATGTTTGTGTTATAATTTTACTGTAAATATAGAAACTTTCTGTATGGAATTTGTACAAAATACATAGAACTGACTTAAGGTAATGTACTGGAAATATGGAATCTTTTACAAGAAAATAGTGTGCAATTTTTACAATATACATAAAACTGACCAGAGCTGACAGAAGGTAATGTGCTGACCACATCAGAATTTTATTTTCATAAGTTACATGTTATTTTAAAAATAATTTCTTATCGTTTCTTGCTGTTTGTACTATAACATATGATAGAGATAAGAAATAAAAGCTAGTATCACGTTTTTAACAAAAAATATTTGGCAAATAATTTTATTAAGAAAGTAGCAAATATGGCCGCCATACGACGGGAATATTTCTATTTATACAAAATTTGTATTATTACCATTAACCTTCGAATACAAGAGGCTAGTTTACTCGTTGCTAGCATGCTAGCTAGTAATTTACTGCCAGCAAATAATCTAGCTATATGTAAGTAATTGAAGTGGCTAGCCAACTAGTTGCCGAGTTTACTCGCTATAGAACGTCAATTTTACTAGCTACTAGCTTGTTGACGAGTTCACTTGTGACCTAGGGAAAGCAAGAGGTTGGGTTTTCTGTACAGTGTCCACTTTTTTGGTTCTAGTTAAAAAATATCGACTAATGCCCAGTTTTATAAAAGATGGATAAGTAAATTACTAGCAAAGTAAAATTTACTCTTAAAGTAAAATAGTTTATTCCACAGATTTTCGTTTTATAAAGCAAGAATAAAAATACTAGCTAAGTAAATCTATAGAATAAATTACTCCACCGATTTTCGAGGAAGTAAATTTTATTCAGTAGAATAAATTTAACACATCAACATTAATTAAATTAAATTCATTATAAATTTCATCTCTTGTATTATTATTAAATTTATTTATTTACATCCAATATATTTGCTTTGTCTATTTCTGTGTAATTTTTTCCCCGTTCTCTCTTTTTTCTATGTTAGTTGACACCTGGCACTTTATGACACACTTTATTTTCTATTTTGACTTTTGGATTTATTTCGTGCCAGGAACATACAGAATACAATATTATTAAAACATTCTGCGGAACATGGTTTGGAATAGATCCTCTTCAGTTGGAGATTAACATTATCGTCAGTAATGGTTTTAAGGGATACCGTCTAGTAATGTTATATCCTGGTTTTATCAATCTCTCTTATGCTCCAGTAGTGGAAAGATTAGCCGGTATAAGAAACCGTAGCCTGAATGTACTACGGTATTCACACACTCTTCATGGAGGCTCTTTTCCTTGTCCCCAGTTAAAATTGTAGTTGCAAATTCATAAAAAAAATATAATTTTATTACCACTCTGGCCTGTAGGTTCTTAATATAGTGAAAAACAATATTAAATGTATATAATTATAGAAAATATTAAAATATTAATATGCATAAATCACAAAATAATGATAGATGTCTGTCTCTGTCGGTAAATCACTAGGATAAAATATTTACTCTGCAAGTAGTTATTTTACTGTGTAACTTGTTTTATAAAACAGGCATTTTTATTTACTCGTCGATTAAATTTACTTTCAAAGTAATAACTCGCAGTTTATTCGATGTTTATAAAACCGGGCATAAGATGGTTAGAAGAGGTGATGTTTTATAGCTATTAACATACCTAGGATTATTATGACTATCATAACTGCCGCAGATATCGGTTTGAAATCCGAGCTCGTAGAGCGAGGATTTTAAGACATCTAAGGCTTGTTATGATTCATAACATCAGTGGTTTGTTCAATAGTTTATCGGTTTCAGAAAATGAAGACATTATTAATAAAGATTATTTTTTGAAATTCTCTCATTAATGCCAAAATGTCATGATAACCAGAACAATTATTTTGACATTTATGTCAGTATGACAAATATTCAAATTATGTGATTTATTCCTCGTGTTTATTATTTTAGAATAAAGTAAACTGTGTTAAGATCGATTCACTAACGTTATATGTATGTATTAATGAAGAGCATTATAATTTCTTTTGATTTTATTTTCATTTTGTAGACTGTTGTTGATAAATCAGTATGGTAATAATATTACCATACAGATACAGTTATTACTTAGTTACCACCCTACTTTTGTATGTGTAAACAAGGGTTTAATATCAAGAAACCGATAAATTAATTATAGTACTTTACTGCAAGAAGGGATTAAAAATATTACCGATATTTGTGCACAAAGCAGATTGGCACACCCAACAATGTGTAATAAGCCGTGATGGTATATTTTATTTATTTAATAGGAAACCAGCAGGCATTTAAAATGACCTGAGCAACAGGATTCAGGGATGTATTTAAAAAATTTAATACTAGTTCGTTCGTCTCAGGTGTAAGCAACCCTTGAGTCGGAATTACTTTTAGATGAAATTGAAAATTCCAAACTAAATAGTTTAAAGATCAAATTTTAAACGGACCCCTGTTTTAATATTCAGTTACCCTGGTCGGACATCTATTTTCAGCCAGACATAGTAATGTATTTCTGTGCTTTCCTAGTCCAGTATTTACATGGTTCATGCAAAAATTTCATACCTAAATATTTCTTACAATTCTATTCTTTTCTAGGGTTTCAAAAGAAATCATATCTATAAAATAATTTAAACGTCAACTATCATTCGATAGTCATACCGTATACATTATTTATTTATGATAGATTTGTTGGTATAATTTTGGCTTTTAATAATAATAATAAATGATGTCAGAATCACATATTTGATATCTCGTTACTACTAACATACAATCAAGCATACAATATTGTCCTACACAAATGAAAATGTTGACATTTCTGATTCAGTATCAAATATGATAAAGCAAATACTTCTAAAAACCATGTTGAGTCAGATAATCACAAGACTTGTATGTGAGTCATATCCATCCATTTAACAAACGCGATCCATATTTCCGTTAAACACGCGGTAATCAATTACTCCCGATTTAAATTTACATTGTTCATGCTAATACTTTATTACAGATTGTTTTCTTTTTTTAATTAAAACTTATTTATCGAGCACTTACAAAGGTCATTAGTGTTCTGTTATTTTAAATACATTACTACCAATAGACTACTTGCGTGGTATTGAAAATCTGATATCTATCACTAAATACCAAAAGTAAAGTTGAAAACGTGTGTAAATATATAAATTTTATTAAAAAAAAAATTTGTTTTTTAATAAATTAAGAAAGAAGATTTTCTTTGACGTCATTATTTTGAACTGGAGAAAGGGATGCATATTTAAGAATGTAACTTGTAGATGGCGAGCGAGTGCGAGTTTTACAGCGTTTTCAGCTTACAAGTAAATTGATTTTGACATTAGTTCATTTTTCTGTGTGTCTCTTATTATTTACAATTTGCGTGGTTTCTGTTTCTTTTATTACGTATTTCGATTTGTTAAGTAGGATTTTGAAGGATTTTAACTTAGCTTATACTCGTACAAGATTAAAATGACAAACGAAAATATTAACTTCCAAACTATTATTCAAATGTCAAACAAATGACCTGTCATGTTTAAATTACCCGCACATGCCGTTGCTATTGGACAATCTATGTTATTACTTTACGGCCATTCATTGGTTCGGCGTAATTCTACGTCACACATGGCGGTAATTTAAAATATTAAAATTTCATTATTTTTACCTCTCGCTAAGAGAGGTATTGTATTCATGCTAAAAATGGCATATCCAGATTTTAGTGAATAAGCACGTTTTAAGGTCCCTAGAATCCGATTATAACATTTTTACGATGATGTCCGTATATGTGTGTGGATGTGTATGTGGATGTTGGATTCATGATTTCTCAAATACTATAAGACTTAAGACATTTTTAACTACGGATTCCTCAATCTAACAATAATGGGAAGAGTTGATGAAGTTTTGGTAACAATTGGACAACCGGAAGTAGTAGTTACAAGAAAAAAATCATCTAAATATTATTTATCGAAGATTTATATAAATACTTATATTAAAGAAGTTAAATTCTTTATTCGATAAATATAAATTCATTATTATATCTTCTATAGTAGAGATAAAGAAATGCATATAAAATAATTTGATGTAAAAATTCTCAGATCAAACTCCTTCAAGACAAGAAATTCAAATGTTTGTAAATGACACATAAATATCACTGTCAAAAATATTTGTATGCCACTGTCAAAAATATTTGTACATTATTATGAAGATTATGAAAATAAAAAAAAAGTCAACAACGCAAAAGAATATACGTAAAAAAGAATATAAAAGGAATTTGCGAAAAAATGACGAATATAAAGAAAAAGGAAAGAAAAATATAAAAAAAAAAAATTCAGGATATTGAATATAAAGAAAATATATGTATTGTACATAATTTATATTAAAATATCCCATAGATTTTGCAAATATATGTGAGAATTATTATGTAGTGAGACATGAATATACAGGGTGTTAATTAAAAAGCGGGCCATAGGCGTTTAACATGGAAAATCAGTTTTTCCTTTCGCAAAACTTCCCATTTAATTTTAAGCAAAAATGTTTCAAATAAATGATGTAGAGAATTAAATTCTACACCAGCATCACTAAACAGATTTTATTTTGAATGTTCAGTAACCTGTAAAATCCAAATTTAAATTCTATAAATATTGCTCATTTGTAGTGATAGCCATGGGAATTTAAAGAAAATTACAAAGAAATGCATATCGTTTGAACTGTCAGAAATTCGATTTTCAAATAAAATACTGATAATTATATTCTATTGTAAGTCCTTAAAAATATTTTGTTTTTATAATCTACATCTAAATTATTGCTTAGATTTTATTTATTTTTATTTTGTAACCTGCAAAATCGAAATTCTGACAATTCAACCGATATGCATTTCTTTGTAATTTTATTTAAATTACATGGCTATCACTACAAATGAGTAATATTTATAAAATTTCAAATTGGATTTTACAGGTTACTAAACATGCAAAATAAAATCTGTTTAGTGATGGTAGTGTAGAATTTAATTCTCTACAACATTTATTTGAAACATTTTTGCTTAAAATTAAGTGGGAAGTTTTGCGAAAGGAAAAACTGATTTTCCATGTTAAACGCCTATGGCCCGCTTTTTAATTAACACCCTGTATGTACGAGTATTTGTATTTAAAAATATTTTTCGTTTTATGCGTACAACCAGGTAAAATATCTAGCGAGAGCTTATGTGCTGGCCACATCAGATTTTTTTTCTGGCCAATTAATGAAAATTTTGCCAAAAAAAAAAATATGGGTAGCAAGTATCGTCTCTTCAAAAATATTAAATAAAAAAATTGCACACAAGTAGCCCATTGTTGTTTATTGTAAATTTATTTCAGAAACGCGAAATCATGCAATGCAGTCAAACACTGCATCCAGACAGTCTGGGAGCATCAAAATCCCCCTAAGGACAATGATAGCATCTGCGAAATTTGTGTCAAGATGGTCAAACAGGCCAGAGACCAGCTTGAAAGCAATGAGACACAGGACGAGCTTAAACAGGTCTTCGAGGGCAGCTGCAACCTAATCCCTCTGAAACCCATCGCTGCTGAATGCCGAAACCTGGTTGACCAATTCATTCCAGAATTGGTGGATACCCTAGCATCCCAAATGAACCCGCAGGTAGTTTGTAGTGTTGCAGGGTTGTGCAACAATGCAAGAATTGACAAATTATTGGCAGACGCTGCCATTGATGCCAAATTAGAACAAAGTACGCCAAAGGTACCAAAAGAAGATAAATGCGAAGGGTGCCATACAGTCGTAGAACAACTCGAGGGGAGGTTTAGGACAATGAGCAGAGACCAAGTTCTCCAAGGAATGCTAAGGGTAAGAATTTTTTTTTTCTGGCATGGGAACGAAATTTTCATTTACTTGACTAATCACGAAAACATTACTAAATATGAAGTAGCACCGAAACTATTGATAGAAAACAAACTTTTCCAGAATAGTTATTTGTATCACTAGGCCAGAAACTGAACATATGCGAGACCTAGTTTATTTTGACAGGCCGAGCTGAAAGCGAGGCCTGCAAATACGAGATCTCGCAAAACAGTTTCTGGGCGTGTGATACACAAGATTTTTTGTACCGACTTCTCCATAAATTCTTCGTATATTTCTCTACACTTTATTCTATGTTACATAATCTAAAAAATGAACATATTTTTGTCGGTTTACATTTACATTTGAGCGTAAAATGCGTAATTATTTTATATGTATTGAATATATATATATATATATATATATATATATATATATATATATATATATATATATATATAGCGTGAGTCTGGGAAGACGCCCCCCCCCCTTTAACTTTTTTATTATAAATAAAAGTTTTATTATTTTACATATACTATTTGATGGCAGATGTAGATATTTTTTATAAAGTCAGGTTATATATACGACTATCAACTTTTATTTTTCAAATGGTAACCTATAATTATTTTAATAAAATAGAAACCGCCATTCTTTTTTTCAATTCTCATTTTCATTCTCTTTTCAACGATGTATTATTTATTATTAATGTATTTGAAAAATTTCGAGAAAAATGAGATAATTTAGAAATATTAGAAATAATTTTTAAACAAGTATTATAGGTGGCTATGTGAAAATAAACAAAACGTAACAATGTAAAACAATTAAATTAATGTCAAAAAAGTATACATTTGTTTGTTACTTAATTTAACTTATTTTGTAAACAAAAAAATACATTTTGAAATGTTTACGAAGAAGGATTAATTTCAAAAAATATTCTGTTCCTTGTTGCGCCCACGGATTTCGCATTGCTCTTCTAATAATTATGCTAACTTATCGTTGACACCACGTTGACATATATTGACTGTTAAAATATGAAAGATGAATGAATTACTGTTTTTTTTTATTGTTTCAGTACCTACTATTGAATTTTCTGTTAAATCACTGTTTATCTCGCGAAAGTAAATTGGATTAATGTATAAATCTCGTTGGTAAACTCGATTTAGAATCCGATTCTAAATCGAATCGAGATTGTTTACACCGTTTTCTTATGCTCTGTTCCATTTAAGCCATTCAGTAGATGGCACTGGTAAACTTGTCTCTTGTCTCTAATTTCAGCCAATCAGAGAGGTCAAAACTATTCCCTATGCTCCGAAAAACTGAATGGCTTAAATGGAACAAGGTATAAATACGATTTTTAATCCTAAATCCACTTAAATCCGATTAAGGACGTCGATATAAACATACTCATTTATACTTTTTTATTAGTAATTGCTAGAAAATTGTCTTTCTTTTTAGGTGTGTGGCCGTATGAGTTCTTTCAGTGACTCATGCACGAACATCGTCCTGAATTACTTTAACGAAATGTATGAACATCTTTTGAACGATTTGAACCCTGATGCAGTTTGTCTTATGGCTGGAGTATGCAGTGCCCAGTTCCATATTCATAATCAAGAAGTACCAAATGTGGAAGTGCGGCCTTTGTCGAACGCCGGAAAGCTTAGTGTAGCGTAAGTAAATTAATAATATACTCAAAATTTTAGTCACCTATCTAACTATAAAATTACAAATGACTCCTTCATTAGTATGATTAAAAAACAAATATGTTGTGATGGTTAGATAATATTATGAAGTTTTATGCAAATTATGCAGCAAAAAACGGTAGATGAGTTTTTAATAGATATTTTTATTTAGCTTTTTTTGGAAGATGATGCAGTAGTTTGATACAAATAGCATTTACCCTTTTACGACCTCTATTCGCCTCACAATGCCATACTGAGGGCAATTACAGAATGAAAATGAAATTGATTCACCCACACATATTTTTTTATACTAGCGTATTATAACAACAACTTTTCGATTGTCATTTCCGTTGTTAAATGAAGTACTTTTAAGCACTAGTGCTTAAAAATGACAGTTTAATGCGTAAAAGTAAAAGTACTAAATACCTATTATAACTGTTTATTTATGATAAATATTTACAACGCAATTACTTAAATTACTAAATTGAACATTTGATGTCGTTCTTAATACTTCTTGGTTAACTTCAATGTGGGTAGAAACTGATATAGATGTGCTGCTGGATTCTGATTCTTTGTCGATAATTTTTATTTTTTTAATTGCTGTTTCTTTTTCTACCAAAATTCTTCGTGAAATATCTTTCTTATTTTCCAAAGAATTTTCAACGTAGCCTTCAGCAACAGAACTTGAACGCCACCCTCCATGTCGCTTGAGCACTGTAATGTCTGCTCCCGAATCAGCCAAAAATGTTGCAGAACACCGCCGAAAGCAATGCCCTGTATATTTTTTTAGGTATAGCACCTATGGTATTTATACCTACAGGAAGCGTGCAACACTTAAAATTTCTGTAGGTTAGAAAAAACCGTTGATGTTCAGTATGAGTAGGTCGAAGTTGTGCGTACTTGCGACACATTGCTAAACAGTTGATTCCATCGATAAACCCTTCAGTTATCATAAAAAATCGTGAAATATTCGTTTTAGTATTTGGAATATTAATTTTTATGAAAGAAGTAGAATCTTCAATATCTCCTACACGTAAAAACGTAAGTTCCTCCCGGCGACATGCCCCATAGATTCCAACAATTAACACAACCTTTGCCAATAAATAATCCTTGTCATCAGCTTCCTTCATGAAACGAACTATCTCGTGCTTAGTGAATATTTTTGATTTTTTAAGCTTATATCCACTAGCTTTTCTTTTTAAGAATGCAATAAGATTGGTAAATTTACTTATATCCACATTCTTATAAAGGTATATCATAGTTCGGAGCATAGAGTAATTACTCCATAAAGTGGATGGCTTATAAATGGATGATAATTTCGAAAAATAGGCTAAAACTACTTTTTCTGTATTGTGCCCAACGTTTTTCTCCGCACATCAACTGTCAAATTTTTTGTAACTTTCTTCAAACTTTTTTTTGATTTTTCTGGAACCAGTGTAGCCAATGCAGCCTCTGCACCATTTTCAATATCAGAGTCAATCTCTGAGTCACTCATTTTAAGTAAATTTATTACCAAAAATTCTCACGAAATAGTTATTTACATTATACGTGCGGTAGGTGTTATTTTACAACGCGAGGTTTTATATTGAAGCACGACGCGCAGCGGAGTGCTGCAATAAAACCGAGCGTTGTACAAATACCTAACGCACACATTATATATTAAATTTTTTGGCCGAGATATCTACTAAAATATGTATTTTCTATAAATTTTGCTTGTTAACCTTAAACCATTGTTGTCATCAAGCGAGCTGCTATCAAAACAATTTATTGTAGGCTCAGCATCAAGGCGCTTTGAAAACCAACGAAACGTCAAAATAATCAAAAAATTGTATTTCTTGTTATATTTGTAATCATATCTATCAAAGAGAAAAATGTCAGACAGTGACGAATCTATAACATATACTCCGCCAGAGTTACGTGAACAAGCAAAAAATGTTTCATCGGAATTACTCCCTGAAAAATCAAATGCCTGTTACAAGAGATATTATCAAGTTTTCATACGGTGATGTGACGAAAAAAAGTCAACAATTGAGAGGTTGGGTTGGGACAAGACCAAGAATTTGCACTTTGATTATTTTATTTATTAGGGATGTCTATTGTCTATGCTGCTATGCTGGAAGGAAATTAAGGTTAGGTAGATTAGTTCCTACATACGTAGTTTCTACAGACTACATGAATGATTCTAATGTTACCCTTTTCGACATTCTTCATTAAAATTAATTTCAAACATTTGAAATAAAATAAATAATTCTCATCAATCATTCCACTTATTTTATCATTTGACAATTTTGACATATTGACATTGCCGACTGAGACTTATGCCAAAAGATGGCGCTGGCGGATTATATTAAAAGAAATTCAGTTTTATTTATTTATTTATTTATTATTATTGTACGAAAATTGCGGTAGCTAGCGTTTTTGTAGGCACTCTTTATTATTACAAAGTAGATTTCTTTATTAGTGGCCTATTAAAACTTAAAAATATGGGTGTGTATTACTTTCTTCGGTGCGGTAAAGTCATGGCATGTATAAAATCGCAACTACCATGGACGCCAACGATGTGTGATTGATATGTTTACAATTTAGGAGGCCAAAAAATTATATACCGAGCACGTTGACATCAATGTTTATTAAACAACATATTGAATCCCATAGCAACAAAAAGATGAAACTGATGCCTGCCCAGTTTTAAATTTTGAAAAATTCAAAATGTTGACATTTGAGAATAAATATAAATAATCTGTTTTAAAACGCTAGTATAAAAAATCTTGTATGGAATACGTTGCGAAATCGTGTTTTAAGCACTAGACGTGTTATCCAACTCGGCTACGCCTCGTAGGATAATTTTCGCGTCGCGTGCTTGAAACACATTTCTTTCGCAACTTATTACATAAATAGCTACACTATTATTCACGAAAGATGACTATTCAAGGTCATTTATTCGAAGAAAGAATACACATCACTTTATAGCAGTAGCTTAGAAACATTTTGTATTAGAAAGAGAAAGATTATTTGTCCTACGTCTGTTTAATTCATGTGGTGTGACAGATATACGTAAATAGTGGCATTACTTTCTAACAACTATAAATAATAATGACATATGTCGTAGAATTACAGATACCTAATTATCTACTGCACTGCCCTCTGTGCTAATATTTACCCAGTGGCGTTGACGTTTAAATCAAATTATTATTCCTTGGTTTATAAGTTAAGTCTATGTATTTGTATTTTGCAAAAACATAAGTGAAGAACATAAATCTTTCAGAAAGGCATTATTTAGAAAGAAACGTAATTTTCAAATGAATTATTCTTATTTTTTCAGTTAAAATGTGTCCATAAATATTTCAGGTTGTACGCTTATGCATACAAAATGCAATGAAGTTATCTGCAAGTAATATTATATCAGACGGCTCACAAATGATCTTGAATAGTCATCTTTCGTGAATAATAGTTTATTTTATTTGTAGCGCTAGAGAAGACCTCCCGTGTGAACTATGCGAGCAACTAGTGTCCCATCTCCGTGACCTCCTAGTGGCTAACACCACCGAACAAGAATTCCAAAAAGTCCTCCAAGGCCTCTGCTCCCAAACCAAAACATTCAAGGACGAATGCCGCAGTTTGATAGATCAATACTACCCACAAATCTACGACTTTTTGATGAATGAACTCAACCCGAATTCGATCTGCGTTATGATCGGTATTTGCCACGTCAATTCGGCCGAAGATGAAGGACCGATGTGGGCCATGTTGCCACCAGAAACGGCCATAAATTCAGTCAAAATTTTGAAAGGAGCCCAACCACAAACCGTCATTGGTTTGGATGAATCTTTGAGCTACAAGCCCAAAAATGTTGAAATTGTCCAACATGGTAAAGAAGTACAGATCAGTCATCCGGAATTCGTTCAATTACCAATCGAAAGAATGATGCCACATTCTTTAACTTTGAATGGAAACACTCAACTTTGTACATTCTGCGAATATTTCCTTCATTTCTTACAACAAGAACTCACCAGTCCAAAAACCGAAGAAAGTATAAAGAAGACAGTAGAACACATATGCCAGAAACTTCCAAGAACAGTTTCTCAACAGTGTTCATCGTTTGTTGAAATGTACGGCGATGCCTTTGTGGCTTTATTGGCTCAAGAAATTGATCCCAGTCAAGTGTGTCCGCTTTTGAGTTTATGTCCAGCTAATTCGGTGCAAGAAGTTGAAATTTTGATGCACTCAAAACCAGAAGATAAACCAAACTGTCCATTGTGTCTGTTCGCAGTAACACAACTTGAAGACATGCTGAAGAACGATAAAACAGAAGTAAAATTTCACTGGAAAATTAAATGTTGTCCTAAGATGCCCAAAAAATTTCCTGTGTATAGACAGTATTCCTAATAAATCCTTCCCAAAACCTTACCATTTTTATTTTACGCATAACGTATGTCTCAAGGCATAAATTTCAACATTTTTTAAAAAGTTTTGTCAGTAATAATATAACGAGAGTGATTGAAAATCTGTCAAATTATTTTCTAATTTATCGAACTCTCGAATTATAAGAAATATTCGTTTTCCGTGAATGGACTGTCATATTTTGAATCAGAGCTCAACGTTTCGCCCGCAGTCGTATGGGGCATCTTCAGGAGCACAGGGGGATAGTACTGTCTTAAACAAGGTTACCCGACGTGTCAACCACGCTAGAGAGAATCTCTGAACCTGATATCCTACAGCAGGAGCTTGACCACATCAGACATAGTTTAATCCAGAACAACTATGACATAAAATTAATCAATAATGTAATTCATAGACAATTAAACCCTTTACCCAAAAAACCCGTGAATACCTCGTTCGAAACATTTGCATCTATCCCTTACATTAAAGGATTCTCGGATAAAATAGATAGAATTCTTAATAAAAGCAATATTAAGGTCTTTTTTAAACCTCCACAAAAAATCTCAGAAATACTCCCCCAAACTAAAGATAAACGCGAACCCTTGTCGTCACCTGGTGTTTATAGTATTCCTTGTTCTTGCGGTACAGTATACATAGGTGAAACAGGAAGGAGTGTTCACACTAGATTGTCAGAACACAAACGCTGTCTGCGTAATGGTATGGTATTAACATCTGCGGTCGCAGAACACCAACACAACACAGGACATAACATCTTATTTGAAAATACTCGCATTTTACTTCCTGTCCCTGAGTTTCACAGACGTAAATACAGGGAAAGTTTAGAAATATGGAAACATCCTAATAACATCAATCGGGATGATGGCTATTTCTTAAGCCACATGTGGAAACCGGTGATTCTCGGAACACGACACGCCCAATCTACCATTACGAACTCGATTCCCATTGGTCCTCATTAGCTTTGCTCATCTACCGTATCTTTAGATTAGTATATAACTGTCTTCTCGGCCTTCCTTTCGTCACTTGGTTTATTTGGCCTCTAGCGTGGTTTACACGTCGGGTAACTTTGTAAACTGAGTCTCCCCCTCTTGTTGCTTAAACTCGGCCTCTAGCATGGTTGACACGTCGGGTACACTTGTTTAAGACAGTACTATCCCCCTTGCTCCTGAAGATGCCCCATACGACTGCGAGCGAAACGTTGAGCTCTGACTCAAAATATGACACAGTCCATTCCCGGAAAACGAATATTTCTCATGACTCAGACTGTGGAAGCCTACGCAATTATTTCTCGAATTATATTTAATTAGATTATTTTTTTATCCACAAGTTGCAAACAACGGAATCAGGCTGTCAAAAGATTTTGGGTGCTATTCTTGTGTCAACGTTAAAATAGCTTAGAGATGGTCTCCAGCAAAAGGTGACCTTTAGTCCTCTATTTACATCTAAAAGTCACTAACATCTTGAATATCGGCGCACTCACCATGTTCGTCCGCCATCTTGTTAGTGTTAAAACGATTTAAAGTTACCCAGTAGCACATTTAAGTTTAGAGGTGACCTCTAGCGTTAGCGGCGGTAAAAACTGACACTAGAATACAATTTTTTAGAGTTCAACTTTAAACTGCCCTAACGACTACCTTTAAGTTTTAACGTTGACAGCAGAATAGCACTAATAGTTAGTAATTATATTTCTAAAAGTGGTTTCTATAATTTTTTGGTTTATTTCGTGATCAGAAATGGCACAAAATTGATCTTTTTCGTTCAGTTTACTTATGTGTTGATTACTATTTGACATATGTCAACAAAAGCTACAGAGATTATTCCCGGGTATAATCTCTAGATCTTTTATTCTCAGTATAATAATGACAGGATTGGTTAAAACGCAGACACATGACACAAAATGGTACATTTCATTGGTTGTAAGAAATGTCAAAAAATAATCTAGAACAAAAAAATTGTTGAACTTTATGCCAAACTTGAGACATACGTCAGAAATGTCTTTCTTTATTAGAGTACCATTCGCAACGCGCTTAACAAACTCTGCGTTCATCTCCCGAAGAACTTAGCGGCGGAATGTGAAGATTTCGTCCAAACTTATACAACCGAACTTGTTGAGATGTTACTGGCTGATTTATCGCCACAAGAAGTGTGTGTTTACTTGAAACTCTGTGACGACAAGAGTCCGAAACATAAGGAAAGTCCCATGATCAATACATACATGAAAGAAGATAATGGAGATTGGACATGTAAGAAGAAAATATTGTTGATTTTATGGATGAATTATATGGTTGTTGTTTGTTACAGTGACCAACGAAATTCCGGACAACACCAAAGAAGGAAAAGTGGAAGGTAAGTGAACATTATTTTTGTAATATACTACCATATTACGATCGACAAAAATTTTGCACGCTACATAGATTGCAATGGGCCCGTCCATTTTGAATATAAATAAATGAAAACGATATAAAAATTGTTATATATTTTGTATTTATATACCGATAATAATGTAATTTTTTGTGAAAAATGGTCGCCATGTCGTGACGTCAGCGTCACTACAGTCGTCCAGTTACCCTGTGAAAATGTCACTATAGTGTGGGCCATGCATATTTTGCCCATAAATACGCGATTAACTTAATTAAAATTAAAAATTAAAATACTACATACATATATTTATATATACTATCGAGTAATTTTTTATTAAAATTTAATTATTGTAACCTCAATACTTGTGATTGTTGTAATCTATTAGGAAATATGAATATAAATGTTGGATTACTTTTTATTGTTAACTCTCAGTAGGTTTTGATTATTGTAATCAATACTGTCATTGTTGCAAATAATTTTAAAGGCAATATACCTTAAATATTATTTTAATTGTAATAACGACAGGTGATGGTGATAAGTATGATAACTTTCAATATTATAAATTTTAATTACCTGATTTTTATTTATGTATTCTGTAAATAATTATCGTATATTTATATTACTATATTAATAGTAACGTATAACGTATGTCGGTTCTCTCTACTTGGCGAAGTAACGTTGACGTCACAACTTTCGCGCCAAAACTTTAATAATCATTTTAGGCTTTATTAAGCAAATAAATAAATATATCATCGCGGCTTATTACCCATTGCTGGGTGTGCTAATCTGCTTGTATAACAAAGACTAATCAATTTTTTCTATTAATGAAATAATACAAAACTTTATACGTTTCAATCTTATAATATTTGAGATTTTTAGCACGATCCCTATACCCCCTTCCCTTAGACATCAATTTAGAACTCTTGCAAAACTTATTTCGACCAACGTTTTTTTTTTTTATAAATTCGAAAAGTAAACGAAAACCTTGTCACAAAATGGTGGATTGATTGCTCTTTAAACCACAAAAAATTGTGAGATCTAGTATTTATTGTAAAATAGTAAGTCGTATAATTGTTTTCAAAGGCAACACTATTTTCGATATCACTTAACTTATAATCTAAGTAAATTGATCTCGGATTAACTATACCAGTTTTAGTATTTGAAGTAAAATTCATGTGAAAAGTGCAGAAATATATGCTCACTTTTATAAATTGATTTACCAATATTATAATTATTCTATCAGGATCGTTTCACACAAAAATATACTTGATTATTGATAAAAATATGGATATAAACTTACCAAATGTTTCTTGAATTTTCGTCCAATCCATCGTATAGGTTATGATGCCCTCAGAGTCTCTGGAATTTAGTTTAAAAGTAATAATAAGACTGTAGATGAATGAAATATGACTTGAGTACACTATTTTGTAAATTTACACACACTATTATAAGTTTATAGCACTATAGTCCACGAAACAAAAATTATTTGCTCGGTAACAAGTGTCCGTTAAAATTTTAAACATCTGACTGATTGTCTTTTCACTTTTCACAGCTTACTAAGACCTAAGCGAGATATATTCCGTATACTCGTAAGTGCAAGCTTGATCGTTGATATTGTATATTAAAGATATTTATTTTATAACATTATTTCGAAAAGTAACGTTTGTTAAAGTTAAAATAATATAATAATAATATAATAAATGACAATGTTTAAGTATTCTTCGGTCAAATTTGTTGTACAACCCGACTTATTTCAAAGTAGTTAATATGATTTAATTATCAATTTGGTAAAGGACTATATTCCACATTTAAAAATTGAAAATTTGACAACGAAATTTTACATATACAATAAAAAAATAATAATTTAAACAATACAAACTTACCTATATTTTCGAAATAAACGATTTAACTTCTGTCTGTAGTAACAGCTGAGCGCTAAGCTACTTGATTTGATGGTTGCTGGCCATTTGTCTAAACTCAAAGCAAATGCTGTGTGCTACATCTCATTTTCCATCTCTTTCTATCTACAGTCTTTTACGTCACATGGTTCAAATTTAAAATGGATTTTGAACATAGTTAATTTTAATATTATTTGCCACTGGTTAAAATCTTTATCCAATAGATATTGATTTGACAACTAAAAATCCCTTTTTTTGTTATGTCAACATATCTTATTGGTTAAAAAATTTAACCAATGGTTAAAAATTAATCACTGAGTTACAGAATAGGCCCCCAAGTATGTTGACATATAACAAAACCATTGGTTAAAAATTAATCACCTAGTTACAGAATAGGGTCTTTTGGGCCCTATTCTGTAACTCGGTGGTTAATTTTTAACCACTGGTTAAATTTTTTATCCAATAGATATTGATTTGACTACTAAAAATTCCTCTTTTTATTATATGTCAACATATTTGATTAGTTAAAAAATTTAACCAATGGTTAAAAATTAACCAGTGAGTTACAGAATAGGTCCCTTTATTGGTTAAAAAATTTAACCAATGGTTAAAAATTAACTACTGAGTTACAGAATAGGCCCCTAAGGGCCCTATTCTGTAACTAGGTGGTTAATTTTTAAGCACTGGTTAAAAATTTTATCCAATGGTTATCGATTTGACAACTAAAAATCCCTTTTACTGTTATATGTCAACATACTTGATTGGTTCAAAAATTTAACCAGTGGTTAAATATTAACCACTGAGATATAGAATAGGCCCCTAAGTAAGTTTAAACACAGACAAGGAAACATAATGTTTCTTTATCTGCGGTTTAAGACTAATGCCCGTAACAATTTATTGATTAAAAAATCCCAATTGTACAATAAAGGCTTAAATTTAAACAATGAAATGCAAATCGAAATTTGTCAATTTAAGGAACATTTAAAATTTAAGTTTCATTAGTGCAACCGGCTTTTAGAGAAACACCCATTTCTGGGCGCTCGAGAAAGTTCTTACGTAAAATATTATTCATGAAAGATGACTATTCAAGGTCATATGTGAGCCGTCTGATATAATATTACTTGCAGATAACTTCATTGCATTTCCTATGCATAGGCGTGCAACATGAAATATTTATAGACACATTTTAAGTGAAAAACTAAGAGTAATTCATTTTAAAATTATGTTTCTTTCTAAATAATACCTTTTTGAATTTATTTTCTTCACTTATGTTTTTGCAAAATACAAAAACATAGACTTAACTTAAACCAAGGAGTAATAATTTGATTTAAACGTCAACGCCACTGGGTAAATATTAGCACAGAGGGCAGTGTAGTATATTTATGTATTTGTAATTCTACGACATATGTCATTATTATTTAGTGTGTTAGAAAGTAATACCACAATTTACGTATATCTGTCACACCACAAATTAAATAGACATAGGTCAAATAATCTTTCTCTTTCTAATACAAAATGTTGCTAAGCTACTGCTATAAAGTGATGTGTATTTCTTCGTCGAACAAATGACATTGAATAGTCATCTTTCGTGAATAATAGTATAGATGATTCTCAATAGAAAGAGATAGCAAATAAAAGAAATATCTGTTTTGTTCAGAATTTTTTTCTATCTTATGCAAAAGCTCGGTTTTGTTCGGCTAATTCCGCCATAACATCAAAAAGTGTCATATACGTCATCAGAATATATTCAAATTCAAAAAATAATAAAAAATGTTTTTTGTCAGTTCCTCAAAAACCATCCGTCACCGTTGTAGGCGTATCAGACAACTCCCCTCAGTGCATCATCTGCGAGTTCATCATGTCCCAAATCGAACACGAACTCCAGGATAAAGCCACAGAAGACGACATCAAACGCATTGTCCATGGAGTTTGTAACCATCTTCCAAGAAACGTCGGTAAACAATGCAACGACTTCGTGAATAAATATGCAGATATGATCATACAACTGTTAATATCTACCATGGAACCCGGAGAAGTCTGCAGCTTGATGAAGATGTGCTCAGGTGAAGCCATGGTGGTTACAGGTACACAAACCTTCACACAAGAAAAACACTAAAAATGTTTAATAAATAAATTTTGCTTGGATCTCCTTTTTGTGTCAAAATGATGGGTTTTTAATCAAAATTAAATTTAGGGAAACAGGAATAATCCCAGGGGATAAATCAGGCGAATAGGGTGGGTGGAAGGTATAATGGAATTTTTGTATTTATGTTATAGAGGAAGTTCTGGATTGCGCTGTCTGCGAAACAACTGTTAATGCCCTGGATAAATTATTGGATAATCCTAAGGTGGACCATAAAATGGAACATGTTTTGAAGAAGGCTTGTTTGGCTCTACCCGATAGAAATCAAGAAAAAGTAAGTCATTAGATTTATATATTAATATTTTTCCAATATGATTTATCAATATTTGTTTGGTTATTATCAACCTATTTAAAAATTATGTTTATTTATTATATTTATGAGATAAAATTGTTGACTTATTATTTTTCCGTGTTTATTTATAACATTGAAAACTAAATATAATATTTATTTATTTATTTTTTAATAATATGTTAAATATCAATAAGTTATTTGTTTATATTGCAATTTCTATTATAAATGTTTGTTAATATTATTACATAATTATTTTTCAAAAACTGTTATTTTTGCGCGCTATAGAAACCCTTGAAAACTGTGACGTAGGCGGCACTACATACAGAGAGACAAAAAACAGGAAAGATAGCATTTATAGTACATAATTCGCTCTAGGCACAAAACGATGACAACCGAACACGCTTCGTTTTCTATCGGGTTTTATTGCAACAAATAATATATGAAGCCCATATTACCCAACTAAAATTTGCAGACAAGTGACAGTTGTTGCATATAAATAAATAAATAAATAAATATATCATCACGGCATATTACCCATGCTGGGTGTGCCAATCTGCTTTGTACGCAGATATCGGTAATGATAACATATTTGTACCGTGCGGGCGTTTACCAATTCATGAAAAATAAGCCAAATGCACTTAACTGTGGACACATGATAATGTCTTAATACTTCTCCCGACGCCAAATATTTCGAATTTTAAATGGCACAAAAATTACCCCTGTGGTGTACTCTCCACGCCAGCAGTGAGTGCCCGTGAGGTGACGTCTGGTTGTTGCATATCAAATTTAAAATTAATACAAGTATAGGGACTATTATTATTTAGGCAATATATATACAGGGTGGTGACTTGGATGACGCAGCATAGGGATTTCAATGATAAAATCTTAATGTGCAGTTATTTGCTCCCCTAATTATTTTAGTGCAAAATTGTATTGAGATTTTTGTTACAGAAAAAAATATTGCATCCGAATATGTTATTGTTTATAATATTTCAATTTCCGGAACCGTAAAAATAGTCGAAAAAAATAACATTTTTGCAAAAATCATAGATGCCATGGAACAAAAATTTTAACAAAAGCGCAAATATTGTCATAGATTCTTCATGTTTAAACCTTAAATAAATCTTAAATTTCGTTCTCGTCAAAATACATTGTTGTCATCAACTACAATAAAAATGTTTTCATTTATATATATATATATATATATATATATATATATATATATATATATATATATATATATATATATATATATATACCGTGTGTCTGTCTTAAAGGTGTGCATAGAAAATTAACATAGGAAATCAGTTTTTTGCAATTTCCTGCTCGCCTAATTATTTGAACAAAAAATAAATAAATGCTTGACGTTTTATCTATCACAACGTAAGTTAACTTATTTGACGTTTCTGACAATTTGATAAAACGTCAAGCATTTATTTATTTTTTGTACAATTCCATGGCTGTCGATATTTTTAACGTAATTTTCTACATTTTCATATTTAATTTCTGTCGTTATAAAGCATGTACAGGTAATTCTGTTAATTGTTTTAGATGTAGAATTTTATACCCTAAAACTTTTATTTGACGCATTTTTGCTTAAAATAATTAGGCAAGCAGGAAATTGCAAAAAACTGATTTCCCATGTTAATCTCCTATGTACACCTTTAAAATAGACACGGTATATATATATATATATATATATATATATATATATATATATATATATATATATATATATATATATATATATATATATATATATATTTCCTTTAAAACAACCAGCGCTTTTTTGGGCGAACTAACAACTTTAGAGAAAAATGTTTTATACTAAAAATGATCAAGAATAAGGGGATAATGTATCAATAGTAACAAACCGAATATTTAAGCAGTGGTTCTCAAACGGTAGAACAAAATTATATTTTTTAAATGGCACCCTATATAATTTTTTAGCCCTTTAAATAGAATATTATTTTCTGATTTCAACGATATAAATATAGCATAGGGTTGTATAACAATTATTTCGAATGGTATTAAGAACTAGAAATAATGTAATAAAAAATGGGTTTACTACTGGCGTAACTAGGCAACAGACTGTGTATTGCATAGCCTAGTGTAATATTATAACATTATTTTTAATACCATTTTTCTCGAAATAATTGTTATACAACCCTATACCATATTTATATCGTTGAAATCCGAAAAAAAAATCTCTATCTAATGGGCTAAAAAATTATATAGGATATCATTTACAAAAGTATAATTTTGTTCTGCCGTTTGAGAACCACTGGTCGAATTTTCGGTTTAGCCCCTTATTCTTGATCATTTCTTGTATATAACATTTTTTTCTAAAGACATTAGTTCGCCAAAAAAGCGCTGGTTGTTTTAAAGGAAACACCCTATATATATATATATATATATATATATATATATATATATATATATATATATATATATATATATATATATATATATATATATATATATAGTTAGAGTCAGGGGTTGCAACGTCGCGCGTTGGGCTCCGGCCAGTATGCAGCGAATGGAGTGGGTCACCGTCGCTGAAATATAACGTGGCATGGGCGCCAGTCACTCCTACAGAGCCTTCAAATAATTTTTAATTTAATAACATTTTCTTTTCAGTGTCGCTCAATGATCGACGCATACGGAGACAGTTTCTTCCACTTGGTGACCCAACTATCCGACGCCAAAAGTGTGTGCACCAAAGTGGGTCTTTGCTCAAACCACGCCACTGTTACCATCTCTAGGAGTCCTAGAGAAACACAAAATCCTATAGGAGGTAACCCTTGCACTTGGGGGCCCGCTCATTGGTGCTCCACATACGAAAATGCCGAAAAATGCGAGGTAGACTATTGTAAATTACAAATTTTATAATTGTTATAATTTTCTTTTTTTTTCAAGGCGTTGGATCATTGTCGAAGTAAAGTTTGGAATGCAGACAGGCCAAGTCAATAAATAATTGTTAAAGATCTGATTCACTTATCTCCCTAGACATTGTGTATATTCTATAGTTAGTTTATTTAACACCAAAGCAGGAGGTGAATTTACATAAGTGATTTTTAAATAAGTATTTTAAGGATTTTCATAAAATTTGCTTACAGTGTTATTTCTTTATTTTATTGTCGCCTTACTATAGGTGCATTGTACGACACTACATGTGATCACAGTTTATTAAAAGATAATTCATAGAATATATAAACTGTGATAGATAGATATGTATAAATAAATAATAAATAAAGGTTTATTCGTGATTTTCATTCGTAGTTAGATTTTATTTTTAATTTTCACAGCAAACCACGAAGTGCGCTACAACTGTATATGTGGTACGTATACTATTATTCACGAAAGATGACTATTCAAGGTTATTTGGTCGAAGAAAGGATACACATTACTTTACAGCAGTAGCTTATGTAGCAACATTTTGTATTAGAAAGAGAAAGATTATTTGATCTATGTCTATTTAATTTATGTGGTGTGACATATACGTAAATAGTAGCATTACTTTCTAATACACTATAAATAATAATGACGTATGTCGTAGATTTAAAGATACTTAATTATCTAATACACTGCCCTCTGTGCTAATATTTACCCAGTGGCGTTAACGTTTAAATCAAATTATTATTCCTTGGTTTATAGTTAAGTCTGTTTTTGAATTTTGCAAAAACAAATCTTTCAGAAAGGCATTATATAGAAAGAAACAAATAAATTACTCTTATTTTTTCAGTTAGAATGTGGCCATAAATATTTCATGTTGCACGTCTATGCATACGAAATACAATGAAATTATCTGCAAGTAATATTATATCAGACACGTATACTGTTATTCACGAAAGATGACTTTTCAAGGTCATTTGTTCGAAGAAAGAATATACATCACTTTATAGCAGTAACTTAGCAACATTTTGTAGTAGAAAGAGAAAGATTATTTGACCTATCTAGGAAAGAAAGAAAAGAATGCTAGCCGGCGGGATTTGAACCCACGATCTTAACATTTGTACTGTTATGTGTTACTAACTACACCACGGCTGGGCTACAAATCCGCCAGACTATACAATCTTTTCTTAAGTTATATTCTCATAGGCTTTATGTATGAGACCCGCATCACCTGTTAGGTGTGGGGTATATCTACCACTACGATTAAACACCTGTGAATTGTCAAACATTCGCACAACCTTATGTATTGCAATTAGTAGATTAAGATGAATGTATATTTTATTTGATTTTTTAAATCTAGGAAAGAAAGAAAAGAATGCTAGCCGGCGGGATTTGAACCCACGATCTTAACATTTGTACTGCTATGTGTTACCAACTACACCACGGCTGGGCTAAATGATAATATTTTTACGACAACCCTACAGAGAATGGTCTCTAAGTAGTAATTTTGTAACTAAAATAAGATTGTATGTATATTTTGTGTAAATTTGTATTGTCATTATTGCAAAACGCAGTTAAGCTTTTGTAGTTAAAAATGATTTAGTGCTTGATTAAGTGGTTTAATAAAGATAAATAAATATACGAAATATAAAACTATATTGTCTTTATTATTTCATTCCTTATGAATTCATAAAGTCCTGTTGTATACTTACCTATGACTACAACAATGTTATGAACAATACCAGAATTATTTTTAATATTAAATACCTACTTTTACATTAAACAGTAGATTATATTCATAATATTGACATTCCAGCAAATATTTCTAATTTTCCGTTGTCATTATCTTGAAATTATCATATTTCAATGCTATATTCAAAAACCATCGAAAAAATTCTTCAAAATTTTAATTTAATCTACTGCGCCGCGCGTAATCGATTTTATTACATTTTTAGATTGTGTATCGTCAAACGATACTTGTCTTTAATATTTCAAGTTGATCTACTGTGCATGATCGTTATTATTGAATTTTCGATCGCTTGTCGTCACTGATTCCACTCCAGACCTATCGATACATTTTTTACCTAGTATTATTTATATGAGCATTTGGGGGCATATGAAAATTAAGCCCCTTAAAGAAGGCGTTTACACTGAAAAAACTACATCATTTCCGGAATTGTGTGGCCTTTGTACGGGGCACAATCTGCCCGCCCGCACGGAGCGGCCCTGTAAATATAAACGGAAATTTAACTAAAAGATTGTTTAATTTAAAAGATATGCTTACAAAACAATTGTAATTCTGCAAAACGCACCCTTCTGTTTTTCTTAGATTCCCTTTTCACCCTTAAATTGAGTCTTTACTTATTTATACTCCTTACACCACGTATTGTTATTGTTATTATATATCAACAAAATCAGCTGATTGATCAACGGAATGTCAGATCAAAAAATTAAAGAATATCAAAAAAAGTTTCAAACAACACGTCACTTATTTTAAATTCTAAGTCTTTTTCTTCAAATAAATGTTTTTGAAAAGTGCCTAATTTAGCTGGAAAATGAAAATTTTGTAAATTTTAATGAAATATGCGACCCCCA
Source organism: Harpalus rubripes (assembly GCA_963082715.1). Lineage (NCBI taxonomy): Eukaryota > Metazoa > Arthropoda > Insecta > Coleoptera > Carabidae > Harpalus > Harpalus rubripes. Next base: position 68,825,927 of record OY720453.1, on the reverse strand, counting down.
CTGCAATCTACAGGTAAATATCTATACTACATACCTGAAAATTTTTATAAAATATTAATAATTATTTTTATGTTTCATAACACATTCAGACAGATTAAATATATTGTAGTTTAAAGTATTTTTTGGATATTTAATTTTGTTATTGGGCAAAACCAATAAATCGATAGATTTTGCATTGGATGATCAAAAATCAATACATGTTCTGGCATCTGTATGGAATATCCTGAACTAATATGTTTATAACAAATTATTTAAACAAATGATTTTCACTTATAAAATTATTTTTTAAATATGTTTTTCAATTTTATGCTTTAAAAATGAATAACAACTAATCTAATCTAGCGTGTACCCTCTGATTTTTTTAAATATTTAATTCTACACTGTTAAACATGAACACCACCAACATTTTAACAAAAAATTACAGAATTTCAAAGAAAGTTTCCAATAAAGACCCAATATTTTTAAATTTTGAGCCTTTTTTTAAAAATAAATTTTTCTGAAAAGTCTCTATTTTAGCCGGAAAATGAAAATTTTGCAAATTTTAATAAAATATGAGACCCCCACTGCAATCTACAGACAAAAATTAATACTACATACCTGGAAATTTTTATAATATATTAATAATTATTTTTATGTTTCATAACACATTCAGACAGACTAAATATATTGTAGTTTAAAGTATTTTTTGGATATTTAATTTCGTTATTGAGCAAAACTAATAAATCGAATGATTTTGCATTGGATGATCAAAAATCAATACATGTTCTGGCATCTGTATGGAATATCCTGAACTAATATGTTTATAATAAATTATTTAAACAAATGATTTTCACTTATAAAATTATTTTATTAATGTTTTTCAATTTTATGCTTTAAAAATGAATAATAACTAATCTAATCTAGCATGTACCCTCTGATTTTTTAAATATTTAATTCAACACTGTTAGACATGAATACCACCAACATTTTAACAAAAATTACAGAATTTCAAAGAAAGTTTCCGATAATGCCCCAATATTTTTAAGTTCTGAGCTTTTTTTTAAATAAATATTTTTGAAAAGTCTTTAGTTTGGTCGGAAAATCGATTGATTTTGTATAAATCAATACCAGTTGAGGCATCTTTCGGGAATAACATGAACTATAATTTTATAAACAATTTATAAATAATGATTCTTAAGTAATATTTTTTATGAGTTTATTTACAATTAGCCTCAAAAAAATAACAAATAATTACTTGTTAATTAATATAAACAATAATTATAATATTAAAAGTCAAATGACAGTAACGATAAACAAATATACTTAAATTGGGCATTGGGGAAATATACAAACAACACTATTTTTTTCAGATTTTATTATTTGGTACAGCTATATTTTAAAATAAACCATTTCGTATTAATTGTTTTAAAATATGAAATTGTTGCTTTTTGTCGTTAGTACTATTTGCAACCACCGTTGCACATGATGTCTCTAATTCTCAACAAACATCTGACCTTCATCAAATCCAGTACCGTAGTTAAAAATAATTGTTTTCAGAAAATATTCAGTAATTTTTTTGGCTATTGTTTATATGTAAATCAACAAAAAAGTACACAATAAATAATTGAACTTTATTTTCAGAGAAGATATATTCGAGAATTGGTTAACAAAGAAATTCCTGAATACGTCTTATATTATATTAACAATTATTTGTGGTATGTGAAATATGAGAGGCGCCGGCGCCTAAATACCAAAATAAAAACATTGAAATTTCTTCAAATTTTGATAATGTATTACGATTTTTATATTAATTATTGTTATTATATGTATTCTAGGAGGTTAATAAATAAAATATTACACATATTATCCAATTTTTATATTAATAAATACTATATTTGGTTATATCCATTACAAAAGTGTACAAAAAAGAACTTTTTAATTGTTTATGAATATTATAAACATTAATTGTTAACAATAACTTATTGTAAATATTGTACTTATAATGTAGTTTGCAGAAATAAACATATAATACGAAATAAATTTAAAAATATTATACCTAAATCACAATGACATGACACCTATAGTTTTCTTGTCATTTTTTTGCAATAAATTTTCATTAAAAGTTATGTTATATATCAAAAGACTCAGCATGAAATTCTGAGTACAAAAGTATAAATTTATCAACTATAGTTATAATATATCGTTAAAATCTTATACATTTCATTTTCATCAAAAGTAAATCAATTATTCATCAGCAGATTCAGTTTAAAATGATACTAAATTCTAGCACAAAAAATACTAAATTAACAATAAAATTATGTTAAAGAAATTCTTCCCAATATTTCGTTCTTTCACGTCATTTCTTTGAGTTCTGACTTCTGTTATGCTTAGTAGAGTTCGAATACAATTTGGCAACCTTTTGCAAAATTTTCTGCATCGCATAGTATTTTTGAAATACCTGCAGGTCGTTTTGTACAGTCCCCAAGTACCTACAACATGAAAAATTTCTTAATACTGCTGAATTATTTCATTTATTTGATATCTGTACTGGCCTGCACTCTTATTTGGCTGTAATCCAAAACTGAATTAAGTAGCCAGAACATACAAACAATTCCTGAAGTTTAGTCCTACGATATTTTATCCCTTAAACAACAATATTCTTCGCAGGATAACTCCAAGGACATTTGTAATGTTTGCATTTAGTGAATCTTGTAATCAGCTGATTTGCAATTCTATAAACAAGGCATATTTAGTAATAACAATGCCATATAATGATTATTATTTACAAATATACATACCCTATTATTATAATACATAAAATATTGTTTTTATAACGAGTTCACTTCCACAAACCAGTTTTTCAAGTTTAGTAGGTACTCCAAACACAAAATGATTTATTTTATTATCCATAACATTTTGAAAACCGGTTTATAGCACCTGAAATATAACTTATTTGCATATGTGCTGTTTAAACAAATGTTTTCTTCCCAAATACCACCTTGAAGTCAAATAAAAACTGCCTAAATTTGTTTTGTTTTCTGTTCTAATCATAGGTTTAACAATTTCAGTCAGCTGTCATTTGAGATTTGAGGTTATAAATATTGTTATTAACAATTTACAAAAGATTAGTTGTTATTCATTTTTAAAGCATAAAATTGAACAACATATTTAAAAAATAATTTTATAAGTTAAAATAAATTTGTTTAAATAATTTATTATAAACAAATTAGTTCAGGATATTCCATACAGATGCCAGGACATGTATTGATTTTTGATCATCCAATGCAAAATCTATCGATTTATTGGTTTTGCTCAATAAAAAAATTAAATATCCAAAAAATACTTTAAACTACAATATATTTAATCTATCTGAATGTGTTATGAAACATAAAAATAATTATTAATATTTTATAAAAATTTCCAGGTATGTAGTATTGATTTTTGTCTGTAGATTGCAGTAAGGGTATCATATTTTATTAAAATTTGCAAAATTTTCATTTTCCTGCTAAACTAGAAACTTTTCAAAAATATTTATTTTAAGAGAAGGGCTCAGAATTTAAAAATATTAGGGCTTTATGGGAAACTTTCTTTGAAATTCTGTAATTTTTTGTTAAAATGTTAGTGGTGTTCATGTTTAACAGGGTAGCATTAAATATTTAAAAAATCAGAGGGTACACGCTAAATTGGATGTGTTGTTATTCATTTTTAAAGCATAAATTGAAAAACATATTTAAAAAATCTGATGTGGCCAGCACATTACCTTCCGTCAGTTCTATATATTTTGTACAAATTTCATACGGAAAGTTCCTTGCTAAATTAAATATTCTATTTCTTGTACATTAGCTTCCGGCAGTTGCATGTATTTTATGCAAATTTCATACAGAAAATTATTATTTTGTGACGTTTTCTATATACAGTGTAATGTATCTGCAGAAAAAAAAAGATTTATTATTATTATTTCTTGTACATTACCTTAAAGCAGTTGTATGTATTTTATACAAATTCCATAGAGAAAGCAAAAGATCCTATATTTCCCGTAAAATTATAAAACAGACACACTATGTCAATTTCACTTGACACTGACATCTTTCAATCAGAATTTTCTTAATATAGTAGTTGTTTCCACAGGTATGGCTACTTTATGAAATTTAATTTCTTTATAATTTTTTAACTCAATATCCATTTAATATTAAGTATAAAATGTAGTCAAATCGTATAGAGAATAAAATATTCTTTAATATTTATAATAACATCAAATGTGAAAAAATTATATTTAACATAGTTTTTTCAAGAAAAACTGTTAAAATCTTCAAATGATGGTACTTCCGGTTGACAAATTGTAACCAAAATCTAATCAGCTCTTCCTATGGATGTAACGAAGAAGTATACGAAAAAATTATAATTTTTGTAACTGTAGTATTAGAGTTATCGCAGACGAAAATTTTGTTACACACACACACCCACACATCCACACACACACACATCCACACACACACACATCCACACACACACACATACAGACATCATCGTAAAAATAGTAAATTCGTATTCTAGGGACTCTAAAACGTGCTTATTGAGTAAAAACTCATCATCGAATTTTTTGACCAAAGACAATACCTTCCTTACCTAAAGGTGACGGAAGGTAAAAATAATTTTATAAGTGAAAATCATTTGTTTAAATAATTTATTATAAACATATTAGTTCAGGATATTCCATACAGATGCCAGAACATGTATTGATTTTTAATCATCCAATGCAAAATCTATCGATTTATTTGTTTTGCCCAATAACAAAATTAAATATCCAAAAAATACTTTAAACTACAACATATTTAATCTATCTGAATGTGTTATGAAACATAAAAATAATTATTAATATTTTATAAAAATTTCCAGGTATGTAGTATTGATTTTTGTCTGTAGATTGCAGTAAGGGTATCATATTTTATTAAAATTTGCAAAATTTTCATTTTCCTGCTAAACTAGAAACTTTTCAAAAATATTTATTTTAAGAGAAGGGCTCAGAATTTAAAAATATTAGGGCTTTATGGGAAACTTTCTTTGAAATTCTGTAATTTTTGTTAAAATGTTGGTGGTGTTCAAGTTTAACAGTGTAGAATTAAATATTTAAAAAATCAGAGGGTACGCGCTAGGGCAACTAAAAATAGCCTAGCCATCAAGGCGGTAGGGCCACCGAAGATACACGATGTCTTCCGAGTGGAAAATTAGGCTCATTTTTCAAAATTTTTTTTTTTTCATTTTGACCAAAATAGTTCACGCACAAAACTCGAGTCCTTATACTTGTTTTTACCTTCGGTCACCTTTAGGTAAGGAAGGTATTGTCTTTGGTCAAAAAATTCGGTGGCGAGTTTTTGATGAATAAGCACGGTTTACTTCCCTGGAATAAATTTTACTATTTTTACGATGATCTATGTATGTATGTATGTATGTATGTATGTATGTATGTATGTATGTATGTATGTATGTATGTATGTATGTATGTGTGTTTGTATATATATATATATATATATATATATATATATATATATATATATATATATATATGTGTGTGTGTGTGTGTGTGTGTGTGTGTGTGTGTATGACGATTTTTTCGGATCCTATAAGTCAAATACTACAATTCAAAAAATTATAATTCTTTCATATTCCTTTTGTTTACACCCATCTCTACTCTCTTTGTCTTTCATGTTACATTTTAGGGGATACTTTTCAATAGCGACTAGATAGATTTTTCCACTCCTTAGTTATCATATTTCGTGGGTTCGTACGATATTAAATGTTTTGTTATTGTTATTTTGAACAGCCCTATCGCCTCGTCCTTTTTCGTGCGTTGAATCTCTTATTAAGTTGAGAGGGCTTGTTATATTCAACTGGCGCCCTTATTTTACCCAGCCCTATTTCTTCAATGGGCTAAGCCACTCTCAAATCGCTTGCACGGGTCTACCCATCTAGGCGAAGTGTGAAGAAATTTAAAAACTAAGTTTTAAATGGTTTTAAGCATATATATAATTATTTATTTCATGGTCCACAATATATTTGCAATACAATATAATGTATAAATAAAAATAAATATGTACAAATATTATAAAGGATACTATTATATTTATGTGGGTAATCTGGCAATTTCGGGCTTCATTTTAGGTTGATAAGGATTATTTTGTAATAACCATTCTGCGAAAAATAGCAATGGTTCTAAAGGTTTTTTCTTACACAATTCTACAAGAGCATTTAATAATGTTGGATTTACATAAATTGCCAAATAATCAGTAACTTCTGGTTCAGTACTTAGGAGGGGTTCCAGGATCACTGTAAAAAAAATCATTATTGTATCAAGGTAGCAAGATTGTAATGGGCCCGTCCAAGTCTTCGACCTTTTAGAAATTACATGTCGCATCTCATATGAATTTTGAATATAAATAAATGAAAACGAAATAAAAATTGCTATATATTTTGTATTTTTATACCTATAATAATGTAATTAAAGTTTTTAGCGTAAAATGATCGCCATGTTGTGACGTCAGCGTCATTACAGTTGACCAGTTTCCCTGTGAAACTATACAGTGGACCATGCATATTTTGGTCATAAATTCGCGATTGGCTTTACACATACTGTAACACACACATATTTAATATATCCGAGTCATTTTTTATTAAAATCAAAAGAAAATTTACTTATTAAATAAATTTATATTATAATTTATGTTTTAATTATTGAAATCTCAATATTTGTCATTGTTGTAATCATTTAGTAAATAGGAATGTAAATGCTGGATTACTTATTATTATGAAACATGCTCTGATTATTATAATCAATACTGTCGTTGTATTTATTTATAAATAGAAAATAGTTTAAATACTATTTTAATTATAATAATTGCATTTGGTGATTATAATAACCTTCAATATTAAATTAAATAAAGTCTAAAAGTCACATTAATTAAAGCGAATGATTAACCCGGTTATGAAAACGAGCAAAAATTACTAATTTTACTTACCTGATTTTTATTTATGTTTAATATGTACTTTGGAAGTTTTTCATAAATTATCATTTAACACTTCTCCTATACCTATTCATGTAAGTAAATCGAACAAATATATATTTTGAAATGATACAATGACTATCTCGTTTAATTATTACCATTAGCTGTAAAGATTTTTGATCACAGTTTGTAATGGATACGTATTTTTATTCTTGCAACATTTATTGTATATTATATTATACCATTATTAATGGTAACGTATGTCGGTTCTCTCTACTTATAACAGAGTGACGCTAACGTCACAACTTTCGCGCCAAAATTTTAATAATTACTTTAGGCGTTATTAAGCATAATTTCAAGAAAACAAAAAATACGATATTTCTATTTTTAAATTCTTCGTAACATATAAAAAATTCAAAAAAGTTGGACGGGCCCATTATATGCTCTGTTCCATTTAAGCCATTCAGTAGATGGCACTGGCAACAGCGCAAATCTGAAGTAGCCAAAATTACATTGGGTGATTTGTCTCTTGTCTCTAATTTCAGCCAATCAGAGAGGTCAATTCCCTATGCTCCACCGTACTGAATGGCTTAAATGGAACAAGGCATAGCCATTTTTTCATTATATTGCTATGTCGTATCTAAATTTTGGTAACCCAAAAAGTATACAAAATTTTTGTAACAAATGCTACAGAATTTTTATTTTTAATCATCTTACTTTGTGGGAAGAAGAACCTAACTTCCCTATCTGCATTATCTATATCTTCACTGGCATGTAGAACATTATCCATGTTTCCATGACGTCCAAATCTAACGCGTAGGGCTTTAGGCAAAAACCAATTGCAATTTATGGTTCCTGTACCACGTACCAATTGTCGCCATTTGGTAACGGCGTCTGTACAAGCCAGGCAAAGGATTATAACAGGTCCGGAAGACATGGAGACCACCAGAAATGGAAAGGAGGCAGTACCATAGTACTGGGTGTATAATTCAGACACTTGCTCGGGCGTTAGGTGAATTTTTCTTCGCTTAAAAAGAAGTTACATTTATATTTTCATAAATTCATTGTTATAATCAAAACATTTATTTAATATTTGAAAATCATATTTGACTCGTTTCACAAGATTTCAGTCTCTCGAACAACCTCTCGGTCATTTATCAATCATCCAGACCCATAGACGCGTTTCGCTATTGGAGCTCATCAGTGTGGTATACTGAAGCCTCTAGGACAGTGGCGTAACTAACAGGCCCGCAGGGCCCGCATTGCTGGCGGGCCCCCGGCACTAGAGGGGCCCCAATTTACATGATTTATAATTTTGTTACTACTGCGAAATTTTGAATTTAATATTTTTTTGTAGCAACATACAAATTTCTTTAGTCGTTTATTTTTGTGAATGTCAATTTCCAAAAATAATATTGGCTAAAGGGCCCTTTATCCGCTATGTCAAATCGAGCTCTTTATTTTCCACCACATTTCGGCCGGTAGAGTTTCGATTTCTTGCAACTGATCCAGGGTTTTCCTTTAAAATAACCCCATAAAAAGAAGTTTGGGGCTGTCAAACCAAGACATCTGGCGGCCAATGTGTATTAGCAAAACGTGGGATTAAATAGCGATAAGAGAATGATTTTCGCAAAATTGCTATTATTTAGACTAATGATACTGATCCATCTCGCTAATACCATATTTTGTCGCATCCAAGTTCTTTCATTTGTGATACCAAAATCAATTCCCTGTAACTTTCACCAGTGGAATGTGAAAAAAAAAAATAACGGGCCAATCACATTTTCATAGTAAAGGCCACAACATACAATGACTTTGGTGGGATGTAAAAGTGCCTAATCTTGGATTTTCAGGCCTCCAATATTGGTTATTTTGCTTCTTAACATATCAACTCAGATGAAAGTGAGCCTAATCAGAATTTCCACAAGTTCTTGTGGTATTTAGTTCTTCATGATAAACGATACAATTAAATGCGGGCCCCAAAAAAATTTGCGGGCGGGCCCCCGAACTCTTAGTTACGCCACTGCTCTAGGAGGCACTGACTAGGTTGAGATAAACGACAGAGAGGTATTGGCAACGAAAATGACCGATAGAGGCAGCACCGATTTTAGAAAATGGCCGGCGAGAAGAGTAATTGTCAAAACTTGTACAGTGTTAGACAGGGATATAAGCAAATAAAGTTCATATATTTTTAAATGTAAATTGATTTGAAGTGCAATATTGTTTAAAAGGCAGTATGACAACCGTAAACACAACAGTTTGATTACTTTCTAGGCAAGTTCATAATTTTGCCACCAGGCGGCTACGAGTTCATTTTCTTCGCCAATAGATTCAAAGATTGAAATATTGTGAAAATAGTCAAGTATGATTTTTGCCTCCCGCTACCGTTGGTAAGGGAGGTACAGGGATCGTGCTAAAAATCGCATATCGAGATTTTGGTAAATGACCACGTTTTAAGGTCCCTAGAATCCAATTTTAACCTTTTCACGATGATGACTGTGTGTATGTGTGGATCTTCCACTCTAACTCAAATACTATTATTCAGAAAATTTTGAAACCTTGTATTTCGAACTTTTTCTATTATGGAAAGAGCCCATTAGAGTTTGGTGTAAATCGGATAACAGTAAATGACACTTCACTGGAAGCTCAGAATAGTTTTTCTTCGAAAAATAGCTTTAAATGTTATTTTTTCGAGATTAACGTTATTATAAAAATTAAATATTATTAAATTTTCTACAGATTTGCATTATTACTTTCTCTGCGTATGTTATGGATAAAGTTATAAAATTATCTATAATTTAAATCCCAGAGCCTACTTTTAAACAAACAAACTCCCATTAGATTTAGGTGTAAATCGGATAACCGGAAATGGCACTTTACTATATAGATTTTCTTCGAAAAATGCCTTTAAATGTTATTTTTTCGAGATTACTACAGATCTGCATTAATACTTTTTGTACATATTTTATGGATAAATTTATAAAATTATCTACAATTTAAATCCCGGGGTCTACGCTTTAAACGAACAAAACTTCTTGGTTACGCAGTTATTCAAATGTATATAACTGACAGATAAATGTCACTGTCAAAGAACTAATAATTTCAAATTAATAGTAACGTTTTAAAAAGAAAAAGGTAAATATAACAATAGGAAAGGAAATCAAAACAGTTTCCAGCATAAGTAAATATGTTGGCATGTTCTTAGATTAATAAAAATTAACGATTCACAAAAAAGTTTAAGCTAATACTCATTATTGGAATATTGAATTCTATTCTATCCCGGTATTTAAAATTTAATCTACATTTTATTATCAAAAAAGGTAGTTATTTGGATTAGATTAGAATATATTTTAAGAAATAAACTGCCAAAATTAGAGTAAAATTCGCTAATCCAAAAATAAGAATTAGCTTAATCTTTTTTGTGAATCAGGCGGTTAATGACGGGAGGTATTGTGATGGCCACACCAGATTTTTAAATAGTATATTAGAATTAGAACAGTTTTATCAAGTATCGCCAAAGCCTAAGCTCAAATGGGGGGGGGGGGGGTCACGATGGCGGTAGCGGAGGACTTGCGGAAGAGAGGGTGGAGTCAAGGTGCCCAGGGGACGTTTTGGACCGAAATAAATGGAGGAGGAAGATTATTTTGTTTGAAATAATATTTTTATAATTAGAAATAATGAACCAAAGACAGCTGTAAAAAAGCCACTGTTTCGTTTTGTTTTTGTAAATTTACCTCCACTCCGTTACATTGGTCGAAAAAAATTGATACATGGATTTTGTAGGTAATTAAATCAAAGTGGAAAGAAACTCAAAATATTGATAATTTGTGTAATTTAGCCTTCTTTGGAGCTTCAGAGCTCATTCAGAACTACCCGGCCTTTTATAGGATACCCCTTTATTCGACTTCCGTTATTTTCTAAAGTGGTCGTCTAAAATTCATTATATTAGAACAGTTTCATCAAGTATCTTAATTGTTAAAATATTAATTGTTGTAATCAACGATTTCATTGTTGTAATCATGTAATAAATGTTTTAAATTTGATCGATCGTTAAATTAAACAGCCATTGCCACTGAAAAAATAATATTACAAATTCCAAAAGGAAATAGCATTTAGGTATATGTTATGTATTAATATTTCGTAATATAAAGAATTGATTATCTAATAAATTTCCAATTTAAAATGAATATCATTGAGTATTTTGCAATAATTAAAATGAAACATGTATATATTTATTTATGTTTATTACTCATGCAGTGAAAGTATTGAAATAAACATGAGCCTGAAATGAAAATTGTTATAACCATATAACTTTTACTATTCTCATTTGAATTCCTATTTCTACAACTAATTGTTGAGTGGAATTCCAAAAGCAATATGTAGTTTGCAAATTCAAAGGTTTTCAATTACGGCAAGAGTGAAATAATTTTCAATCTTATAATGATTTGTAATTAAGTAATATTAATGCATTGAAAGCGTGAACAAATTAAAATACTTAACTGTTGAAATGATGTTTTCTAATTATTATTCTGCTTCATTTTAGTTTGTTCTAGACAAAGAAATTACAGACGTAAATAATTCCTACTCTAGTCAGGAATTCCTGTCTCATTTGCATAACTAGGACAATAGTATTTTTCTCTTTTTTGCAAAAAAATAATGTATACACTGTGACTGATTTTCTGTAATGCCAAATAACAGTGTGATCTATGAATTGGACCAAATATTTTTTTGCTAGAGTCCGTGCGTTTAGAGAAAAAACAAATCGGCACAGTAGAAGTTGTACTACCCAACTTACAAATGTTGACTATTAAACATTTAACTGAATAATATTTAAATGTTATTTACGATACGTAATATTCATAAACAAGTATACATATCATTATTACTCGCACAAAAGACATTTGATTAAATATCTTTGTCCATATTTACGCCACAAACAGCTGCTACCTGTCACAATGTCATACCTACCATCCCTACTTTAACAAGTTGGACCCGCCCGGATGAATTTTGGTCTGTGCGCCGGTTTTTCTCTAAACGCACGGACTTCACCAATCTAATCGTTTGGTTTGGTTTAAAATGCGTTTGTGGATGCTCGATACTTCAATGAAATGTTTTTGACTAGCAAAAGTGATTATGCCAGGGTCGCTTCCTGGGTATAAGGCGCCTTTGTGCTATATTACATTTTAGAGCCCCTTCCCCTCATGATGTAAAATTTGCAAATTAAAGTACTGTACTTTTTGTTCATCAAAAATGCTAGATTTAATATATTGATGAAAATTTCTTCATTGTTGTAATCACTAGGTTTATAATCAAAATCATTTGTTATAATCAACAATTCTACAACAGATTTTAGAATTGTATGTGCATTTGATTCTTTGCAAAATAATAATGGGTATTTAAATATTGGATTCATTGTGGGATTCATTCTTGTATTCAATATTCTTGAGTTATAAACAATATATTCATTGTTGTAATCAACATTTTCATAATTATTATTTCAATATAACAATGCTAGAATAATAAGGAGCTATAATGCAAACAAATTAAGAAATATATTGTTCACTTCTTCTATCACGTTAATTTGTAAGTTTTATAGTAATGTAGTCTTTACGAATAACAGCATTTTATGTATATAAATTTATTAAGTATTATTTATTTTACTGTCTTGAAACGGTGCCCCTCAAAATCAGGCGCCATTGTGTAAGGCACAACCTGCCCACCCGCACGGAGTGGCCCTGAATTCCAAGCGGTCGAAATACCACGCGGTCGAAATTCCATGCGGTCGAAATCCCGCGCGGTCGAAATGTACTTCTACCACTTTGTCCGTTCTACAGAAATTCAAAGATTTCCACGCCGTCGAATCCCACCCGGTCGAAATGTTAAACGATACAAATCCCTCGCTCCCGTACCGCTCTCTTTATCGATCGTATTGCATTCTAACAATCTATGATTCGTGGTAGTTCCGCGTCAAAAAAATTTAAAACATAACGAACTATTTAATGAATGAAGCAGGAAAAACAATTTACCTATACATTTTAAGTAAACATGATAGTTTACTAGTTATTTAATATTATAAAATAATTAAAAGTACTTCAAGTATGTGTAGATACATCAAGTTACCGTTATTGTCAAAATATGCCGAGTGGAAGAAAATATGTTGCTAAGATTTATAATAGACACAGTAATACATAATACAACTGAAATAAAGAATGAACTATGAACTGCTTATTCACATAATATGACAGCTAATCTAAAATGGCGGACCAGAAATATCAATAATTTTACTTAAAATGTATAGGTAAATTCTTTTCCTGCTTCATTCATTAAATAGTTTGTTAATATATGTTTTAATTTTTTTTAATATATTAGCTTTGACGCGGAACTACCACGAAGCATAGATTGTTAGAATGCAATACGATCGATAAAGAGAGCGGTACGGGAGCGAGGGATTTGTATCGTGTAACATTTCGACCGGGTGGGATTCGACGGGGTGGAAATATTTGAATTTCTGTAGAACGGACAGAGTGGTGGAGTACATTTCGAGCGCGTGGGATTTCGACCGCGTGGAATTTTGATCGCGTGGGATTTCGACCGCGTGGAATTCGACCGCGCGGGATGCTTTGGCCCTGAATTACGCGATGGGCAAGATGAAAATGAAAACAAAGATAACCCAAAGAGTGACTGCCGTACCAAGCACTCAAGCAGAAACGCCGAAAACATCGAAACAGTTCGTTAACTGTTGGTTATCGATCGACGTGTTACAATAGCCACTCGCATATATGAGAAATCCGTGCCGTTAAATTGATGCCGGTAAGTTTTTGCTTACCTGTAATATATGGAACCCTTGTTGCAATATCTTCCTTATAACAACATCTTCAAAGTACACAGCATCAGGTCTAATAATTGCGCATGTTCTTTCCAATCTATGTAACTCAATACTCGAAGATTTTGACGAATAGTAGCTGTAAGCCTTGAACTCTCCACTGTAGCTTCCCGGAGGCACTTGCAGATATTGGTAGTAATCATAGAGAGAACCATAATCTTCCGGGTGTAACGTAGTCATCGTCACAGAGGCAGGGGACATATAATGAATGACAGAACCCATATTGGTGTCGGATTTTTCAACATGAAGTGAGTGTTGCAGCCCGGTCAACCTCGCCGAATGCTTGTGACTCATGCTAGCGGGTTTTTCGTCCCCGAGCCCGGTGAATCTCGCCGAAAGTTTATTACCCGTACTGGTGAGTCTTTCGCCCGCGTGCTGTAAAGGGGTGGCGAACTTCGCCGAAAATTTGGCTTCGGTCATTTGCCGCGAATGTTGAATCCCGGTCAACCTCGCTGAAGGTTTGTTACCCATGCTGGTGAGTTTTTCGCCTGCTTGCTGTAGAGGAGTAGCGAACTTAGCTGAAAGTTTGGTTTCGGTCACGTGCCGCGAGTGTTGAGGCCCGGTCAACCTCGCCGAAGGCTTGTTAGTCATGCTAGCGGCTTTTTCGGTTACTTGCTGTGAATGTTGAGGCCCGGTCAACCTTGCTGAAGGCTTGTTAGTCATGCTAGCGGCTTTTTCGGTCACTCGCTGTGGTTGTTGAGATCCGGTTAACCTCGCGGAAGGCTTGTTAGTCATGCTAGCGGCTTTTTCGGTTGCTTGCTGTGGTTGTTGAGGCCCTGTTAATCTCGCCGAAGGCTTGTTACTCATGCTGGCGACTTGCTGCGGTTGTTGAGGCCCGGTTAATCTCGCCGAAGGCTTGTTAGTCGTGCTAGCGGCTTTTTCGGTCACTTGCGGCGGTTGTTGAGGCCCGGTTAACCTCGCCGAAGGCTTGTTACTCATGCTGGCGGCTTGCTGTGGTTGTTGAGGCCCGGTTAACCTCGCCGAAGGCTTGTTACCCATGCTAGCGGCTTTTTCAGTCCCTTGCTGTGGTTGTTGAGGCCCGGTTAACCTTGTCGAAGGCTTGTTAGTCATGCTAGCGGCCTTTTCGGTTCCTTGCTGCGGTTGTGGAGGCCCGGTTAACCTCGTCGAAGGCTTGTTACTCGTGCTGGCGGTTTTTTCGTTCACACTCTGTGGTTTTTGAAGACCGGAGATCCTCGCCGAAGGTTTAGTACTCATGGTGGATTTAATTTGAAGGAAACTATATGTCAGGTTGACAAATAAAGTATAAGTTGTCAGTCAAAAAAAGAAGAGCTGTCATTGTAGTCATAGTAATTGTACAGTGTTGAGAAGATGTAACTTTCTAATTTTTAATTTCTATTTTAACATTAAATTGGTTGGAATCATGCTCTTTAATCATGTAAAAAATCTCAAGTATTCTTAGGTCCGGTATTTTCACTTCCGAATAAAGTTTCGAATAAGTATTCGTTAAATAAATTTATTATATATATATTTATCCAACGAATAATTCCATTGGGTCTTTTCACACATTTTACACAAACAAATAGCTATCTGTCGAATAACTTTAACGTTCGTGAATTGGTAGCCTTGCAATGTATTCAACAAAAGTATCCAAAATTCGAAAATATTTTGCCAGTGTCAAATGACAGGATCTTTATATTAATTTACCTATTTAGGCTTAATTTACATTAGCGGTACAATGACGGTACAATAACGGTACGGTGACGGTATGTAAATCAGTAAATATCAAAGGGTCGTCATGATACCGTCATTGTACCGTGACTGTAGATGTAAATGGGTTCATTAAAATACATTGGAACAAGAAGTATCCTTACTGTCATCGTACCGTCATTGTACCGCTAATGTAAGTCAAGCCTAACTGCCCTAACTGTTTGAAATCAAATGTGATCCCCAATATGTGATACTATTGTTTTCATAATCGGAGTCTGTCAAAAATTATTTCATGTATGTGGTTATGTCGCTGTCTGATGGTGTGTGATCGATTTCTCACTTTCTCACGTTATTTATTAATTCATAATGAAAATATCATAATATTTAAGATATCCATTTTGTTAATAAATCTGCACTATGTGGAAATGTAATGAACTTACGAATAAACGGTTATTCGCTACCCAAGTACCGAATAATTTATTGCGCGAATGACAGATGTTATTCTTTCGAATAAATTTATTTGCAAGTGAAAAGACAACAAAAATATATATCCGAATGATAAATTTATCTAAACCTTTATTCGCAAGTGAAAATACCGGCCCTTAGTATATTTTCTATTTTTGTAACATAAATAGTCTTGTATGCTGGAATTTTAGTCTGCAGTAATTTTGTAAAAAAAGTAAGAATATATTACAGGTGAAGCCTAGAAACTTTTTCAAGGCCAATAAAATAAAAAGTATTGCTGGTAGACAAAATAAATTTTTGGATAACGAAAGAACATAATATAAAGTTTTCAATTACTTTTAAACAAAACATCTTGAGGTTCTCTATAAGGCGCTAGCAATCACGTGATTCGAGCGACCTTGACGTGCGTGGAATCAGCTGCTTTATATGCGCATGTCACTTTGACAACCATAATGTCATTTTGACAATACCAATTTTTTGCCTTATTTTGATTTTGAACAGTTAAAATGTTATTGTACAATTTTCAGGCAGAAAAACACATGAAATTAAAAATAATAACTTCTTAACAGTTCAAAATTGCAATAAGTATAAACATTTGTCTTGTCAAAGTGACATTGTATAGGGCACGAGTAGACACGTGACTCGGTCGTCCTTGATGTACTTGGAATCAGCTGATTTGTATGCGCATGTCATTTTGACAACAATAATGTTATTTTGACAATACCAATGTTTTGACTTATTTTGATTTTGAACTGTTATTAATGTACAATTTTCAGGTAGTAAAACATAAAATTAAAAATAATAACTTCTCAACAGTCCAAAATTAAAATAAGTCAAAACATTGGTCTTGTCAAAGTGACATTGTTCTTGTCAAAATGAGAAGCGCACACAAATCAGCAGATTCCTAGCACGTCAAGGACGCTCGAGTCACGTGTCTGCTCGCGCCCGATATATTTTTCCTTAATCTATGCTATAGAGCACGTGCACGTTACGTTGACAAAATCATTCAATAATTTCAATTTTTGGCATTCTGACGTTCCGTTATAAAAGTCATTTTTGTGACTACATTAGATGACAAATCTGCTAAATTAAAATCATATAGTATCTTATATATTTTAAAATGACCTCAATATAATATAATAAATTACTTCAAATATCAAAATGTCAAAAATATGTCATATTTTATTCTCTATACGATTTGATTACATTTTATACTTTATATTCAGTAGAATAGAGTTAAAAAATTATAAAGAAATTAAATTTCATAAAACAGCCAGCTTTGCTATAAACATGGACATCTACTATATTAAGAAAATTCTGATTGACAGATGTCAGTGTCAAGTGCAATTGACATAGTATGTTTGTGTTATAATTTTGCTGGAAATATAGATACTTTCTGTATGGAATTTGTACAAAATACATAGAACAGACTTAAGGTAATGTGCTGGCCACATCAGATTTTTTATTTTTGTAACATATTGGTCTTTATATCCTTGAATTTTAGTTTGCAGCAATTTTGTATAAAAATTAAAAATTGCAGCACTAACAATGTTAAATATTTATTTCAAAATAGTTTCTGTAGAATCGTTTTCCAGAATTAGTTATCAATTTTCTTCCATCAAGGTTTAATTTCACATATATTTCTCGTGTTCACGTACACAGTGAGTATTACTAATCACACTTTTGAAATATGTTCCGCTCTGTTGGCCTGAACAAACGTGAGCGCTTCTGTATTTTTAAAGCTAAATTTTACATTTGTTTGCTATCTGTCTCTGAGTGATGTTCGGTATTGTTTTGTACATTTAGTGTGTTGTTTGGTGACTTTAAAATTGTTTATTGTTGTTCTCAAAGTGATTGTTGGTTGTGATTTATAGACTTAGCAGGACTGACAATTTGGCAAGGATTATCGGATGTGCCATGCGAGAAGAATATTTTACAAACAACGAAAGGTAGGATTTTTTTTTAACTGTAATATACTGTTTGTTTAATATAAATTCCAAAAGGAGCTCAATATTATTTTTATAAATATTTTTACTCCATATTGAGAAAGTGGTAGCACATTTTGAGCGTCAGCGCCTCTAACGGCTACATTGACATTTTTGGTTACCGTATCAATTTTGACATTTCGAGAAAGTGGTTTACAATTTTATTTTGAGTTTTTGTTATTGTGCATGAATATTATACATCACAGTATATTCAAATGAATAAAGAAAATATATAAAATGCTATATATGTGTTGTGACAATCAAAAAAATCAAAATACCAGCAGAAAATATAATTTTTCTCATAATATGTATGATTTCTGTAAACCATTTTATCATGTTTAAATTTATATTATAATTTATAATATTAGTTGAATGTTACAAGATGCACAATACATGGAAATTAAGATTAAAAAGTTGGAAAACTTGAATGATTGGAAACAAGAAAATTTCTACATATCACAATATCAGTGTATGATGTTAGCATCTTTCTTTTATATTCGCAATAAATGAAGAAGATTCTTCATTGAAAATATACCAGACTCTAAGTGGAATCAGTTGCACTAGCTCGGAAAAGAAAATACACGAAAAATACGAACAATGTGAATTTCTACCTTTAACATTACATGTATAAAATCTATAATAAATAGACGAATTATGTCAAAAATAGACTTCTATTTCATACAACTGCAAGTATTATACAATTTTAAGACAATTTTCTGCTTCTTGTATTATAATCTTGTTCAAATATTAACTTAAGAAACACATTTTTATATAATTCATTATTGCAATCAGACGACCATTATTGAAATTTTATTCATACGATAAGTATCTTTTACAATTAGAAAATATGTATACCTAAAAGAATTTTTCATATTAGTAGAAGATATCTGTTGAAAAGTTATTTTCTTATACATCTGTTCCTCATATAATCTTCTAGGAAATTTATGAAATTTGATACTTCAATCGGTAATTTTGTAAGAATTATTAGATCCACCACTGCATCACATAATATTTAACGTCTTATCATTCGCATTCATTGCAAATATTTTATAAAATAAAAATAGCAAAATTATTCTGACATGAAACATAACCTTGCTATGTTTCAATGGGTAACCAATTTTGTCATTTTTGTCCGCTGTCGGCGCTGACTACTTTTGTGCACACCACCTATAAAATAAATTTCTGATATCTTGATTCTCGCAAGTCTGTATTTATACTATTTATCTGTATAGAAAGCAGATTGGCACACCCAGTAATGGGTAATACGGCGTGATTATATATTTATTTTGTTTATTTATCTTTTGAGTTACGTTTCGTTAAAAATCAAATGCAGTTGAATTAAAAACAATTGACATATTACGAATTGCTTCAAATAATAAAAAAAATCTGATGTGGCCAGCACCTTACCTTCCATCAGTTCTATGTATTTTGTACAAATTTCATACAGGAAATTCATTGCAAAAGATTCTCTTTCTTGTACATTACCTTTCGACAGTTGTATGTATTTTATACAAATTCCATACAGAAAATTTCTAGCAAAAGATCCTATATTTCCAGTAAAATTATAAGACAAAAACACTTATGTGAATTGCATTTAACACTGACATCTTTCAATAAGAATTTTCTTAACATAGTAGCTGTTTCCATAGCTATGGCTATTTTATGAAATTTAATTTATTTATAATTTTTTATCTCTATATCCATTTATAGTATATTCCGTAACTTAACCGCGGTAACCAAAGTTCTGGTTATGCGTTCCGTAATGTAACCAAGACATAATTTCAGGATCGTGGTTCATTTTCGGAGTGTGGTTCCTGAAAGTTTTGGTTACTTTTTCGTGACCACGACGACCACAATTTTTTTATGGTTGTTGTGGTCATATTTTTATTTTTTATAATATAATAAATAATATTGTATAAACAAAATTACTATATACTAATATGCATAATATTTACGTTAGTATAAGGATAGACAAAAGTTATTCCTAATGACGCGGTGGTTCCCTGCTTTACCGACACAAATTAACTAAGATGTTCCGAATCACAACCACTTTTCAGTGACCATAACCTGACCACTTGAACCATAACCACGGTCGTGGTTAAGTTACGGAATATACTATTAATATTAAGTATAAAATGTAATCAAATCGTACAGAGAATAAAATATTCTTTAATATTTATAATAACATTAAATGTAAAAAAATCTATTGTGGCCAGCACATTACCTTCCGTCAGTTATATGTATTTTCTATAAATTCCATACAGAAACTTCCTTGCAAAAGATTCTAAATTTCTTGTACATTACCTTTCGACAGTTGTATGTATTTTATACAAATTCCACACAGAAAGTTTCTATAGCAAAAGATCCTATGTATATTTCGAGTAAGATTATGACATAAATACACTACGAATATGTCAATTGCACTTAACACTGACATCTTTCAATCTAAATTTTCTTAATATAGGAGCTGTTTACAAAGTTATAGCATAGCTGGCTACTTTATGAAATTGTATTTCTTCGTAAAGGATTCGACTGAACAAACTTAAAAATCGCATTGAGGTGAACTATTAATAATATTTAGGTTCAGAAAACCCTAATTCCTAATGTAAAAAAAATTGACATGTCCCCAATGGCCAAATCATGGATTTCAGTTTATTGGCTGTGCAAACTAAACTAATGGGACCCGTAGAATCGAATAGCAAAGTCAAACTAAGGGCATGGTTTTTGAATTATATATTTTTAGTGCCGAAACGTAATTTTTGACAAAAAGAAGTAATTATTTAATCACGCAACTAACCTTCAATAACAAATAAATTGTTTTTGAGTTTATATTAAAATATAAAGAGAAAAATAATATAAAATGAGCGGTTTATTTTTTGTTTCGCTTTTCAACAAAATATTTTGAAAGGTTAGTACATTTTAATAATTTTCACTAAAATCTATTTTATGATTCTGTTTCCTTATTGTTGTTACGCATTGTAAACAGCACTTTCTCTGAGATGTTTAAACTTTTACAAGCACATTACATGTTATAAAATTGTTGTTTGTTTTAGAAAAAATAGATTTTTTTATAAAAATTTGTGGATATCTTCAAACTATTACAATACAATTTCTAATCAGAATAACGTTTATATTTTCATTGTCTAGTAACGCACAATAGTCAAAAAATATTTTAGCATTAGGGAACCACAGGAATACCTGCACATTTAGTATAAAAATTTACTTGACCCGATCCGATAGTAAAACATTGAGAAGATATACCTTTTATTTTCTGACAGGTATTACTGGTATTCTCTGACACACACAGGCATCATTAAAATAATATAATTCCAAATAAGAATAATTAAAGAATTCCTATAACTAATTACTTATTTATATACTGTAATTCTTATCTACAATATTATCTATAATTACTTTATTCAAATTATGATACACATACTTGAGAGAGAATGTATTAATAATTATTTGCTTTTCTCTTAAAAATGATATTTTAATTAGTTCTTTTCATATATGTAATTTATTAACTCAATATGAAATATAATTATTTAAATAAATTTATGAAAAATTATATGAATTATCATGTTAAGTAGAATAAGAAATACCATATCTTGTTCACTGTAACATATCTAGATTTCTAGATAAGTATAAAAATAATCACAGAGTAATTGCAATCATTATAATAAAATAATACATACTCTAATAATATAATTACCATTTTTCGGTTGTCTTACATTGCTGAAGGAGCAACTTAGTATTAATATTATTATTATTATCTTTCAACTTTAGTCAATTTTGTCATTGCTGACTGATATCTGTAAGATCTATTCTTTTACGGTCTTAACTTAGTTTTCATTTAGTTTTACGCGGTAATCCTGAATATGAGCTGTTTCTGATTACTTTTTAAACCGAAAAATCCTTCTTTACTGACCTAGCTCGGAAAATTGTCTATAAAGGGATCGGAAAGTAATTTTTCGACCCCTGCATGAATGTTTCCATGTTTATATATTTATTTCTTATTTGCTCGCAATAAAAAATAAAATAATGTATATCTATGGATTGTTACTTATCCTTTTTTTGAGAACAGCGAAAAAAAATGTACCCAACATGACCTGAAAGAGTCTTTACGACTCGCTCTGGAATATGCTTGCTCACCCAGTAAAGTATCAGTTTCAGGTATTTGTTTTATTTTTAAAAGTACAAAAATCTTTTAAAAGAAAATATATCTTCTAAAACGGGAGAAATGGATTATTATGACTAAAACGACGGGGCGGCCGGTACATGGTAAAAAAATCTGATGTGGCCAGCACATTACCTTCCGTCAGTTCTATGTATTTTGTATAAATTCCACACAGAAAGTTTTTTCTAAAAGATTCCATATTTCCAGCACATTACTTTCAGACAATTATACATATTTTCACTAAAATTATAACACAAACTTACTATGTCAATTGCACTTGACACTGACATTTGTCAATAAAAATTTTCTTAAGTAGATATTTTCATAGCACGGTTGCTTTATGAAATTTAATTTCTTTATAATTTTTTATGTCTACATCCATTCAATATGAAGTATGAAATGTGATCAAATCGTATAGAGAATAAAATATTCTTTAATATTTATAATAACATTAAATGTGAAAACATGATCTTTAACATCGTTTTTTCAAGAAACACTGTTAAAATCTTTAAGTTAGGGTACTTCCGGTCGACCAATTATGACCAAAATCTAATCAGCTCTTCATATTGATGAAAAGAAAAGGAATACGTAAAAATTATAATTTTTGGAAAGGTGGTATTGAAGTTATGCGATCCGAAAGAATCGTCACACACACACACACACACACACACACACACACACACACACACACACACACACACACACAACATACACACACACACAACATACACACACACACACACACACACACACACACACACAACATACATACATACATACATACATACATACGTACATACATCATCGTAAAAATAGTATAAATTCGTATTCTAGGGACCCTAAAACGTGCTTAATCATCGAATTTTTTGACCAAAGACAATATCTTCCTTACCTAAAGTTGACGGAAGGTAAAAAACGGGACTGTCCCGTTCAAAACGGGATGTATGGTCACCCTACTCATGCCCTAGTATCCACTAGAATGTGACGTGATTGTGTTTGGTCAGATGAAGACATCTAATGCTTTTAGAGCAGCCTGGCTGTCTGACACTAGTTTGATTATTTTTCCTTTGATAATTAAATTACCGTATACCGTATGTATTGTTACTGTAAAATGTTATGGCTGTTTTAACTTAAGAAATGTTTACAACAAGCGTAATTTAAAATTAATATTAAGTACCAATCATTTCCGGATAGTACCATTTTATTGATTGTGGCAATTAATTCGATTCCAGTTAAATGATTTTCTAGGTTTTGCTATTATCTGCGGCAGATAATACAAGTGTGGCAAAACAAGCTCCCTAGTTTTAACGGTATATTAAAAAAATCTGATGTGGCCAGCACATTACCTTCCGTCAGTTCTATGTATTTTGTACAAATTTCATACAGAAAGTTTCTTGCTAAAGATTATATTTCTTGTACTTTACCTTCCGGCAGTTGCATGTATTTTATGCAAATTCCATACAGAAAATTTATAGCAAAAGATACTATATTTCCAGTAAAATTATAAGACAAACACACTGTCAATTTCACTTGACACTGACATCTTTCAATCAAAATTTTCTTAATATAGTAGCTGTTTCCATAGCTATGGCTACTTTATGAAATTTAATTTCTTTATAATTTTTTAACTCTATAACCATTTAATATTAAGTATAAAATGCAGTCAAATCGTATAGAGAACAAAATATTCTTTAATATTTATAATAGCATTAAATGTGAAAAAATGATAATCAGCTCTTCACATGGATGTAACGAAGAGAAATACGAAAGAATTATAATTTTTAGAATTGTAGTATGGAAGTTATCGTAGACGAAAATTTTGTTACACACACACACACACACACATACGCACGCACGCACGCACGCAGGCACGCACGCACGCACACACGCACACACACACGCACACACACACACACACACACACACACACACACACACACACACACACACATCATCATCATCATCATCATCGTAAAAATAGTAAAATCGTATTCTGGGGACTCTAAAACGTGCTTATTCATCAAAAACTCACTACCGAATTTTTTGACCAAAGACAATACCTTCCTTACCTAAAGGTGACGGAATGTAAAAAGTGGGAAGTTTTATTTCATATAGTTTTGTAAATAATGTCGGTCAAGTGGTGTCCGCCATTGTCCAAAAACTGCTTCAAGCGTCTTCTGAAGTTTCGCAAAACCCTTTCGTGAATTTCTTGGGGTATACGGCAAATCTGGGCGTATTGCCTCCTGTAGGGTTTATAAAACTCGGCTTTGAGAGAAAAAGGCGCACAGCGTTTATATCGAAAAATAGAATAATTACGGTAATAAGTTACGCAATATTTAAAGGAAATATCAAAAAATTGTTTACGAATATATTGAAAAGTAAAAGATCTAAATGACCACCTTCTTCTAATTATAGAGAGCATATATCTACGTAAATGTATAGAAATTATTCTCTCCTTTCTTGAAAATTTGAAAAGTATCTCGCATTTCAGTCACGCTTTTGTAATCCGCAGATCTGTGTGTCCACTGAGTTTCACTCTTAATATAGTTTAGGGAGATAACATACACATCACATATACATATATGCACGCACGGCATATGGTTATCAGACCGCGAAAACATATTCATTTAATTTTGCTAACGTTACGGGGATCAAATCCGGTGTTATTACTGTTATTCATACAAAGGTGAGATAGATTAAGAGAAATTGGGTGATTATTTAGATGGTTTAAATTACAATTAGGTTACGCATTGACTTGAACCAGATTTCATAGCTCTGTTGATACAGTTAAAAATTTGGAGAGAAATAAAAAATATTGGACATATTTTAAAGAAAGATTGTCTTCTTGTTTACGTAATTTCTCCAGTGTAATTATAAAAAAATCTGATGTGGCCAACACATGACCTCTCATCAATTCCATGTTTGAAATAGCAATGAGCTTTGAGTGAAGTATCACTTCCGGTGGATCGTTTGTAAACATAATCTAATTTGTTCCAATAAATAGAAAAGTCTGTAATACCAAATTTTGGATTATATTTTATTATGTTTTTCCTCGAAAATCTGCTAAGAGCTCCAAATTAAGTACCACTTCCGGTTTATTTTATAAGTATAGTCAAATTCCTGTTTCGGTTTATCAATTTTAGAAAACATCAAGTATGTTGTTCTCATTAATATAAAAGTCTTAAATACCAAATTTGAAAAGTTTTGGATTCTATCAATTTATTTTTCACGGCTTCAAATAAAGTATCACTTCCGGTTTATCAATTTTACCCAAAATCAAATATGTTGCCCCCCTTCCTATAAAAGTCGTCAATACTAAATTTGACAAGTTTTGGAATATATAATATATTTTTCACGAAAATCTGTTCAGAGCTTGAAGTAAAGTATCACTTCCGGTTTATCAATTTTAGAAAAAATCTAACATGTCATTCTCATTAATATAAAAATCTTAAATATCAAATTTGAAAAGTTTTGGAATATATCATAATATATTTTTCACGAAAATCTGTTGAGAGCTTCAAGTAAAGTATCACTTCTGGATTATCAATTTTAGCCAAAATTTAATATGTTGATTCCGTTCCTATAAAAGTTTTAAATACTAAATTTGTCAAGTTTTGAAATATATCATAATATATTTATCACGAAAATCTGTTCAGAGCTACAAGTAAAGTATCACTTCTGTTTTATTAATTTTAGCCAAAATCTAATATATTGTTCCCCTTGATATAAAAGTCTTAAATTCTAAAATTGAAATGTTCTGGATTATATTTTAATATAGTATTTTATTACCTTCCTTACCTACAGTATGATGGGAGGTAAAAAATAAATATTAATATAATTACATAAAAATGCAAGTTTTATATCTTAATTTTCTCGAAAAGAAAGTGAAACATTTTCTAGAAAAATGTATAAAATGTTTATATCACGCACGGTTTAATAACGATAGGAATTTTTATTGTACTAAAGAAAAACCAACTGTTTTTTTAAATATTATTAATTATTATGTTGAAATGAAAACCTAATTATTTTTATCATTTTTAATTACAAACAAACAATGTAAATAAAAGATATTGCAAGGAAATTTACTAAATTTTGTAACAATTTAGAATAATATAACAATTTATCATAAATGAAATGATGTTACAATGTTTATAAAAAAATTACATGAAATTTTTTCTTGTAACCTTGTAAACTTAAATTATTTATTTTGTATGTAAAATTATTGTGTAATTCTTTATTTCCGAAAAACATTTTCTATTTTTGTGCAGTATTTTAATAAATAAAATTAGACAAATTATGTAAACAATTTTTTAAGCCAGTCTCATTTATCATCTTCATTCAATAAATATCTATTAAGCTATCAATTCATCTTTTATTGGTCTTTCGAGCCGGATAATCTGTACCTATAGTGTTCATTTATTATCTGGTGTCAACTGTTTTAGAGTCAAGGTACTACAATGAAAAATCTAATGTGGCCAGCACATAACCTTCGCCAGAGATTTTACCTGGTTGTACGCATAAAACAACAATTTTTTTTAAATACAAATAAAATAATTCTCACATATATTTGCAAAATCTATGGGATATTTTAATATAAATTATGTACAATGCATACTTTCCTTTACATTCAATATCTTGAAATTTTCTTTTTCTACTTTCCTTTTCTTTTTCTTTATATTCGTCATTTTTTGGAAAATTTTATATTCTTTTTTACGTATATTCTTTTGCGTTGTTGACTTTTTTTATTTTCATAATCTTCATAATGATGTACAAATATTTTTGACAGTGGCATACAAATATTTTTGACAGTGACATTTATGTGTCAATTACAAACATTTGAATTTCTTGCCTTGAAGTAGTGTTATCTGAGATTTTTTACATCAAATTATTTTATAGTCATTTCTGTACCTCTAAATCTATAGAAGATATAATAATGAATTTATATTTATTGAATAAATAATTTAACGTTCTTTAATATAAGTATTTACATAAATTTTCGATAAATAATATTTAGAAGATTTTTTTCTTGTAACTACTACTTCAGGTTGTCCAATTGTTACCAAAACTTAATTAACTCGTCCCATTATTGTTAGATTAAAGAATCCGTAGTTAAAAATGTTTTAAGTCTTATAGTATTTGAGAAATCGTGGATCCAACATCCACACACACACAACACACACTCGCATACAAGGACATCATCGTAAAAATGTTAAAATCGGATTCTAGGGATCTTAAAACGTGCTTATTCACCAAAATCTGGATATGCGATTTTTAGCATGAATTCAATACCTCTCTGAGTGAGAGGTAAAAATGGCTCATATAAAATGAAAAAAAAGTATTGTTAATAATAATAAATCCCTGTACGATGTGCTCTAATAATTATTTTCTACGTAAAAACTCTACGTTAAACACGAGCATGCTTTATACAGATGTTGTACATGTAATACGCATAAAAAGTGAAACTTGCACGCAATAGATATTTACTATTACTCCTTTCAGTTTTCATTATAATTAAGAAAAATTATTGCAAAATAAAATAGTCTTTTTCAAAAGTCTAAATTCGTGTGGAACGGTGATTTTTGTGCTAACAAAACAACGGAAGTAATTACCAATATGGAACGACAAGATGACAAGGTCAATATAATACAAACAGTAATTTACCAACATGATTTTCTATTTTAAATTATGATATTATTTACTGTTGAATTTATAAATAAGTATATTACATATATGAATTTCTGAATATGTTTATTCTAGGCAGATAAATAATAATAATAATAATAATAATAATAATAATAATAATAATAATAATAATAATAATAATAATAATAATAATAATAAATAATAATAATAATAATCATAATAATAATGTAACGTGTAAGCCCCGCTGCTACGCTGAACAAGGGTCTAAGTATAGCGATGACGCAATCGCGCTAGCAGCCGGGCTACGTAAACAAACAAGCCGCGACGAGTTTAATTACTTCCGGTCGCCTGAACCTTTTGTGTTCATTGTTATTATGCGGTCGAACATTCTAGAGCTCTCTGAAAGTTAATGGCAGCTGTATAAAAGGGACGCAGCTATGCTCGGAAGACAGTTAGTTACATAGGGAGAGTCATATAGAGACATTCACATGGAGTGTTAGAGAGTAAAGTGTTAGGAGAGACACAGCAGTATCGTGGTGACGTACGCAGTTTGTGTCGAGTAGGTACTCGGGAAGTTATTGGTAAACTGG
Source organism: Harpalus rubripes (assembly GCA_963082715.1). Classification (NCBI taxonomy): domain Eukaryota; kingdom Metazoa; phylum Arthropoda; class Insecta; order Coleoptera; family Carabidae; genus Harpalus; species Harpalus rubripes. The sequence goes on along the minus strand of OY720453.1, from coordinate 68,797,539 downwards.
GATAGCTGTGGATGAGAATACTCGGTAGTGTTGAAGAGTATTGGGAAGCTAGGTATACAAGGACAGTAACAGCAAAAGGAAGTGGATATTCGGCAGTAGTGGTGAAGAATTGTGGCATACGGACAGTCGGTGATACTGAAGCTGTGGAAGTTAGACTATTAGTTACATGAATAGACAGAAAGTGAGGTGAAAGGTCTGACTTCTGTCCGAGCAGTTGAATATACAGACGCTGTTGAGTCAGTTGAGTATAGACGCTGTGGAGGTCGGTAGGCGGACAGTTGAACGTGATATAAAAAGTGATATAAATAGTGGAAATAAAACATTAGTAATATCGTGGAAATAAATAGTAGTGTTAATTAGTTAAATGAATAAATAGTGTTAGTGTTATCTAAATAAATATAAAGAAGATTGAAAATAACTCAGTTCTAATTTCAATCCGCTGAAATAAACCAATGGGATTTTTTAAGTCATAATATATGTGAAGCCGCTTGAATTATCGAGATAAACGTAGTCATTGGTATTGAGTAATAAATTATATATTATTGTAATAATGTGTTGTTACTATAGTAATATTTTAAAATTTTATGAATTTCCATAATCTTGTTTCTTGGATTAGTATTAATGTTCAAAGTATTAATTAATTTTACGGAAATTAATTTGTGTGCATATTAAATCTATAGAATAAATAATTCTACCCAAGATCTGTTTAATCTTCAGGATTCAAAACTAGTATTAATTTATTATGATAAAAATAAACCATCTTTTAAGTCTGTCCGTAAGCGAATATGTGGAATACACGAAATTATGATCTTAACTGTAATGATATAAAATAAAAATACGATATATTAATAACTAAGAGTTCACACATAACACAAATGGTAAAACGCGAAAATAGATTAAAAATTGATAACATGAATTTCTATAGTAACGTGTCAAAAATTGCCAATTATTGTTTCATATTATTGTACTCGAAGTGTGATAAATAATAAACGTCATTTTGTAGTGTGTCATGAAACAATTTGACATATCTAACAATAAAATATTTGAAAATGTCAAAAATGAACAGCACCTTAAAATATTTAATTATTTTGATTTAAAATTTTAGTACGTCGTTTTTATCTATATGTAAGTACTCATAATATTGACTTATTTTATAGTTCTAATGAATGTCTAATAAATTGTTGGCGTTTATACAATACTTTCATACCCAAATACACCACGTAAATACGTCAACAAGGAAGAAGACTTCTGTTTATTAGTAATGCTTGTCAATCTACTAATCTACATTATGAAATATAGGAGGATCATTATTTATAGTCCCTAAGATAGGAAAAACTTTTCTAGGTAAACAATGCTTTAAAAACTTTAATTCTTCTGGAAAAGAATTCTGGTGGTTGTTCCTCAACCATTCCTTTAGGAATATCATCATTTTCATACCTACACGTGTGCTTTCGATTCCTCGTTAAGACCTTCTTCTGCACAAGGCGTCGTCTGCTGTGCTCATTGTCTTCAAATGTTTCTTTCTGAGCCGACTGTCGCGCGTACCTTTCTGTCACATTTGTGAATGTTTAGATTAGACTGTGATCAACAAAAATACCTCATTTACGTTTTTATTATTTAATATATTTTTATATAATTGTAATCTCTCTAATATTTGCATAACAACATTTTGAAGATCCAAAATAAACATACAAAGTTATCTTTAGTTGTTAACTAACAATAACAAATAACTAGAATAACCACTGCCACTATTCTATGGTATTTATTATTTACTTGACAGTTATTTGCTACTGAGCATTCTATTGCTTTTAGAATATTCTTATTCTAGTAAGTAAGATAGAACGTACCTAAACACTGAAGGTGTTGCGTTGGTTCGGATCCGGGTCAGGTCAGGAGTTTTTCTCGATTAGCTTTAATCAGTATTCACTCCCGTTACCTTTCCAAGTTGGGATGTAATTAATTTGGCCACCTGTAGCTATGGGGCTGTAATTCCCCCAACTTCATCAGGGACTATAAACAGAGGTTATTCTAAGGATTTTTTTCCACTGCACATAAAGGAAATAAATAGCTGTAAGTTTATAATATTTTAGGGAAAGATCTTTGTTTAACTCAACTCATGTTGGATTTTGACGAAATACTAGAATATCCACAAATAGAAAAGTTGCGGAAACTGACGGTTCTAGAGTAAGTTAAGTTCCTAACTATTTCTTCGGAATTGCTTATGGTAAATAAAATTTTCGCGCGGATTTTGGCTGCCAAACCGCATAGTGCGGATGTGGACAGACTTATAAGTACCAGCAATACTCTCGGAATAGCTTGTCGGTAGATTCCGAAAATGTGTTTTTGTATATTTATTACAATATGCCTTCTCTATCAGAGTGAGATCCCCGGCAAGGCACAATGATTTGGTTAAATAAGCGTGAGCACAGAGTCAAGGCAATCCCTAAAGCCAAACAACAAAGATGGTACAATAGTATTTTTGCTGACGCCAATGATGAGGATGAGGCAAGCAAAGAGTCTGTAGATAAGGCTGAGAGAAAAGCTGGCACAATTTTAGTGCTCGTACAGGGTGTTTCTAAACCTGTGTCACAAATTTTAAGGGTATATAGTACTGACCAAAATGAGTAAAAAAAGCTGAATCATCATAGGTCTGATCTTCAATTGTTTTCGAGAAAAACAAAAAATCGAAGAAAAACTGACAAAGATAGAAAGATGTGATCGAACGAAATTTTGTATATGCCAGTAAATATAAGCCAAGGTCGCCATAATATGAGTACAATTATTATTTTTGATAAGGCTGAGAAGTCGTAACTTATAGTTCTCGGGATATAAGAGATAACTCCTTAAAAACTCATTATTCACTGTACTTCAGAAACTATTGAAGTTTGGATCTATGCTGATCAAGTTCTTTTACTCATTTTGGTCAGTACTATATAGCCTTAAAATTTGTGACACAGGTTTAAAAACATACTGTCTAAATATAAACTCCATATTATTTTTAGTTTATGTTTTTTTTAAACTTTGTTTGGTTTATTCGTAATAAATGAAAAATAAATAACTACACAGATTTTAATTTCCCACTGCACAATTTGCTTTTCCTATTGCACATTTTGTGTCCAACTGCACGTTAGAATAACCTCTGACTATAAATAATGATCTTCCCTAGCATGTATGAATGTATGAACGAAAGTATCTAATAGTAGTTCTGTTAGGTCGTAGTCCTTCACTTATCCCGTGCCATGTAACCTGGCGAAAATGTCAATGTCAATGTCCAAGCAAAAAGCAGCGGTCGAGATACAAACTGACCTCGTTTGTACCCCTCATTTACTGCGCGAAGGCGATGAGGCAAAAGTACAATGCAATCAGATTACACAAACTGTGGTTTCTGCCCCACCAAATGTCCCTATCGACGACATTTACGAACATTTGGAACGTGTACACAGTAACCAGATCTATGAGGATAGTGTGAGGATTTTGAAATACAAGTTATATTTTGATATACCAGACGATGAAGATACGGCTAGTGTCACCTCTGAAGAGGATTATTTCCCGAGGAGAGATTACGAATGGGATCAAGTGTATGTAAAATATTTTAGAACCCTACTGGGTATACCATTTATCAGGTAACCAAATAAGTTTGTGCGGTTTTTCTTGGTAAAATATAAATATTTATTAAGAAACAATAATACCCTATTATTCATCGAATTCAATGACCTTTTGCCAACGTGACACCAGTTTTTGTATGCCGTTCTTGTAGAACTCTATGGATTTTGAATTATAAAATTGACGGACTGCATTTATTGCATCAACTAGAGTTTTGAACTGATTGGGTGTATTCTAAAGGCATTCCGTTAATTATAAACGTACCGTTAAAATTAAGATATCCGTTAACTAGATTTTGTTATTCTAAAGACACTATCCGTTAATAATATAAACGGAGATCCGTTTATGCTATCCGTTTATAAATAAAATTTAAACGGAGGATGATTCATAGCCGTTAATTGTAAACGGACGACATTTAATACATAAATATATAGAAATTTCTTAATTGTACGCAGAGAATGGCGTTATAACCCTTTACTGTTTGCTCCGACCCTTGGATTCATAAAATGTAATTGAAAGGAAAGTACAAATAAATAATTTTTATAACAAAATAATACTCGTACATAACCTATAAAAAATCGGTTCGATGAAAGATTTTAACAATACAAAAATTATCCATTTCTCGTTCTCAAAAAAATTAAAAATGCTTTCTCTAATGAAACGAGCAGATATTTTACTCTACATTGCAAATCTTGTACTTTACCTAATGTTTTAAAAATATTCGAGTATTTTCAGGACTGCATTTAATCTTCAGGGGCCCAAGACACAAATGTTCTATTGGTGCCTTTATTTATAATTATTGATTACAACAAAGGATATTTTTATCGCAACAAAGAATATTTTGATTACAACAATGGATATTTTGATTATATTCGAAGAATACTGATTAGATGAATGAATCTAATGGAGAAAATTTCATTAATATTTGCGAAGAATTAAAAATCAAGCTCGTATGTGTGCTCTATAATTTGTGTAGTTTTTAAAGTGCATGCGCCTATATTTAATTGTGGCCCCGCGTATGTTTATTTTCTCGATACAGTAGATTATCTTGGTGGTGTCTATAATTTCAAGATAAATCAAATTTACAATAATATCAAAAGGTTATGAAACTGACAATTTTGACATTTATTACAACAAAGTATTTACCAACATTCCAAAGTTTATTTTAAAGAATATATTCTTATTCTGATTATTTCTTGATATAAATTTATTACTAAATAGTATCTCTAAATTTATGTATCACAAATATCTGTTTAGATCTTAATATATTTTGTTATTATCAAAATATAAATATGTTGACATTTACAATTTGACAACACTGCCTACAGTAGCAAACGGATCCGTTCATTATATTAATTTTAACGGATCCGTTTAAATGTCATATTGTGAATAGAATTTTTTGCAGAATCCGTAAGCAATATTTTAACGGAATCCGTTTACATAATATATTTTAACGGATTGTGTTTAGAATACATCCATGTCTCATACAGTTGTCAAGAGACAAAAAAGGTGGTAATCACTTGGCGAAATGTCAGGAGAATATGGAGGGCGTGGTAACGTTTTCCAGCCTAGTTCAGAAATTTTTTCTCGGTCAATCTTGCGGTATGTGGTCCGGCGTTATCCTGTAAGAAGATTGACTAAAGAAGGCCGTTTTTGGATGAGTGCTGCTTGTACACACTCAAACTGTTCACAATACAAGTTCGTAGTGATGGTTTGACCCCGTTCCAAAAACTCATAATGAACTATTTCGGTTGCTATCCACCAAACACACAATAAAATCTAGTTTGGGTGCAAGGAAGCCTTGGGAGTGTGTGGTACCGAATCAGTAGACGATAACCAATGATACGAACGCTTAGAATTTGAGTACAATATCCACTTTTCGTCGCAGGTTAACAACCGATCAAGAAATGGTTCATTATCGTTGCGTGAAATGTTTGCCGAAGAAATGTTAAGGCGATTTAATTTGTTATCATTTGACAATTCATGTGGGACCCATTTGCTTAACTTCCACGTCTTTCCTAGCTGATGAAAGTGCAAACAAATGGTTTCATCGCTCACATTGAACCTTTCTGCAAGCTCTAGGCACGTTGTATTAGAATTGGCCTCCACAAGTTTTTGAAAATCCTCGTTGTTAATGATCTTCGGTCTCCTAGAGCGTGCTTCATCGATCAAGCTAAAATTTCTTGAACCACTTCTGTGCTGTTCGATCACTTACGGCATCATCTCCGAATGCTGTACATATTTTTCGTGCCGCCACTGCAACTTTGGTACCAAGTTTGTACTCGTAGAGTAAACAACCTCGAATTAAAGTTATATTCGTTGCCATTTACAACTATTCAAATTTGGAATTAAACAATTTTCACCACATGTGTATGTATCCGACAAAAGAAGGATTTATATTAAAGTAGATGACATATCAAACAAGTGCTATCGATCAACAACTAAAAAAATATTCATGGCACTTTGCTGTATACAAAAACCGCACGAACTTATTTGGTTGCCTAATAGATGTACCACCATGAATAACTCGAAAAATATGCACCTGATCAATAAATGTCCGAAATCAAAAGTTTGGGAGTCGGAGGGGGACATCCCATACAAATCAAAATACCCTCCCTCTAAACCATCAGAAGATTCTCATTTTTTTATTGCAGATTCGGATAAATCGTCAAAAATGAATTAAGGTTTATCTGGCAAACTCTTTTATTCATGACAAATTGCGCTAGTACGAGAATCAGCATTGATTGCATCCCCCGATATTCCAACTGTCGTATTATCCGACGCATCGGAAATCTACGATGTGGAAATCGTCGCCTGTACAACGGAACTGCACGATTGAAATTTTCTGCGCTTCACCGGGAGCCAACAAAATATATACAATGGGCTACTTGCGTGCCATTTTTTTTATTTAATATTTTTGAAGAGACGATAAAAACTTGCGACCCATATTTTTTCTTTTGGCAAAATTTTTATTAATTGGCCAGAAAAAAATTAATGAAATTTTAATATTTAAATTACCGCCATGTATGACGTAGAATTACGCCGAACCAATGAATGGCCGTAAAGCAATAACATCTGTTTGACGTTTGAATAATAGTTTGGAGGTTAATATTTCCGTTTGTCATTTTAATCTTGTACGAGTATAAGCTAAGTTAAAATCCTGCTTAACAAATCGAAATACGTAATAAAAGTAACAGAAACCACGCAAATTGTAAATAATAAAGAAGAGAGACAGTGATAGAAAAACGAACTTATGTCAAAATCAAATTAAAACAAGCACTCACTCGCCATCTACAGGTTACATTCTTAAATATGCATCCCTTTCTCCAGTTGAAAATAATGACGTCAAAGAAAATCTTCTTTCTTAATTTATTAAAAAACATATTTTTTTAAAATAAAATTTATATTTTTACATACGTTTTCAACTTTACTTTAGGTATTTAGTGATAGATATCAGATTTTCAGTACCACGCAAGTAGCCTATTGAAATAAGTTCGTCGGATGATGGATATAAAAAGAAATAGAAATTTCTACATTTCCTCTTCACAAACGTTTCGGTAACTTCATTATATCTTTACCAGTGCTAAACATAATAAATACGACAAAAGATTAACAAAACAATTTTTTGCAGGTAAAATAATCAATATACACTGCAAAAAGTTGTTTTGTTAATCTGTTGTCGTATTTATTATGTTTAGCACTGATGAAGCTACAATAAAGTTACCGAAACGTTTGTGAAGAGGAGATGTAGAAATTTCTATTTCCTTATATATTCATCATCTGACGAATTTTCTTCAATTAAATTTATTCTTAGATATGATCATACGTAAAATATCTACAATTTCACTGGGCATGTAATTAGCTATGGTCACTAATTTAAGTTCTAGCGCCATGTGTCAGGAATAAAAAAAATTATCCAAATCTGCAAGAAAAAATAGAGATTCCTATTTAAGATTACAAAGTTGCACGCCTTCCCCGACCCCTGGAAATTTTTTGAATCAACATGTGCATTGACTTTTTTAAGTGGTGAACCCCTATGCTCCACTGTTTTGACTGTTGTTTTCAGACTGACAGTGGTGAATCCATGTCCCATCGGTAGTAACATCTTTCCAAATACATATCAGAAATAATCATGTTTCTGATCAACCGTCAGAAATTTTCGTCATTCCTATCTCTTTAGTCAGTTATAGGCTTTCCACTGGGAAGACCATTTTTATATTTAAATTCAGATATACTTCATTCGCGATTGCGAGAGAATGTGGAAGTCATTTTTGAACACAAACAAGTCATTCTATTGGTTTGGCTCCAAACTTCTCCTCTTTGACCAATAGAATGACTTGTTTGTGTTCAAAAATTAGTTCCACGTTGCCTCGTTTCAGCGAACGGAGTATATCCACTTTTTTACAGTGTATGCTTCGTAGTGAAGCTATTTTTGTTCAATTTTTTCATTTTTAAAAAAGTCAATGCATTAATTAAAAAATTCCAATCGTTACAAAACATTGGACAATGAGGTGTTGCAAAAAATGAACATATTTTTTTTCTTCTGAAATTCGAATAAGTACGTTCTACAGTGTTATTAAATATGATTTTCTGTACATATTTCTGTATTTATTAAGCACAGTAGCAGTTTAAAAATATACTTTTTGAATTGGCGCCTGTGACGTCAGAAAAACATTAGCCAATGACAAAACTGGAAAGACGAAAAATTAACAAATGTTTCGTATATCAAAGGCAATGATTACTTTAATGACAACTGTGTGACATAAGGTCTGACTTATAGTGCAGCGTGATTTTTGTTCTTTAGCGTAGTTCTTAGTTATTTATTATTATATTATAGCGTTATATTTTATAGTTTAATGCCCAGTATTATAAAAGATGGATAAATAAAGCACTAGCAAAGTAATATTTACTACTGAAGTAAAATAGTTTATTTCAGAGATTTTCTTCAAAACAAGAATAAAATACTAGCTACGTAAATCTACAGAATAAATTACTCCATCGATGTTCGAGGAAGTAAATTTTATTCTGTAAAATAAATTTGACACGTCAACATTAATTAAATTAAATTCATTATAAATTTCATCCCATGTATTATTGTTACATTTAATAATCTCCAACATGTTTGCTTTGTCTATTTCTAAATATTTTTTCTCCGTTCTCTCTTTTTTCCATTTTAGTTGACATCTGCACTTTATGACACACACACACACACACACACACACACACACACGCACACACACGCACACACGCGCGCGCACACACACACACACACACACACTTTATTTTCGCTTTTGGATTTATTTCGTGTACAGAATACAATATTATTAAAACATATATAAAATATATTCCAGCAACACATTGTTTGGAATAGATCCTCTTCAGTTGGAGATTGACATTACCGTCAGTAGTGGTCTTAAGAAATACCGTCTAGTAATGTTTTATCCTTGATCAATCTCTCCTATGCTCCAGTAGTGCAAAGACTGCAAAGATTAGCCCGTATAAGAAACCGTAGCCGGAGTGCATCATTACCCAGCTAAAAAAATAAATGTATTCAATAGTTTTTATTTAATTATAAAAATATTTATATTTACATCAAAATAATCTTTGCAACAAAGAAGTTTTGATTTTGTTTTTATCTTTACTTGCGACAACCATTTCAATCTTTTTTCTTTGTTTTGAGGCACTACTAGCAATATGTTTCCCTATTATCAGTTCTATTTGGACATACTGCACAAAACCCTTTTTACGACCATGTTTGATTATTTCCAAATACTAAAAAATCAGTAGTAGTTGACAGCTGTCATGGCTGTCACTCGTTTAAATTCCGTCGGTGGCAAATGTAAGCCTCACCCTCATTGGTCAGGTCCTTTCGAACGTCATCAGGCGAAAGGGAAAGCGGAAATTCAAACATTATTTCAAAGACAATTTTCTCATGAATAAAGAATAATACGAAAAAAATAAAAAATATTTTTTCTTACTGTTTTGATTAAAGCAAAGAAAAAAACCGTGCAACACCTCATTCACATAATGTAGATCTGGCCACATCAAGTGCCTTAATTCGATTATTTACCTAGGGCCCCAGAGTCTATACCCGAAGAAGGTCATGAGAACCAAGAAACCCAAACTTTCTTGATGGTCTTCCCACATTGTCTGCGTCGGGGTGAACGTGCTAGTGTCATGTGTGACGTAATGACACAAACGGCTGTAACTTGTGAACCTGAGTGCTCCCTAACCGAAATAATTCCTAAACTGCATACATATCTCGACCACTCATCTCGCCAAGATGTAACACTGACTGCGGGGGACCATGCTGGAGACAATGTCAGCAACAAAAGCATTTTGGATTTGATAAACGAAATTTTAACTGAAGTGGACAAACAGTTAGTGGACGAACAACCAAGCCAAATAACAGCATCAATGGTGAATTTGAGAAAATGGCCGGACCATCATGAATTGCAGTACAGTATAGATCCATCGATGGAAAAAGAATTTTCGTGTCAGACATGTGAACAAGATACTGTTTTAAAACTACGAACAAAAAAATTATTGAACGTGAAATGTGTTTCTGATTGTAAATACCCAGATGTTCAATGCAAATTTGAAGAAGGTAATATATTTCCGGATGTATCTTTTGATCAGTGTGTTCCTTGTCAAGAAGGCGGTGATCAAATGGGGTACATAAAATTAATGCAAAATATATGTAAAGATGAATCCATTCCCCCCGTTACAATTATAAGTACAGATTGGAATTTTGGCGTACCAGTTGTAGAACAATCAGAAGCAGAAACCGTTATATATTGTTCTTCAAATAATGAATACATTGCACAAGTAATGAACAACGATACCACCCTAATACAAACTGTACATGGGGATGATGTTATTATAGAAACAGAAACCAGCTATTACTTATCAACATGGTGTGAAGATAAAGAAGAAAAACCAACCTCAAAAGTAAAAATTGCTGCTGAAGGAGACAATAATTGTTGTACTGATGATTGTCGGCTTGTTACTGATGAGAAAAAATGCCAATATTGCCTTTGCAAAGGTTTAAAAATAAATTTATGTATCAAAAACTTTGGTTTCACTTGTGCTGAAGATGCAAACAAAATAGCACTAGATATGAAATTATTACCAGGTTTAAAAAAGTTAGAAATTAAAGGACAAATAAAAGAAAAAGAAACTATACCGGAAGAAGAAACATGTCTGCAAGATTGTTGTCCAGCTAAAAATGGCAAAATGGCTACATGCCCTTTTATTATCAAAAGAATGGGAGCAGGAAGTAAAACTTATTTTGTTGAAGAACAAAGAGATTGTTATTGTGATATGCCAGATTGTTCTTGTTATGGTGATAAAAATCAAGAAACAGGAAATGAAAATGAAGCAAATAATAATGCAGCAAATATTGATCAAGCAAATAACAATCAAGCAAATAATGATGAAGCAAATAATGATGTAGCAAATAATGTTCAAACAAATAATGAAGTAGCAAATCATGTTGAAGCAAATAATGATGTAGCAAATAATGTTGAAGCAAATAATGATGTAGCAAATAATATTGAAGCAGATAATGATGTAGCAAATAATGTTCAAGCAAATAATGATGTAGCAAATAATGTTGAAGCAAATAATGATGTAGCAAATAATGTTCAAGCAAATAATGATGACGTAAATAATATTGAAACAAACAATGATGAAGGTAATAATGTTGAAGCAAATAATGGTAGAGCAAGTAAAAATGAAGAAATTAAAAAAACGCAGCAAGCCCCCACAGGTATAGAATTTTGCCAGAAAAATCCAGTTAAGAAAAAGAAATCTTCAGATATTTTGAACTGTCGAGTAATGAGTATTTGCAATTTGATGGGCGGTGCTATTATGGCTTTAGTGAGCCGAAATAAAGAAGGTTTTGATGTAGTAATCAATATCAATAATCCAACATTAAAAGGTGATGGAGAAGGCATAAAATCAACGCAAGAAACAACAGTAAAATGTCCATGTACTTCTTCCATATCTACAGAAAATATTAGAAAATGTACTTGCACTTCTATAGACTGCAGGTGCGACTATTCTGACAGTAAGTCTACACTTGCAGAAAATGTTAGAAAGTGTACTTGCACATCTATAGACTGCAGGTGTGACAGATCTGAACGTAAGTCAGCACTACCAGAAAAGTGTACTTGCTTCTCTCCAATATGCGGATGTTACAGTTCTGATAGGAAGTCTATACAGTCTGAACCACTATCTCCTGACAATAAATCTACAAAATCTGAACCAGCCTCTCTTGACAGTAAATCTGTACAATCCCTGCCAGTTGCTTCTGATAGTAAAACAAGACAATCTGAACCAGACCTACCAGAGGGTAATTCTGAACAATCTGTCAGGAAATCTGTACAATCTGTAAGGACATCTGAAAAATCTGTTGGAAAATCTAAACAATCTGTCACGAAATCTGAACAATCTGTCAGGAAATCTGTACAATCTGTAAGGACATCTGAACAATCTGTTGAAAAATCCAAACAATCTGTCACGAAATCTGAACAATCTGTCAGGAAATCTGAACAATCTGTCAGGAGATCTGTACAATCGCAACCAATCTCTCCTGACGGTACATCTGTAGAATCAGGCCCTCCTGACGGTACAACTGAACAATCTGGCAAAGTCTCTCCTGATAAGAAATCTGTACAATCTCAACCACTTTCTCCTGACGGTACATCTATACAATCTGCACCAATTTCTCCTGAGAGTAAGACTGAACAATCTGCACCACTCCCTTCCAAAAGATGTTTTTGCACAACTGAATACTGTAGGTGCAATAATCCTATACCTGTAACTAAACCAATCAAAGAATCCATAAGCGAGTCAATTAAAGAACCTATGAGCGAGTCAATTGAAGAACCTATGAGTGAGTCAATCAGAGAACCCATGAATGAGTCAATCAGAAAGTCCATGAGCGAGTCAATCAAAGAACTTTTAAGCGAGTCAATCAGAGAATCGATAAACAAGTCAATCAAAAAATCGATGAGCGAGTCAATCAAAGAATCGATGAGCAAGTCAATCAAAGAACCCATGAGCGAGTCTATCAAAGAATCCATGAGCGGGTCAATCAAAGAATTGATGAGCAAGTCAATCAAAGAACCCATGAACGAGTCAATCAACGAATCCATGAGTACGTCAATCAAAGAATCCATGAGCAAGTCAATCAAGGCTTCCATAAGCGAGTCAATCAAAGAATCCATGAGTAAGTCAATCAATGAATCCACCAGCGAGTCAATCAAAGTATCCTTGGGCGAGTCAATAAAAGAATCCATGAGTAAGTCAATCAATGAATCCATGAGCAAGTCGATCAATGAATCCATGAGCAAGTCAATTAATGTATCCATGAGCACGTCAATCAAAGAATCTATTACCAAGCAACCAATCTCTACTGATAGTAAAACTGAACAATCTGAACCAGTTCCTCTAGAAAAATCCAAAAGGTGTACTTGCACATATAAATACTGTATATGCAATAATCCTGTATCTGTAAACAAATCACTCAAAGAAGCCGTAACCAAGTCAATCAAAGAATCCAAAAGCAACGCCCAAACTTGTGGTTGCGCATCTACTAATCTACCTGCTTCCGAAAAAAATGTTCCTAGTGAAGACCAAAATATATCCGTGAGCAAGTCAGTCAAAGAATCCATGAGCGAATCAACCAAAGAATCAATAACCAAGCAGTCAATTTTACCTGACGGTAAATCTGTACATTCTGACCCTGGACTGTCTGACGGTACATCGATGAGCAAGTCAGTCAAAGAATCCAAAAGCAACGCCCAAACTTGTGGTTGCGCATCTACTAATGTACCCGCTTCCGAAAACATTGTTCCTAGTGAAGACCAAAATATATCCGTGAGCAAGTCAGTCAAAGAATCCATGAGCAAATCAATCAAGGAATCCATAACCAAGCAGTCAATCTCGACTGACGGTAAATCTGTACATTCTGAACCTGGACTGCTTGACGGTACAACAATGGACAAGTCAATCAATGAATCCATAACAAAGCAATCAATCTCACCTGACAGTAAAGCTGTACAATCTGAACCTGGACTGCTTGACGGTACAACGATGGGCAAGTCAATCAATGAATCCATAACCAAGCAGTCAATTTCGCCTGACGGTAAATCTGTACATTCTGAACCAGGACTGCCTGACGGTACATCGATGAGCAAGTCAATCAAAGAATCCAAAAGCAATGCCCAAACATGTGGATGTCCATCCACTAATCTACCTGCTTCCGAAAAAATGGTTCCTAGTGAAGATCAAAATATATCCATGAGCAAGTCAATCAAAGAATCCATGAGCAAATCTATCGAGGAATCCATAACCAAGCAGTCAATCTTGACTGACGGTAAATCTGTACATTCTGAACCTGGACTGCTTGACGGTACAACGATGGGCAAGTCAAACAATGAATCCATAACCAAGCAATCAATCTCACCTGACGGTAAATCTGTACAATCTGAACCAGCTCTGCCTGACGGTACATCCATGAGCAAGTCATTCAAAGACTCAATGACCAAGCAGTCAATTACGCCTGGCGATAAATCTGTACATTCTGAACCTGGACTGCTTGACGGTACAACGATGGACAAGTCAATCAATGAATCCATAACCAAGCAATCAATCTTACCTGACGGGAAATCTGTACAATCTGAACCAGCCCTGCCTGACAGTACAATTATGAGCCAGTCAATAAAAGACTCCATAACCAAACAGTCAATTTCACCTGACGATAAATCTGTACATTCTGAACCAGGTCTGCCTGACGGTACATCGATGAGCAAGTCAATCAATGAATCCGTAACCAAGCAGTCAATCTCGTCTGACGGTAAATCTGTACAATATCAACAAGTCTCTGTATCTGTACAATCTGTGCCAATCTCTCCTGACAGTAAAACTGAACAATTTGAAACAGTCACGAAAAGGTGTTCCTGCACATACAAATTCTGTAAGTGCAATAATCCTATATCTGTAAGTAACCCAATAAAAGAATCCGTTACCAAGTCAATCAAAGAATCCGAAAGTATTGCCAAAACATGTGGTTGTTCATCTTCTAATCCACCTGCTTCCGAAAAGATGGTTCCTAATGAAGACCAAAATATGTCGAACCGAAAATTGGTTCCTAGTGAAGAACAACATATATCAATAAGCAAGTCAATCAAAGAATCCACGAGCAAGTCAATCAAAGAATCTATAACCAAGAAATCAATTTCGCCTGATGGTAAATCTGTACAATATGCACCAGGCCTGCTTGGCGGTACATCGAAAAGTAAGTCAATCAATGAATCCATAACCAAGCAATCAATCTCACCTGAAGGTAAATCTGTACAATATGAACAAGTGTCTGTATCTGTACAATCTGTACCTATCTTTCCTGACAGTAAAACTGAACAATTTGAAAC
Source organism: Harpalus rubripes (assembly GCA_963082715.1). NCBI lineage: Eukaryota > Metazoa > Arthropoda > Insecta > Coleoptera > Carabidae > Harpalus > Harpalus rubripes. The sequence continues at coordinate 68,782,498 of OY720453.1, read as the reverse complement.
AGTCCCCCCTTTAGAAAATACCAAAAGGTGTTCCTGCACATATAAATACTGTAAGTGCAATAATTTTATATCTGTAAGTAAACCAATAAACGAATCCGTAACCAAGTCAATTAAAGAATCTATAACGAAACCGTCAATCTCGCCTGACGGTAAATCTGTACATTCTGAACCAGGCCTGCCTGACGGTACATCTACAAGCAAGTCAGTCAAAGAATCTATAACAAAGCAATCTGTACATTCCGAACCAGGCATGCCTGACGGTACATCGATGAGCAAGTCAATTAAAGAATCTATAACCAAGCAATCAATTTCCCCTGTCGGTAAATCTGTACAATATCAACAAATCTCTGTGTCTGTACAATCTATGCCAATCTCGTCTGACAGTAAAACTAAACAATTTGAATTAGTCCCCCCTTCAGAAAAACCCAAAAGGTGTTCCTGCACATATAAATATTGTAAGTGCAATAATTTTATATCTGAAAGTAAACCAATAAAAGAATCCGTAACCAAGTCTATCAAAGAATCCAAAAGTATCGACAAAATATGTGGTTGTTCATCTTTTAAGCCATCTGCTTCCGACAAGATGGTTCCTATTGAAGACCAAAATATGTCGAACCGAAAAATTGTTCCTAGTGAAGACCAACATACATCCACGAGCAAGTCAATCAAAGAATCCATAACAAAGCAGTCAATTTCACCTGACGGTGAATCTGTACATTCTGAACCTGGACTGCGTGACGGTACATCGATGAGTAAGTCAATCAATCAATCCATAGTCAAGCATTCAATTTTGCCTGACGGTAAATCTGTACATTCTGAACCTGGACTGCGTGACGGTACATCGATGAGCAAGTCAATCAATCAATCCATAGCCAAGCAGTCAATTTCGCCTGACGGTAAATCTGTACATTCTGAACCTGGACTGCGTGACGGTACATCGACGAGCAAGTCAATCAATCAATCCATAGCCAAGCAGTCAATTTCGCCTGACGGTAAATCTGTACATTCTGAACCTGGACTGCGTGACGGTACATCGATGAGCAAGTCAATGAAAGAATCCAAAAGCAATGCCCAAACTTGTGGATGCTCATCTACTAATCTACCTGCTTCCGAGAAGATGGTTCCTAGTGAAGACCAAAATTTATCTATGAGCAAGTCAATCAAAGAATCCAAAAGCAAGTCAATCAAAGAATCCACAACCAAGCAATTAATCACGCCTGACAGTAAATCTGTACAATATCAACAAGTCTCTGTATCTGTACAATCCGTGCCAATCTCGCCTGACAGTAAAACTGAACAATTTGAAACAGTCCCCCTTTCAGAAAAAACCAAAAGGTGTTCCTGCACATATAAAGAATGTAAGTGCAATGATCCTATATATGTAGGTAAACCAATACACAAATCCGTAACCAAGTCAACAAAAGAATCCATAACCAAGCAGTCATTCTCGCCTGACGGTAAATCTGTACATTCTGAACCAGGCCTGCCTGACGGTACATCCACGAGCAAGTCAGTAAAAGAATCTATAATGAAGCAGTCAGTCTCGCCTGATGGTAAATCCGTACAACCAGGCCTGCCTGACGGTACATCCACGAGCAAGTCAATAAAAGAAACTATAACAAAGTCAGTCTCGCCTAATGGTAAATCTGTACAATATGAACAAGTCTCTGTATCTGTACAATCTGTGCCAATCTCTCCTGACAGTAAAACTGAACAATTTGAAACAGGCCATCCTTCAGAAAAAACAAAAAGGTGTTCTTGCTCACATGAATACTGTAAGTGCAATAATCTTATATCTGTAAGTAAACCAATAAAAGAATCCTTAACTAAGTCAGTCGAAAAATCCATAACCAAGCAGTCAATCTCGCCTGATGGTAAATCTGTACAATATGAACCAGGCCTGCTTGACGGTACATCCATGAGCAAGTCAATCAAGGAATCCACAACCAAGCAATCATTCTTGCCTGACGGTAAATCTGTACATTCTGAACCAGGCCAGCCTGACGGTATGTCGATGAGCAAGTCAATCAATGACTCCATAACCAAGCAATCAATCTCACCTGACGGTAAGTCTATACAATATGAACCAGGCCTGCCTGACGGTACATCCATGAGCAAGTCAATCAAAGAATCTATAATCAAGCAGTCAATCTCGCCTGATGGTAAATCTGTACAATATGAACCAGCCCTGCCTGACGGTACATCCACGAGTACGTCAATCAAAGAATCTATAACAAAGCAATCAGTCTCGCCTGGTGGTAAATCTGTACAATCTGAACTAGGACTGCCTGACGGTACATCGATGAGCAAGTCAATTAATGAATCCATAACCAAGCAATCAATCTCGCCTGACGCTAAATATGTACAATATGAACAAGTTTCTGTATCTGTACAATCTGCGCCAATCTTTCCGGACAGTAAAACTGTACAATGTAGTTGTTCATTTTCTAATCTACCTGCTCCCGCAAAAATGGTTCCTAGAGAAGACCAACATATATCCATGAGCAAGTCAATCAAAGAATCCATTAGCAAGTCAATCAAAGAATCCATGTGCAAGGCAATCAAAGAATACATAAACAAGCAATCAATCTCGCATAACGGTAAATCTGTATATTCTGAACAAGGCCTGCCTGACAGTACATCGATGAGCAAGTCAATCGATGAATCCATAATTAAGAAATCAATCTCACCTGACGGTAAATCTGTACAATCTGAACCAGGCCTCCCTGACGGTACATCGATGTTCAAGTCAATCAAAGTATCCATAACCAAGCAACCAAATTCTCCTGACGGTAAATCTGTACAATATGAACCAGTCTCCCCTGACAGTCAAACGGAACAGTTTGAAACAGTTCACCCTTCAGAAAAATCCATAAACAAACAATCAATCTCGCTTGACGGTAAATCTGTACATTCTGACGGTACATCCATGAGCACGTCAATCAAAGAATCCATAACTAAGCAATCAATCTCGCCTAACGGTAAATCTGTGCATTATGAACCAGCCCTGCCTGTCGGTACATCCATGAGCAAGTCAATTAATGAATCTATAACCAAGCAATCAATCTCGCCTGAGGGTAAATCTGTACAATATCAACAAGTCTCTGTATCTGTACAATCCGAGCCAATTTCCCCTGACAGTAAAACTGAACAATTTGAAACAGTCCTAGAAAAACCCAAAAGGTGTTCTTACACACATAAATACTGTATGTGCAATAATCTTACATCTGCAAGTAAACCAATAAATGAATCCGTAACCAAATCAATCAAAGAATCTATAACCAAGCAGTCAATCTCGCCTGATGGTAAATCTGTACAATATGAACCAGGCCTGCTTGACAGTACATCCATGAGCAAGTCAATCAAAGAATCCACAACCAAGCAATCATTCTTGCCTAACGGTAAATCTGTACATTCTGAACCAGGCCTGCCTGACGAAAAAACCAAAAAGTGTTGCACCCATAAATACTGTAAGTGCAATAATTTTATATCTGCAAATCAATCAATAAAAGAATCCGTAAAGAAGTCAATCGAAGAATCCATAAACAAGCAATCAATCTCACCTGACGGTAAATCTGTACATTCTGAACCAGGCCTGCCTGACAGTACATCGATGAGCAAGTCAATCAAAGAATCCATAACCAAGCCATCAATTTCCCCTGACGGTAAATCTGAACAATTTGAAACAGTCTCCTCTTCAGAAAAAACCAAAAAGTGTTCCACACATAAATACTGTAAGTGCAATAATTTTATATCTGCAAATCAACCAATAAAAGAATCCGTAAACAAGTCTATCGAAGAATCCATAAACAAGCAATCAATTTCGCCTGACGGTAAGTCTGTACAGTCTGAACCAGGCCTGCCTGACGGTGCGTCGATGAGCAAATCAATCAAAGAATCCACAACCAAGCAATTATTCTTGCCAGACGGTAAATCTGTACGTTCTGAACCAGGACTGCCTGACGGTACATCGATGAGCAAGTCAATCAATGAATCCATAACCAAGCCATCAATTTCCCCTGACGGTAAATCTGAACAATTTGAAACAGTCTCCTCTTCAGAAAAAAACAAAACGTGTTCCACACATAAATACTGTAAGTGCAATAATTTTATATCTGCAAATCAACCAATAAAAGAAACCGTAAACAAGTCAATCGAAGAATCCATAAACAAGCAGTCAATCTCGCCTGACGGTAAGTCTGTACAGTCTGAACCAGGTCTGCCTGACGGTACATCGATGAGCAAGTCAATCAAAGAATCCACAACCAAGCCATCAATTTCCCCTGATGGTAAATCTAAACAATTTGAAACAGTCTCCCCTTCAGAAAAAACCAAAAAGTGTTCTTGCACACATAAATACTGTAAGTGCAATAATTTTATATCTGCAAATCAACCAATAAAAGAATCCGTAAACAAGTCAATCGAAGAATCCATAAACAAGCAATCAATCTCGCCTGACGGTAAATCTGTACAGTCTGAACCAGGCCTACCTGACGGTACGTCGATGAGCAAGTCAATCAAAGAATCCACAACCAAGCCATCAATTTCCCCTGACGGGAAATCTGAACAATTTGAAACAGTCTCCCCTTCAGAAAAAACCAAAAAGTGTTGCACACATAAATACTGTAAGTGCAATAATTTTATATCTGCAAATCAACCAATAAAAGAATCCGTAAACAAGTCAATCGAAGAATCCATAAACAAGCAGTCAATCTCGCCTGACGGTAAATCTGTACAGTCTGAACCAGGCCTGCCTGACGGTACGTCGATGAGCAAGTCAATCAAAGAATCCACAACCAAGCAATCATTCTTGCCTGACGGTAAATCTGCACATTCTGAACCAGGACTGCCTGACGGTACATCGATGAGCAAGTCAATCAAAGAATCCATAACAAAGCCATCAATTTCCCCTGACGGTAAATCTATACAATATGAGCCAGTCTCTTCTGACGGTACATATTTACAATCCGAGGCAATTTCTCCTGATAGTAAAACTGAACAATTTGAAACATTCCCTCCTCCAGAAAAAACCAGAAACTGTTCGTGCGCACATAAATACTGTCAGTGCAATAATTTTATATCTGCAAATCAACCAATAAAAGAATCGGTAACCAAGTCAATCGAAGAATCCATAAGCAAGCAGCCAATCTCGCTTGACGGTAAATCTGTACAGTCTGGACCAGGCCTGCCTGACGGTACGTCGATGAGCAAGTCAGTCAATGAATCCATAACCAAGCAATCAATCTTACCTGACGGTAAGTCTGTACAATATGAACAAGGCCTGCTTGACGGTACATCCATGAGCAAGTCAATCAAAGAATCCACAACAAAGCAATCATTCTTGCCTGACGGTAAATCTGTGCATTCTGAACCAGGCCTGCCTGACGGTACATCGATGAGCAAGTCAATCAAAGAATCCTTAACCAAGCCATCAATTTCCCCTGACGGTAAATCTATACAATATGGGCCAGTTTCTTCTGACGGTACATCTTCACAATCCGAGGCAATCTCTCCTGACAGTCAAACTGAACAATTTGAAACAGTCCCCTCCTCAGAAAAAACCAAAAAGTGTTCTTGCGCACATAAATACTGTCAGTGCAATAATTTTATATCTGCAAATCAACCAATAAAAGAATCGGTAACCAAGTCAATCGAAGAATCCATAAGCAAGCAGCCAATCTCGCCTGACGGTAAATCTGTACAATCTGAACCAGGCCTGCCTGACGGTACATCCATGAGCAAGTCAATCAAAGAATCTATAACCAAGCAGTCAATCTCGCCTGATGGTAAATCTGTACAATATGAACCAGGCCTGCTTGACGGTACGTCGATGAGCAAGTCAATCAAAGAATCCACAACCAAGCAATCAATCTTGCCTGACGGTAAATCTGTACAATCTGAACCAGGCCTACCTGACGGTACATCGATGAGCAAGTCATTCAAAGAATCCATAACCAAGTCATCAATTTCCCCTGACGGTAAATCTATACAATATGAGCCAGTCTCTTCTGCCGGTACATCTTTACAATCCGAGGCAATCTCTCCTGACAGAAAAACTGAACAATTTGAAACAGTCCCCCCTTCAGAAAAAACCAAAAAGTGTTCTTGTACATATAAATACTGTAAGTGCAATAATTTTATATCTGCAAATCAACCAATAAAAGAATCCGTAAAGAAGTCAATCGAAGAATCTATAAGCACGCAGTCAATCTCGCCTGACGGTAAATCTGTACAATCTGAACCAGGCTTTCCTGATAGTACATCCACGAGCAAGTCAATCAAAGAATACAAATGTATTGCCAAAACATGTGGTTGTCAAACCCCAACTCCTGCTTCCGAAAAATTGGTTCGTAGTGTAGACCAAAATATATCGAACGCAACTTCCCAGCTTAGTGGCAAAATTTGTAATTGCGTGAATTTGGTTCCTAGTGAAAACCAAAATATATCGTACCAAAAACTGGTTCCTATTGAAGACCAAAATATATCCATGAGCATGTCAATCAAAGAATCCACAACCAAACAATCAATCTCGCCTGACGGTAAATCTGTACATTCTGAACCAGGCCTGCCTGACGGTACGTCCTTAATCAAGTTAATCAAAAACTCGAAAATTGAAAATTTCCAGCTTAGTGACAAAATTTGTGATTGTGCTCACTTGTTTTTTAGTGAAGACCAAAATATATTGAACCAAAAATTGGCTCCTAGTGAAGACCAAAATATATCAAACGAAACTTGCCAGATTAGTGGTGGCGATCAATCAGCGACATGTAAAACAAAAATGGAGGATCCTTTGGAAAATGCAATAAAAACTTGTAAACCATTTAAGACAAGCAAATCGATTAAAATTTGTGAATCTGGAGCAAGAATACTTGGAATAAAAGTACCAGAGTATTCTGCTGATAAAGATACTAGTGAAAATGAGAAACCAGAAGAACCGCTTATACGGTTGGAAAGTCTTCGGTCTGACGATGAATACGAAAGTTCTAGTAAAAACCAAAATATATCGATCCAAAAATTGTTTTCTAGCAAAGACCAAAATATATCAAACGAAACTTACAAGCTTAGAGGCAAAATTTGTACTTGCAAAAACCTGTTTCCTAATGAAGACCAATATGTATCCATCAGCAAGTCAATCAAAGAATCCACAACCAAACAATCAATTTCGCCTGACGGTAAATCTCTACAATATGAACCAGGCCTGCCTCACGGTACATCCATGAGCAAGTCAATCAAAGAATCCATAACCAAGCAATCAATTTCGCCTGACGGTAAATCTGTACAAAACTCGAAAATCGAAAATTATCAGCTTAGTGACAAAATTTGTAAATGCGGAAAATTGAAACCTAGTGAAGACCAAAATATATTGAACCAAAGGTTGGTTCCTAGTGAAGAACAACATATTTCCATGAACAAGTCAATCAAAGAATCTATAACCAAGCAATCAATCTTGCCTGACGGTAAATCTGTACAAAACTCGAAAATCGAAAATTACCAGCTTAGTGACAAAATTTGTAAATGCAGAAAATTGGACCCTAGTGAAGACCAAAATATATTGAAGCAAAGATTGCTTCCTAGTGAAAACCAACATATATCCATGAGCAAGTCAATCAAAGAATCCACAACTAAACAATCAATTTCGCCTGACGGTAAGTCTCTGCAATATGAACCAGGCCTGCCTCACGGTACATCCATGGGCAAGTCAATCAAAGAATCCATAACCAAGCAGTCAACCTCGCCTGACGGTAAATCTATACAAAACTCGAAAATCGAAAATTACCAGCTTAGTGACAAAATTTGTAAATGTAAAAAATTGGAATCTAGTGAAGACCAAAATATATTGAAGCAGAGATTGGTTCCTAGTGAAGACCAACATATATCAAACGAAACTTACCAGCTTAGTGACAAAATTTGTAATTGCGTAAACTTGGTTCTAAGGAATCAAAATATAGTGAACCAAAAATTGGTTTCTAGTGAATACCAAAACATACCGAACGAAACTTGGCAATTTAGTGAGAAAAGAAATACAGAAGGTCCTACGGAAAATGCATTAAAACTAAGTGAAAAATCGTTTATAATTTTTCAATCTGGAGCAACAGTACTTGAAATAGATACAAAGGATCATTCTAGAGAAAAAGAATATACTTTTGAAGATGAAAAACCGGAAGTACCGCCGTTACAATTGGGAACTCCTCGGTCTGACAATGAATACGAAACTGCTAGTGAAGGCTTAAGTCCTTTTTTAACTCCGCACTGTCCACCTGAAAATATATGCGAGTATTGTAGTCCCAAAACTGACGATATATTATTTACTCCTAAAGAAGACGTTGTAGCTGTTGTTGAACCAGAAGAACCTTCCGAAGAAACAAAAGAACAAAATCGTCCATCGTTTTCTTCAGAAAAATCCCGTATTCCTACCCTAGTCAGACTTACAAGAGACAGATTTTCCAAATGTTCAAGTTGTTCCCAAAAATACGACGATCTATCTGACGATCAAAAGGGTTACAGAAACAAGTGTCAAGCTTCTTGTGGTAGAAAGAAATTCCCTAGTGCACCAAGTAATTCTGTGGTTGGGACTATAAAGGAAAAACAACGGGATGACATGGAGAAACAACTGAGAAGTACTTTAGAGAATATTCAACCGATATTAGCTTCAGAAACGTGTCCTCGCCGGTGTTCACACGTATGTAACCAACATCTCTCATATTTCAAGCACGATGTAGTAATATATACTCTTATACAACCTCAGGCTCGTAATAGTTCGCCCGATTATATTTTGAACAAACAAATTACAAAACCCACGCAAACAGTGAGAATGTTCAACAAATTTCTTTCGACTTAGATTTTGAACTTACAAAAACTGCATATATTATTTAAGTATTGGACCATTTAATATTGGGTTACATCGAGGCCATACGAGAATACAGGCCTGAATGTTTATCCCTGCTCAATGCGTCACGCCTAGCTAAGAGGCCCGAGCGCTAGTCTAGCCTTCTACAAACAGTCGACTTATAGCAGTCAGCGGAAGCGGACGCACGACACAACGCGGGAATGTCAAATTTCTATTATTTCTTGTTGTAGGAAACTATAAAAATGGTTTTCAAATTGGAATTTAATTTAAATACTGACAGTGATAAAATTATTGATTTTCGTGACCTCGTAAATTATGAAACAAAGTTAAAATGTGTAAATGATTTCATATTTAAAAAGGTAGATAACTATTCAACAATATTTAAGATAAAATTGTCTAACAATATTTCCCAAATATATATCTCTCAAACAATAACGGAAAATCTGAAATGTAGTGTTTATTAAAATATTAAAATAAATAATACAACTCATATACAAAATAGCACCTAAATGTCTTTCATTCATCATTTTTAATTTCATTATTATCATTTTCATATTATGTTCTATGTTATATAATTTTCATTCGTTTTTTTTTTCATTCTTGTACAATTGGAACAAAAATAAACAATTTAAAGTGAAACATTAGTTTATTCGTATATATAGGCCATTTCTAACTTAATTATTATTTAATTTGTTTAGTTATGAATATAAAATAGGTAATACATAATATTTAAATAGTTATTTAGGAGTTGTATATCTTTATAAATCACATTCTCCAATCCTATTTATTTAAAATTCCGTGTACTTCCTATGCTTACAATGTTAGCGTTCGAGGCGTGGCGTGACAGCAAGAGGCTCGCTGTGACGTCACAAACTGAGTATTCAGGCCTGTATTCTCGTATGGTCTCGGTTACATCGATTTTATGGTAGTAATAACTGTTTTAATTATGAGGTACATTCCGTTGGACTATTGTTCTATATGCCTTGTAAAGTAGGATTTACTGAACGTACTGGATACGAAGTTGTTTTTCATATTTTGTCTAAAGGAAAGGTCTCTGTAGAAGTTAAATCTAGACTAGAAGATGACCTCTTAAATGTCATTTGATTTACAGTTTTGTAAGTTTTAGGTCTATATTTAAAGTATAGGCGCCGACTTTTAGATTTCCGCGTGGGGGCTAAAAAGGGGCAACAGAAAATTTACCAACTATAAACTTTATTTTTTAAAATTGTAACATATACAAAATTGTACAAAAGATGCGAATTTAACGTATGACTTAAAGTATCATTCACAACAAAAAAATTAACGTAGCGGTAGAATTAGTGGCAGTGGTAGTGGCCTGGGTAAAAGATTGAATGCGTTATAGCAAATGTATTCGTTCACATCCAAAAATTAAGAAAATTAGTAGTAGCACAGTGGCAATGGCAGCGGTAGGAATTTGCAAACTCCAAACTTCTACGTTGCCACTACGCTACCGCTTAATTTTTTTGACAGTTTTGACGTTTATTGACATCTGATTTCTGATTTCATCAGATAAAATGAGCAATAGAAAAAGGATCATTTTGTGGTGTGCCTCCGACGTTGCGCTATATAAACAAACATACTTATTAATAAACTTTGCACAATTAAAAGTGAACACGTAACTTACCATTTTCATCTATTTCAAATGCAATTTGTGCCCACGCATTTTTTTGTTTTTGAAATAATTTTAAACTCCCTTAATTTCTTCGCTTATCTCACACAATGGAGTGCTTGTGGATAAGTGTAATTAATAAGTCATCATGTATGTCAGTTGCTTTTTGTGCAAAAATAAAATGACAGCTATAACTGTCAACCTTGCATCCTAGTAATTTATAATAAAAAATTCCTAGAAACTATAATTTCAATAATTTTTCATTGTGAACGGAAATAATTTTTACTATAAATTTCTTACGCTACCTATACCACTAATTCTTACACTACCGCTAATTTTTTTTATTCTGAATGGGCCTTAAAACATCTACTTAATTTTTTTAAAATCTTGACTTTTTTTAAACTCAACATAAAACAGATAGAACATAAATTTCAATTGTATGTTGAAAATACAGTGTGTTCAAAAAAATTCCTAACTCGGAGTAGGCTATGAACTGTGAAAGGTATGTCTGATCATTATTTAATTCAAAAGTCATGTTCTCAAAAATTATTTTAAAATGTAATTTTAAGGAGAAAAGACAATAAAGAAGGATACAGTATAGTGACATTCGCCGTTTTCTAATTTGTTTCCATTTCTAATGTAATATTCAAGAAGAAAAGCTTTGATTTTTTTGGATGACATTTTTGACAATATCTCATGTCAAATTGACATTTAATTAAATGTTTTTGAGATACGTTTCTTTGTTCAAAGCCTACTCCGAGTTAGAAATTTTTTTGAACACACGATATACAGAGTGCTCAAAAGTGCCTGAAGTGTGCCGCTCCATACAATTTTGACATTTGCCGCTTAGATAGTATGACAGAATTACCATTTCCATGGGCGTACCTTTCGAATTTGTAAGCTGTCATAAGAATAATCCCAAGAACCGTGTAATATATGATCACTCGAATGAAAATATGCTTCAAGAGGAAATCTGTCACGCTCTTCATTAAAAATATAATTAAATGAAATTAAAGATTTTTCAGGAAGGTATTCAAAATAAATATCAAATGAATCAACGTACGACAATGATATTAATTTATATTATGTTCCGTAAATCAACCAAAAAAAACCAGTATTTTGATTCCGGGTACACCATGGTTCCTTAATATTTTCATCTATTTCGAGACAGATTGACATTGTATCATATGACATTTAAAATTGACACAACCTAACAAAAATAAAATTTAACCAAATGAATGATAACGTTGATTAATGGCAAGAAAAATAGCACAATCAATAATATATCAAATATAAATAATGTTTTCATACTTACATCTATAGTAATTATTAGTAACACAACCCCTTCAGATTTTTCCTTGTGGGGGCAGAGCCTCCTCAAATTTTTCCGTGTGGGGGCTCAAGCCCCGAAGCCCTACGTAGTCGGCGCCTATGATTTAAAGTGTCTGAAAGAATTTGTTAAAAATGTTAGCCGGTCGAACTTTTATGGCCTTGAACTCCTATAGAGCGCGAGCAGACACGTGACTCGAGCGACCTTGACGTGCTTGGAATCAGCTGATTTGTGTGCGAATGTCATTTCGACAAGAACAATGTCAACAATGTCGTGTTGACAAGACCAATGTTTGGATTTATTTTGATTTTTAACTGCTAAAATGTTATTATTTTTAATTTCATAGGTTTTACTGCCTAAAAATTGTAAAATAATAACATTAAAACAGTTCAAAGTCAAAATCAGTCAAACTATGTTATTGTCAACGTGACATTGTTCTTGTCAAAATGACATGCGCACACAAATCAGCTGATTCCAAGCACGTCAAGGTCGCTCGAGTCACGTGTTTGCTCGCGCCCTACATATCATGGTCGTGTAATTGGTATTTCACTTTATTAGTAATTTTTTTCTCTGTTTGTATTGTACATCGTGAACAAATAGTCTAAGAAAATTCTTAATAAAAATACAAACTTTTTCCACAAAAGGTTGCTGTTAAATACGACGGAGAGTCACCTTTATCAATAGAAGTATCTACAGAGCATCCTCCTGAACCTCCTTTACCGGTAAAAGTACCTACACAACATCTTCTTGATCCTCCTTTACCGGTAGAAGTGCCTACTGAACATCCTTCTGGCCTTCCTTTACCGGTAAAAGTACCTACAGAATATCCTGATCCTCGTTTACCGGTAGAAGTACATACAGAACATCCTTCTGGTCTTCCTTTACCGGTAAAAGTACCTAGAGAACATACTTCTGATCCTCCTTTACCTGTAGAAGTACCTAGAGAACATACTTCTGATCCTCCTTTACCGGTAAAAGTACCTACACAACATCCTTTTGATCCTCCTTTACCGGTAGAAGTACCTAGAGAACATACTTCTGATCCTCCTTTACCGGTAAAAGTACCTACACAACATCCTTCTGATCCTCCTTTACCGGTAAAAGTACCTACAGAATATCCTTCTGATCCTCCTTTATCAAGAAAAGTAGGTACAGAACATCTTCGTGATCTTTCCTTACCAGAACAAAGCCCTGAACATCATGTGCATTATACACCTGACAATATTAAAATGCCAAGTGCTCATACAATGATTCGACTACCTGACAATACTCTTGTAAAACTACATTTAACTCTAGACATGTTCGATGAAGATTTCGAATCTAGTAACAAAGAATCTCCAACATTACCAAGCAAAAAAGCTGAATCTACTACTAAGGATGCAAAAAGTTGTGACACCGTTCCATCTGGAGTTGAACCATTCAGAACAGAAAAAAGATTTGATATTAATAATCCTCGAGAATCTCTAGCGACATCTGGATTTTTAAAAGAAGTAAATCCAGTTCTCTACACTGGTTCTTCGAAAACTGTTAAGATATTCCCGAAGGAGTCTGAAACATCTATTGTATATATACAACCAGAAGGCGATGATTCTCAGCCTGTAAACAAAGATGTCCTCAAAGAAAAACCCCGATATAAATCTTCCCCAAACATTTATTTTGACGCTGATACAAGCAAACGATGTATTTGTTCTCCTGAACATCTTTGTAAAACTGCCAGTAAAAGTTCTAGAAAATTTTCAAAGTTGTGTAAACACGAATCAGACAATAAAGATGTGGTTTTCATGGCTTACAAAACTTGTGAAGAAGAATTAAAATCTTCATTTAATGCTTTGAAAAACATCAAACAAGAACTGAAGAAATTAAATATGCCGGAAATTGATTGTATTTTCAAACAAACAGACTTATATACGCCAGTATCAAAAATATCAAATTCGCAAGAGAGATTAATGGAAAAAATAAAGTATAGTGTTGTAAATTCAAAGCTAAGTTCCAACACAACGTGTGAATGTACTCCCCAAGCAAGTAGACCAAGATTTGAGTATGTTAACAGTCCTCCCCGGCCCAGAACAACGCCCCAAAACTCAGCAACAAAATGCAAATACAAAAATCCAGATTTTATTGATAGTCGACTGAGTATTCCTGAAGAAAGATCAAAAATGTCAAGAAAAGTTTATCCCAAACAAGTGTGTTGTAGTTCTAAACTTTCTTCATCAAAATCATCTGAAGCTGATAGATTATGTTGTCATCGTCATGTTGGCAAAAATTCTTCGGTTAGATTTGCCGATAAAACAGATTCTTGCCAAAGTCAATCAGTTTACAACACAAGAAAAATACCTACTTCTAAAGAATCTACCAGTCATCACTATACAAAAGTTAATGTTAAAGTATGTGACAGCAAAGTTAAAAACAGTACGAGTACATCGACGTATCAATCGCATTCCAAGCATAAAAACGGCGCGTATGATTCTGCCTATTGTAGCTACCCTACAACATCTAGTGCCAACCCAACTCATTCTTTATCAAAATACAGTGTCCCGGAATCATATTGCTCGCATTCTCTCGAAAAAGCAATCCAGAGTGATAGATATTCAGCGAATTCTTTAAGAGCCCGTGCTTCAACGTCACGAGAAGACCAATCTACATCTTCGGCAGTATCTTCTCATGTTTCTTCCGAAGAATTCGTGTGTCCAGCAAAGCACAAATGTAAGAAAGGAGGAAAAAGAAGAAAGCACAGTCGGTGTTCATGCTCTTCAGTTATGTCTGAATGTCCATTCCTAGAAGCAATGAAGTCTGTTCTTTTCTCTGGACAATTTAGGGGGTCTAGACCACGGAAAAGAGACAGAAGACATCATCATCATTAAAGGATAGTGTGAAGTCACGTGATTTATTTATCGTTTAGTACATATATCAAATTTTTTGTGTAGTACTATGATTTCGTATAATTTGTAAATATATTTCCGTTATTAATATTGTCGTTTTATTGAAAGTGTACGCATTATGTGACTGATGATCGACTGATATTAAGGCCAACAGTTAATATTCTCCAGTAATTGTTCGAGCTCTTGCAAAATAGACAATCAGCATTCTAAAAATTGATGCCCTAACTATTCCGACAAATAAAACTGATTATGTTTTTTTTTGTGGCGGAGAATCACAGGCTTCCTTAAAACGCTTCAGCAGATGTTTTCTCTGTTTCGGAATTAGAATGTCACATTCTAGCACGCTTATTTGTGTTGGAAGGAGCTTCATTCTTAAATGATTTTTGGTGATATTTTATTATTTGAGATTGGAATGACTGCAATAAATATACTAAATATCTAGGCAACAGACAGAATATAAAGCTCAAATCAATGATCCCAATCTAATAATTCCAACAAAAAGTTCCCTTAATTGAAATTGTCAATTTTTTTAATGTCATCATCGTTACCAATATCTGCGTACAAAGCAGATTGGCACACCCAGCAATGGGTAATATGCCGTGATGATATATTTATTTATTTATTTTTTTAATAATCTAAAAAAGCCTCAAAAGAGATCATACTACAAAACACATGTTACAGAAGGCAATTTAAGCACTCGTTTGTTTGTCCACTCGCTGCTGCGCGTTCGTGAGCTAATTTGTAACTCGTGCTAGAATGTGTTGCCTTTTTATTACCTCTCGCTAAGAGAGGTATTGAATTCATGCTAAAAATAGCATTTCCAGATTTTAGTGAATAAGCACGTTTTAAGATCCCTAGAATCCCATTATAACAATTTCACGGCGCGCATGTGTGTGTGTGTGTGTGTGTGCGTGCGTGTGTGTGTGTGTGTGTGTGTGTGTGTGTGTGTGTGTGCGCATTTGTGTGTGAGTGTGTGTGTGTGTGTGTGTGTGTGTGTGTGTTGAGTGTGTGTGTGTGTGTGTGTGTGTGTGTGTGTGTGTGTGTGTGTGTGTGTGTGTGTGTGTGTGTGTGTGTGTGTGTGTGTGTGTGTGTGTGTGTGTGTGTGTGTGTGTGTGTGTGTGGATTTGGATCCACGATTTCTCAAATACTATAAGACTTAAAACATTTTTAACTACGAATTCCTCAATCTAACAATAATGGAAAGAGTTGATTAAGTTTTGTTAACAATTGGACAACCGTTACAAGAAAAAAATCATCTAAATATTATTTTTCGCAAATTTATGTAAATACTTATATCAAAGAACGTTAAATTCTTTATTCGATAAATATAAATTCATTATTATATCTTCTATAGATTTAGAGATAAAGAAATGCATATAAAGTAATTTGATGTAAGAACTCTCAGATCAAACTACTTCAAGGCAAGAAATTCAAATGTTTGTAACTGACACATAAATGTCACTGTCAAAAATATTTGTATGCCACTGTCAAAAATATTTGTACATTATAAAAATAAAAAAAAGTCATCAACGCAAAAGAATATACGTAAAAAATAATATAAAAGGAATTTGCGAAAAAATGACGAATATAAAGAAAAAGAAAAGGAAAGTAGAAAAAGAAAATTTCAGGATACCTATTGAATATAAAGAAAATGTATGTATTGTACATAATGGACCTTTTCAATTTAAAGAGATAGAAGATATGTGCAATGGGGATCTGCGCATAGTAAAAACAACAGAGATCTATGGCGTTTGTTTTTAAAAAATTTAGACGTCAAATCTGAGAAAATCTCGAATAACTTTTAAAAAATCTTATCGAAATAAGTTACAAAAGCTTTTATTGAAGTTAAAATGTCTAACGATGCAAATTGTCACTGAGCATACAGGTATTTTAATGACTGCAATATTTTTGACGTTTCGTTTGACAGCCCAACTGGCAATTGTTCGCGCCATTTTCTTACTATTTGCAGGGATAGAAAAAGATAGCCGTTCAATTTAAAAGGTCCATTTATGTTAAAATATCCCATAGATTTTGCAAATATATGTGAGAATTATTTTGTAGTGAGACATGAATATATGTATTTGTATTTAAAAATATTTTTTGTTGTATGCGTACAACTAGGTAAAATATCTGGCGAGAGATTATGTGCTGGCCACATCAGATTTTTTTGTAGTCTATTTACTGATAGACAAAATTTTGTTCAATCACTATCTTTGTCAGTTTTCTTCGATTTTCGTTTTTCTCGAAAGCAATTGAAGATGAGACCTATGTTGATTAAGCTGTTTTTACTTATTTTGGGCAGTACTATATGCCCTTAAATTTTTTTATACTTTCTTTGAAACATCCTGTATAAATATCTTGTTACCTGGTAAAATTTAGGATGCTAACCGGTTAGAATTTTGTGAAAACAGAACACCAAGGAGGAATATAACTGAGCAGTTCAACTACGCTCGTACAGATGGCTGCACGGTATAAATTCCTACTAAGCTTTGTGTCTCTCGGAATCATTCGGCAATTTTCGCTCATAATATGGACGTCAGCTAACTCAGTTGCCAGTGTAGAGAGTGAGTGACTCATGCATTAAGTGTTTGTCTTTAGTGAATTTTCAATAAATTAGTGCAATATATTCCAATATTTACTATATATATTAAATAATATATCTATAAGTAGCTTTTAAAATGTTAAATTCTGTAACTTAGTGTAATTTTAAAGTGCAGATATTAATATTTAATGTGTTGTGTTGCAATTGTTTAGTGTAACGAACAGACGAAAAATGGACAATTTACACAAATTAAAACTTGGTATACAAGGGATCGAAGAATTCGAAGGATCGTTTTGACATGAGTAGAGGATATTACGCTGGGGCTCCATTCTTATATACGGTAATACATTTTAATATTTTACAGCAGTTCATAAACTTAGGTTAGAGTATCATAGATTCGTAGAACTACTATCTCTTTAAGGCATTTTATTTATCTAAATACCAGGTACTTGATAAGAAAAGGTTTATTAAATAGCCAATGTTTACTGTTTTATTATTTACATAAACAAAAAGATAAAATGATGATGCATTCACGTACAAAAAAATAAGGTCGTTCGTCTTCTTAAAAAATCTGCAGGTTTTTTTTTTATAGAAAACAGTTAGCTAATTTGTTTTTATCAAAATAAATCAACAGATTAATTAACCTGGTTTAGCTTAGTACATAAAGGATGTGTATTAGGTCTTCAATTTTTCAATGAAACTTTTCTATGTAATAAAAAATCTGATGTGGCCATCACATTACCTTCCGTCAGTTCTATATAATTTGTACTAATTTCATACAGAAAGTTCCTTACTAAAGATTATATTTCTTGTACATTACCTTCCATACAGAAAATTTATAGCAAAAGATCCTATACCTATTTCCAGTAAAATTATAAGACATACACACGATGTCAATTTCACTTGACACTGACATCTTTCAATCAGAATTTCCTTAATATAGTAGCTGTTTCCACAGCTATGGCTACTTTATGAAATTTAATTTCTTTATAATTTTTTAACTCTACATCCATTTAATATTAAGTATAAAATGCAGTCAAATCGCATAGAGAATAAAATATTCTTTAATATTTATAATAACATTAAATGTGAAAAAATGATATTTAACATAGTTTTTTCAAGAAAAACTGTTAAAATCTTCAAATGAGGGTAATTCCGGTTGTCCAATTCTAACCAAAATCTAATCAGCTCTTCACATGGATGTAACGAAGAGAAATACGAAAGAATTATAATTTTTAGAATTGTAGTATGGAAGTTATCGTAGACGAAAATTTTGTTACACACACACACACACACATACAGACATTATCGTAAAAATAGTGAAATCGTATTCTAGGCACCCTAAAACGTGCTTATTCATCAAAAACTCACCACCGAATTTTTTGACCAAAGACAATACCTTCCTTACCTAAAGGTGACGGAAGGTAAAAATGGCTACAAATTATTGTTATATTCTTATACATATAAGAAAGTACATATTTTTTAATAATTTTAATAAGTGTAACCTTTATTTTCAAAATTTCCATACAAATTAGTATTGGGAAATACTGTTCGTAGAAAAATACCAAAATAATTTCGTTTATTATAATTTCAAATTATACTGCATCTAATTATTCTAACTAAAAATAGTTGTGTTTATTGCTTATTATTACAGCCTAACCGATGTAGGTATAGTTTGGGTAAAGATAAATGCACAATTGACTTCGACTTCTTACTTTGGTCCAAGCAAGCGGATTACTAAGCTTTTAGAATTATTGTTGATTGATAATTTATGTATATATTTTAAATATTCGTAAACTGCAAAAAAAAAAATATATAATCACAAACTATAACTGATATTTATGAAACTAGTATAGTTTGTGACTTTTCCGCCCATCTCAGCGATTTGCAAGGGTATAATAAAAGAGCGGTACTCACAATTACTAAACTAAAAATTTGGTGTGGCCAACACAATACCTCCCGCCATTTACAGCCCGAGTTGGATTAGCTAATTTTGACAGTATGTTTCTTAAAATATAGTCTAATCTAATCCAAGTAACTACCCTTTTTTTAAACCCCTCAACAGGATTAAATCCCAATTACAGAGTGGGTTCACATTCACTCACATCCATGGCTTAGTGGGATTCGAACCCAGAGCCCCGAGGGCACTCATGACATGATGCATTGCTCTAACCATTGAGCCACCGTAGTTATAATAAAATGAAAATTAAATTTTAAATACGGGGATAGAATAGAATTCACTAATCCAGATATGAGGATTAGCTTAAACATTTTTGTGAATCGTTAATTTTTATTAATCTAAATACATACCTACATATTTAGTTATGCTGGAAACTGTATTGAATTCCTTTTCTATTGTTCTATTTACTTTTTAAAACGTTACTAATATTATTTTGAAATGATTAGTTCTTTGATAGTGATATTTATCTGTCAGTTACATACATTTGAATAACTGAGATTTGTTTGTTTAAAGTGTAGGTTCTGGGATTTAAATTATAGATAATTTTATAAATTTATCCATAAAATATATTGAAAAAGTATTAATGCACATCTATAGAAAATTTAATAATGTTTAATTTTGTAATAACATTAATCTCAAAAAAATAACATTTAAAGGTATTTTTCGAAGAAAAACTATTTTGAGCTTCTAGTAAAGTGCCATTTCCGCTTATCCGAAATTCACCAAAATCTAATGGGCTCTTTCCAGTACAGAAAAAATTCGAAATACAAGGTTTCAAAATTTTCTGAATGATAGTATTTGAGTTAGAGTGGAGGATTCACACGTACATACATACAGACATCATCGTGAAAATGTTAAAATTGTATTCTTGAGACCTTAAAACGTGGTCATTTACCAAAATCTCGATACGTGTTTTTTAGCACAATACCAAGGGAAGCGGGAGGTAAAAATTATAATAAACTTGCAACAATTTATTATTCAATAATGTTTATATTCTTTTTCAGTCTACAAATATTAAAGAAATATAAGTAAAATAATAATGCTGTATATTTGGTAATCCGCTTCTGGATTTTCAGGTAACGAAATACCCCGGGGTGATGGGTAGGACGAGCTTAAGAAGTCTTAACTAATCTTTCAAATATAACTAGATGAAAAACTGTTGCCATATAACTAATTAAAAGACAAATATTGCCAAATATGGTATGACTAGCGAATGAAAGTTGACATTTAAATTATTTTATAGACGTGGTTTCTTTTGAAACCCTAGAGAAGTATAGAATTGTACGAAATATTCAGGTATGAAATTTTTGCATTAACCCATTTAAATACTGGACTAGAAAAGCACAGAAATACATTACTATGTCCGATTAGGGTAACTGAATATCAAAACAGGGTGCGTTTAAAATATTTTAAACATTTTTCGTTTATGTTAATTATAACAAAATATTTTGATCTTTAATCTATTTAGTTTGACAATTCTATGAAATAAGATTATTTTTAATATCCTCTAACAGTAATTCCGACTCGAGGGTTGCTTACACCTAAGACGAGCGAACTTGTATTTGCGATTTTAAATTTTGTAATTAAATCCCTGAATCCTGTTGCTAAGGTCATTTTAAATGCCTCCTAGTATTGAGTACAATTCTAATCTTCTGTAACGAAATACATAAGTCAGTCTCCTTTCAAATCAAATATAGGGAAATCAAGAGGGAAATGTTTTTTTTAAAATATAAAACACATCTATTAAATAATCTAAACGTCAATCTTCAAATTTGTCATCATCGACCAATTTCTCTCGTTTCGACGAACGGACTAAAGTATTCAAATAGAACATAAAATTTTACGTAAATGTCTACCTATACTCATATAGATTGTTTATGTCCGTATAATCAGTGACATAAATGTTTTATTACTCACATATGTTTAAATTTATAATGTTGTTTGTTAAAATTATCAATGTTTTATAAAAATTTTAAAAACAATATTTTTTGTATACATAATGCAATATTTTATATTTAAAATTAGTTCTCAAATAAATATTATCATATTTCTCCTTAATTACAAATAGCTGCTATTTCAAAATAATTTTTCCAATTAACCTACTGGTACTATACAATTAAGATACAAAATTCTTACAAATCTTAATTAAAGTGACATATTTATGAACTATTCTTTTCGTGTGACGGAAATGTAACATTTGTAGTAGGAGTCAAAGGAAACCAGACATAATTCGTACACTAATTTGGGAATAATACATTAATGACTTGCCCTCAATTCCTAATTTTCTCTACGCATATGAACACAGATGTAAATAATAGAAGAAAGAAGAAATCAATTGAGAAAAATTAATATGTAATTCTTTATCCATTTAATTATTACAGTTTTTGTATTGTTATTTTTTTTAAATGTTCTTTTGTGAATATAATATTAGAAATTTTATTTATAAACATAACTGTAGCTTTATAAATAGTGGGACAATGTGCAGGAAATTGGATTAATTAAATTAACAGAATAATACAAAGGAAATATCCAATGAATATAAAAACTAGGCAATTAATGAAGAATTAAGCAATTGTAATTATTTTACTTAAAACCTTGTATTTTATTTTTTTTAGTGAAAAGTAATTACTTTTATGACATTTAAATTTTTTTATGACCTTTAGTATGTATCCTATTTCGTATATTCGAAATTAAAGAAAATATTAATAATGTATCGGAACTGTATCAAAATTTATTGTCATACCATAAAACAAAGAAAATATTTATTGCAATAATTAATATGGCATGTCAGTAAAATCTTGAAGGGCTTTAGTGTTATAGACTAGTGGTATATTAAAACTATTTAGTAGTGCGACCCCAAATTGATGACGTTGATATATAGCGACCCCAACATTATAGTTCAGAGTATACAGTTATTTAAATTTTAAAGTAAGCTGTTGTAGACAAATTCAAATAAAAATAAAAAATCTGATGTGGCCAACACATAACCTGTCGCCAGATATTTTACCTGGTTGTACGCATAAAACGAAAAATAATTTTAAATACATATATTCATGTCTCACTACAAAATAATTCTCACATATATTTGCAAAATCTATGGGATATTTTAAAATAAATTATGTACAATACATACATTTTCTTTATATTCAATATCCTGAAATTTTCTTTTTCTTTATATTCGTCATTTTTTCGCAAATTCCTTTTATATTCTTTTTTACATATATTCTTTTGCGTTGTTGACTTTTTTTTTTATTTTCATAATCTTCATAATAATGTACAAATATTTTTGACAGAGGCATACAAATATTTTTGACAGTGACATTTATGTGACAATTACAAACATTTGAATTTCTTGCCTTGTAGTAGTTTGATCTGAGATTTTTTACATCAAACTATTTTATATGCCTTTCTTTATCTCTAAATCTATAAAAGATATAGTAATGAATTTATATTTATCGAATAAAGAATTTAACGTTCTTTAATATAAGTATTTACATAAATTTTCGATAAATAATATTTAGATGATTTTTTTCTTGTAACTACTACTTCCGGTTGTCCAATTGTTACCAAAACTGACTGGACTCTTCCCATTATTGCTAGAATGAGGAATCCGTAGTTAAAAATGTCTTAAGTCTTATAGTATTTGAGATATAGTGAATCCAACATCCACACACACACACACATCCACACACACATACGGACATCATCGTAAAAATGTTATAATCGGATTCTAGGGACCTTAAAACGTGCTTATTCATTAAATTTATACAAAAATTTACACAAAAAAAATGTAACACATTTAAATACAAAAATATTCAGATAACAAAAATAATAGTTTACTGCGAATTATGAGCCTGTTTTTTTTTATTTATTTGTTATATTTGGCTATATTGAACTTAATT
Organism: Harpalus rubripes; assembly: GCA_963082715.1. Classification (NCBI taxonomy): domain Eukaryota; kingdom Metazoa; phylum Arthropoda; class Insecta; order Coleoptera; family Carabidae; genus Harpalus; species Harpalus rubripes. The sequence goes on along the minus strand of OY720453.1, from coordinate 68,759,407 downwards.
TGAGTCTAAGGGGAGATTTTACGTCTAATCTAATCTATCTCTATATTTACATTTTAAGTAAATTAATTATGAAAATCCATGTGCACACATATAAGATGATGCAAAGGACAACACTAATATCAGTGCCGTATTCGATAATTCTAGCAATTCGTTTCGAATTATTAACCAAAAATTGTATAAAGAGAATTTTTAAATCTTCATCGGAAGAGATTTCAGCTAAATTTTCTTTATTGGTCAGTGACAAATTTGAAGAATATATTACGGTACACGATTAAAGAAAGTGAATAAAAATTAAGAAAATCTCATGTGGCTAACACATTACCTTCCGTCAGTTCTATGTATTTTATACAGTTTCCATACACAGTTTCTTGCGAAAGATTCTATATTTCCAGTACATTAGCTTCCCTCAGTTCTATGTATTTTGTACAAATTCCATACAGAAAGTTTCTTAGAATTAATTCTATATTTGCAATAAAATACAAACATGTCAACCACACTTTTCTTTATATATAATTTTTAACTCAATATCCATTGAATATGAAGTATAATATGTAATCAAACCGTATAGAGAATAAAATATTCTTTAATATTTATAATAACATTAAATATAAAAAAATGATATTGAACATCGTTTTTTCAAGAAAAACTGTTAAAATCTTCAAATGAAGGTACCTACTACCGGTCGACCAATTATAACGAAAATCTAATCAGCTCTTCATAAGGATGTAACGAGTAGGAATACGAAAGAATTATAATTTTTAGAATTGTAGTGTTGGAGTTATTGTCGGAGAAAAAATCGTCACACACACACTTAGGGTCACGACCCTTACTTTGAATATCATGGACTATTTTTATCTATACTAATTACCAGATGACAATGACCTTACCATTCTAAAAATTAGGGTAAATATAACTAAACTAAACGAATAAATTTTAATGTTAAGGGGTAATTCGAGGGGTAATTTTATTAGTTTTAGTTACCATTCTAAGATCCTTTTTGTTATAAGCTAGTAACTTCTTAGCGTTTGTCGACGAAAAATAAATAAGGATTCAAAATGTAAAATTCGCGTCTTGAAAAAAACACATTTTGTGACATTAATCTTTTTTTTCCCCTGGGTCTTCATATTTAAAAAAGTTCTTATATATTTAGTGTAGAATTGAATTTTCACGTCTCAATTTATCTCTGATGTAGGTCTTTGTTATACGTAAAAATTTTGCGAATGTGAAAGTGCGTATAATGATTATTATTTGTCAATGAACATAAATGTCACATTTTATATTAGAAAAACTACAATTAAATGGAAAATTCGCACGCAATGTGAGCATTAAAAATGAAACTTGCGTTTCACTGCAGACGTACGCACAATAAATGTACTCACAATTACAAAATTGTAGTAACTTCACTATAATTCGTAATATAATCCTCAGACAGAACTTTTGCTTTCTTTCGTTTAAGAGGCTGCTGCTCGAAATGTGACTTTTTCTCCATAGTCCTGTGACTTTATTATAAATAATAAATTATTGAAATTTGGTATGATGAATAATGAAGGTTGACTTTAGTTCGCGACAGAGGATTTTTTTTGAAATAATTGAAAATAAATGAGTAATATGGTATTAAAATAGGTCAATTTGACGATATTTATTAATTTCGTAAGAGTGTGGAGACTGTATTAATGTACCGATTTCGATCTACTTTTGCACACTATTTAAGCAAACCTGTAAAAAGTTCGCTACATAGCCGTATTTGAATTATTATTAATTATTACAAAATAAATTAAGTTTAAAATTCTTAATTTTAAAGTATATTTTTTTATGGTTTAGATTACGAAATTTTGAAATGTAACTTAATAAGTTATTAATATATGCTGTTTATAAAGGATTTCAATTTAGAAAATGATAATTTATTAATGTATTATAATGTTATTACAATTTAAAATTAATTAAATTTTAATGTGTAGTTCCCTTACTAGATGTCTCTCGCAGACAATTCACGGACGGGTACGTCCCACTTTTACCGTCTATTTTGTGATTGGTTTAGCATCCCCTCTTACTTCTTTCCATCCTTCCTCAAAGAAAGTAGCAAAAGTTTTAGATTCCGCATTTATTGATATATGCAATAGTTTTCCAGGTATTTTAATTTTTTTAAGAATCAGCGTCCAATAAAATAAAAAAATAGATAATAACTAGTTGCTAATCAAATTCATATAAATTTCCTGGACGTACAACTATACCATTACCGTTATAATAACGAAGGTTCATTTAAGTGCGCTACATAGCCATTTTAGTGAAACTTTTAAATAAATTAGTAATATGTTATTATAATAGGTCAATTTATCGACATGAGCCAGATAAGAATACGCCTGCTTCCCGTGTAGTAGTGAGTCATTTATCAGTAATAATTAAAAATGCAAGGACAAGTATTTGATCGTTTTGCCGGAATCATGTCTAATTTTAAAAATGAACGGAGCCGGATCAGTCGGTTTGGTATAATTGCCTGAAAAGTTTTAAAAATATTGAATTATAATTTTACATTACACTAGTGTCCGTTTATAATAAATCACTATATAGCACTACCAACAAATAACAGTGGTTCGTTACAAGCGGGTTTACTGTAAGTGAACACCACTGTATTTGTTTATTTAGGACACTTAGGAATCTCTTTGTAGGGATGGTGCGTGTTTAATCAATGTATAGAGAGGGATTCTAATCTCCCCTATTTCTTATTTTCTTGGTAGCAATTAATTTTATGATTTTCAAAACATACCGTAACCAATGAAAATGGTTTCATCCCCAAAAATAATTCTAAATAAAGTGTGGTGGGACGCAAAGGTTGACTTACGAGTAGAACGTATAAGTCAGTTTATGTCCGCATTTTCTCTGTTCAACTTCGAGTTTATGTATTGTTCATCGTTATATTTTCTTGTCATTGTGAAGTGTGCTGTGTTGTATTTTTTTTTTATTTATTATATTTACGAGTAGAACGTATAAGTCACTTTATGTTCGGATTTTCTCTGTTCAAGTTCATGTACTGTTTATAGTTATATTTTGTTGTCATTGTGAAGTGTGCTGTGTTGCATTTTTTTTTTTATATATATACATATATTTTGTGAGAGTCTGTGAGTGTTTGTTTATATTGGAAATATGGGCAAACGTTATCAAAAACAATTAATGTTATCAACGACGCGTAAAAGTATGAAACGTAGAATGAAAAATACGAGGGAGTCAAAATCTGTGAAGAACGAAGAACTGGTAAGTACCTCATTTCCATTTCAACATTTTAATTTTTTTGTTAGAAAAATAATAATATATTTATGATTAGAATCCGATAGCTTCCACATCTCACATAAATCCAACATCGACATGTAGAAGACGTCTCTTTGAAGTTGCTGCACCCGACCAGGGAACTTCCCCCGACGATAACAGTGGTCAACATACAGTATGTACCTATTTAAATTTTATAGTCAGTAAAACCTTGAAAATTCAAAATATATTTTAGGATATTTTCGAGAATATGATTCAGGCAAATACAGCTTCCGAAAGAAGATTCGTGGATATATATTATTTTTTTAATGAACTGAAAAAATTTGAACATCATCCATTGTTTTCGTGTTCAATAGCAAATCTGAATATAATTTCTGAACAACGTATTGGATTCTTCAGTACATTTAATTTAACATGTGAAATATGTAAAATATCGAAACAAATAAGATCTGAAGGTCCGCAAGAAATGGATATAAATAGAGCTACCGTACTTGGAGTAACTTCAATTGGATGCGGATTTTCGCAATTGGAAGAGTTTGCTTCCATTTGCAACATTCCTTGTATGACAAATAAATCATACATAAATTATGAAAATGATTTGGGGGAGCATATACATCGTGTTGCCTGGAAGACGATGGAAGAAGCAGGAAAGGAGGAGGCTAAAATAGCTTTGGACGAAGGAAATGTTGATGCTGATGGTTACCCACTAATAACTGTTGTAGCTGATGGTGCCTGGTCAAAAAGATCATACAATGTGAATTACGATTCAGCTTCAGGTGTAGGGTGCATTGTGGGATACAGAACAGGAAAAATTTTATATATGGGTATAAAAAACAAATATTGCTGTATTTGTAACAAAGCAGAAAGTAAAAACATTTTACCTAAACCACACAAATGTTTCAAAAACTGGGATAGATCTTCAGGAAGTATGGAGGCCGAAATAATTTTAGAAGGCTTCAACCAGAGTATAGAAATGCATGGTCTTAAATATGCATATTTGGTGGGTGATGGTGACAGCAGTGTGACTAGGAAATTACAAGAAAATAGGCCATATAAATTTAATCCTGTTGTACATAAAATTGAATGTACAAATCATTTGTTGAGAAATTACTGCTTCAAATTACGAGCATTGGCCCAAAAAAAAATCAGTTGCAAAAAACAAATTATACCTATAGCACAAAGAAATTGCTTAAATAATAACATTAAACGACTGAGAAGTGCAATTGTTTGTGCTGTAAGTAAAAGAAAAAATATGGAGTGCAATTTTACAGAAAAAGTTCTATTATTGAAAAAGGACATTTTAAATAGTATTCACCATGTTTTTGGAGATCATGACAGTTGTGAAGACTACTTTTGTAAAGGAAGCAAAATTGGTGAAAAAAATAAAATATCAGAATTTAAAGAAAGTGGCCTGTACGAGGAAATGCTAATTTGTTTAAACCGATTAGCCTCAAACTCGGAAAGTTTGCTTCGAAATTTGACAAATAACGCTGCAGAGCAATATAACAGTTTAATTGCAAAATTTATAGGAGGGAAAAGGATTAATTTTTCAATGAGAGGCAGTTACAATTTAAGATGTGAAGCAGCAGCTATTACATATAATTTAAAATCTAATTATTATCAGTCCATCTATAAATCTGTTGCATCAGTAAGCCCAGGCAAACATACGAAAAAATACGCGGTGAAAAAAAACAAGAAAAGATTGAGTAATGCAAAATATAAAAAACCGAAACGTCGAACAACTACGAATAATATTACACCATTACAAAATTTCGATTATGGAGAAGACGCTTCTGGTACTCCTGATATGGTTCCGGAAATTTTTGAAGAAATAAAGAAAAATGTATTGAAAGAATTAACGGTCACAGAAGAACAAATAATAAATATTGAAAAAGAAACAATCGGTCAAAATTTAAATCAACAATGGATCCATCACAGATCCAAAAGACTAACGGCGTCCTGGTTTGGTAGAATTTGCAAACAAAAGAAAACCACCTCATGTGCAAACCTAGTCAAAGAAATTTTATATACAAAATTTTTTGGAAATGCAGCTACTGATTATGGATCACAAAATGAATCCGTTGCAAAATTAGAATTTGCAAATAATATGAAAATTTTGATAAGAGATTCGGGTCTTTTTATTGACAAAAAATATAATTTCTTGGCTGCTTCACCCGACGGAATAATTGATGATGATGGATTAATTGAAATTAAATGTCCCTTTTCTGCAAAAAATTTAACTCCTGAGGAAGCAATTCAAAGGAAAAAAATTACATGGGCTTCAATTGTAGATTGTAATTTAAAACTAAAAAGAAACCATATATATTACTACCAGATACAGGGCCAAATGCATATATCGCATAAAAAGTATTGTTATTTTGTCATCTGGACTAATCTGGGAATGGTAGCAGAAAAGGTAAAAAAAATTTTTTTTATTATTTAATTTAATATAATGTCTTATTTCAGATTTTTAGGGATGATGAATTTTGGCTGCAACATATGGAACCAAAACTTGTAGAATTTTATTTAAAAGGTTTGCTACCAGAAATAATAGATCCTCGCCACACGAGAAATCTTCCAATAAGGACTTTCACGAAGACTAATTAATAAAATTGTAAGTGCATAAGTTTTTCATAAATTCAGTATATAAAATATAATTATTTTAAATTAAATAAATAATATTTTACATGTACGTATTTTAAATGTAAAAATTATAGCACTTTCACTATCCATGAATTACATAAATATTTGAAACGGAACGTATATTATGCACTAACTATTGAACGTATATTATGCACTAAATGGGCATGTGAGAACAATATAATAAATGATTTATGGACTTTGGTTATATCAAAATTTTTACTATTTCCCAATGGACATGTGTTGCGGAAAGATTCATAATGCTTGAATAGTGAAAGTGCTAGCCTGTCTCCTGTCTCCTGTCTCCCTTCAATATTTCGTAAATAGGGGTGTATACTCTGTAGAAGTGGGGGTATTTGCGGCCCGTCCCACATCCTTCTTCGTCTCCCACGTCGCGGGCAAGCTTACCTCACCGTGAAAGTGACAGCAGGCTCTTAAGTTGAAAATTGAGATGTTATACTTTAAGTACCTACAACTTTGGAGAGTTTTTGATAACCTTATTATTATGGTAAAGTTAGCAGAACACTTTCGCCATATCGAAAAATAAATTATAAAAAAAATTGGTTGTAATATGGTGTGAAAACCAATATTTTATTGCACACAAAATATTTACAGGGTTACAGGATACAGTTAAAACCTCGGTTAATGTAGTTCTTGCCGCACCTGCAAAGTTATGGTTGTTATATTAAAGGTGGATTTATGCAGTTTATTTTTTATTTTACTTTTTCTTTTCGCTTTTACTTTTACTTTAAGTTTGGTACTTTATGCAGCTAATTTAAAGCATTCAATACACATGCGCAGATGTGATTTTTCTGGCATATAGTCGTAAATGTTCCTTACTGATTTTTCGTTTGTAAACCTTCACACAAAAACAAATACACAACACGCTGACGTTTGTGAAGTGGTGCTCATGCGCAGTTGTGATATTCTTTTACCTTAACGGTCAATGGTCAACTTTAGGTCTTAAAGTAAAATTAAAAGTGTGCACATAAAGCAGAACATATATTAACACACATTTAACTTTTATAAAGTAAAAGAAAAAGTAAAATAAAAAGTAGGCTGCATAAATCCACCTTAAGTTTTCTGCTAATTTACCTCAATGAAAAATATTTTTGTTGTGTATAAATTTTGCTGTTCTAAATAATGTAGAAGAAGCAATAAATTAATTTTAATTCAACAAAAACACACGATACTTTTTTATCTCTTTGAGGTTAGTAACACATCTTCTTCGCGAAAGTTGAAAATTAACAAACGAACATCTAGCCTCCGCCTTGCCTGGAAACCCACTTCGGGTTCGTTCGTCATTTGTCTTGGATTTCACAGTCACAGCCGTCTTTACATCTGTTTACCCTTAAATTATTCACACGTAAAGTAGACGCGTTCCGTTGTTTCGTGGTTCTTTTGTTTGCTTCTGACTTGCTTCTTTGCCAAGAACATGTAGATCTGCGTTTGTTTTGATTTTTTCACAGCAACAGATGAAATATCGATGTTTTCTGGCCTGATTTATACGGATGTCAAAAATTAATTTCGTTGAGGCTATTTATGGGACGAGACATGTATGTATGTGTTCTAGTTTCTCATACCTTTTTGAAAGTTTGTATCTTTTCGTATGACACATATCAGAATAATATTTTAGGTACGTGGAGCTGGCACAATAACACGAAATTAATCAGAAAATTTAATACTCATTAATTACCCCATGGCAATTCGCTGATTGTGCCGGCGTAGTGATGCACGCGAGGCGAGACGAGACGAGAAATATAAAATATCGATCTCGTCTCGTTTTTGGATCTGCAATCTCGCTCTCGTTCTCGCACATTTTTGTGGGTCTCGTCTCGTTCTCGCGCGAGAGTCTCGCTGTAAAAATAAGCGCTTGCGCACTACGTACTTATCTCGGTATTTACGTATCAGTTGAACTACAAAAGACAAGTTCGCACCAGTCGTTCCGTCTTCCGTGTATTTACAGTCGTATAACTATAATAAAGAGACGAAACACTAAATTCTAGTCACCAAATTATTTCAATACGAACATCTGTTAATACATTCTATCATCAGTAATACTAATTAAACATTTAAAAAAATAGTTTTTGTAAGTAAAAGTTTCTGCACTTTATAATTAACTATATGCCACTATTTAAGTAAGATTTACTCATAAAAAAGCGCTACACTAGGAACCCGCTGGCAACCAATCACTCCGCTTCACTCCGTGTTGGCTACTATCGACGCTTAATATAAAATCCTTTACTTTTCAGGGACGACAAGAATTTTATTAACCGTAGTTTTAACTGGGTTGAATTAGGGGCTGAAATGTTGGAGAAAAACTAGTTCTATTAGATGCATTTAGTTTTTATTTTGCATTTCCTCGCTCTGCGACCGATATCATTCGATTCTAGATAGACTCAAAAAATATAGTCAATTCATATTATTTTCACATTCAACTGTTTTATGCACGAATTACCGTTGACTCCACTCCCTGTACGGTACATTTTTCATTGAATTTATGAATCAAAGCTGTAAAGTTACAAATACTTTTTATTGCGAGACTCTCGCGAGATTTCTCGCTTCTCGTAGTTGTTATATCGATCTCGCCTCGAATTTTAAATTGCAATCTCGCTCTCGTTCTCGTCTCGCATACTGCAACGAGACGAGACGAGATGCGAGAGTACTCTCGTCTCGTCGTGCATCACTATGTCGGCGTCAGGGGCCTTAATATTTTTGCTTTTTCATTATCCAAAGCTTTGCTTCTACGTATAATTTACAGTTTTAATCTAGGGCTTAAACATTCCATTCTCGTTTAGCGTGCAAGCCGCAAACCACCCTACGTAACTTTAATTACATTACGGTATTACGTTAATGCTGTTACTGGCTGTTAAGTTACAACAGCTTACACCCGTTACGTATACAGACGCCTACGTGGCAGCGACGCATCGAGTAGGCGTCGGAATAACCTTCACAAAACAAGCAAACACAACGGGATTTTTTATATCACCGACAAGGTTTTGTTTGATGTTTTATTATGACAAGTATTTTAGACCGAGATTATGACTAATGGAAAATGAAATGAATGAAAAAGTAAATTAAGTAGAGCTATATTGGGAATTTAATTTGGTTTAAAACAGGGGCTCCCAAAGTGCGGCCCGCAAAGCTTGTGAATTCGGCCCGCGATATCGATACGATATATTATATTTTTATTAAAAAAATAAATAAGTAAATAGTAAAATAAATAATAAATATTACAAATAAGATACAATAAAATATTTTAATATTTTAAAAAAATTCTTACAGAGCTTTAACCATAAGCGTTTGTATTAATAAAATATTGTTTAGTTAATATTTTAAAAAAATTATTGTAGTATGTCTAGTCTAGTTATTACACATTTGTACAGAAATATAATATAGTAGTCTCAAATAGATACAGAACTGTTAATCATTTCTGGCGCATCTAATGCAACACATAATTTCAAGGAGTCAGTAACGAATTTATCGTTTTTTTCATGATGTGCGCTGTGCCGCGCACTACAACTGTACCACCAGACCTTGTCCTGCCTACCCAGTTGCCCTGAGCAATACAGGCCTATGCCATATTAACGAATATTCAAAAATGCACTGCTCCAACTCACTAGAGGTGGGACGAAAAATAGAAAAACGTGCAAGCACAAACAGATCGTCTTTTCTTATTGGTTGCTCAAATTATGAATGTAATGCGTCTTTCGCGTAGTTCTGTTTCTTTTTGAGACTACATTGCAGTAATGTTTACATGTGCTAAAATAAGAAATAGTTAAATATATTTAAAACAAAAAAATCGTGGTTATTGTTTTGATTTTATTCCGTTTTTTTTGGCCCGCCAAAAAATTCGGTAATAATAAATTGGCCTGCCTAAGAAAAACTTTGGGAACCCCTGGTTTAAAATAATTGAAAAATTGTGCTTTTTATTTCTAAGAATATTGTTAAAAAAATTGTTAATGAGTTGAGTGTAGAGCAATATTAGCAAATAACCTTATCATTCAATTATAGTTTTAATAACAATATTTCAACTCTGTTTTTCTTTTGATGTGTAGACTTTTGCTTCCCTTTGAATAATGATGTAGGAGATAAACTTCTTTCGGTCTTTTTGGGAAGATTTTTATGATTTTACTTCTGTACATTTACTAGGCGTTTCGAAGGCCTAATGGTAGAGAGATGTAATGTTTGTGTAATTAATAGAGGATTGCAGCTCAATCGAATTAAGAGAAATTAGTAAAAAATAGTATATGCTTAATAATGAATATTAATAAAGAAATAAAATGATATAATTGAATACTCATATGAAATCCATATTTATTATTTTGATTGGCGACTCAAAGACCACCTATAAATATATAACGAATACCGAGTTAGGGGCGGAGCCTACTACCAATGGAAGTAAAGAAATTCAAACAGGGGAGGCGTGGCTATCAGTCCAGTAGTGCAATTCTCAAACAGTTTTTATTTGAATATAAATATTTTGCATTAAACTTAATAATTTAAATACGTTTCCAATTATAAATCATGTCGACTTGTACAGTATAATAATATTCATTTATTTTTTATAAATATAATTTAGAAATAGCATATATTTCAAAAACATTTAGGTCCACGAAGAAAATAGTTTGATATAAAAACGTATATACGTGACGTCACATCTATATTTTCAAATTTCGCTTATTAATAGGAATTTTGCACCGGATTTTCACCGACAGTCTTAGTTTTACTAATACGTTTAGATGAAATTATAAAAAAATGGTGGAATCCCCTATTATATCTAACATCCATTAGTATTCCATTTAGTATGTTTTTAGATCGTTCACCCTTATATATTATTATATCTCTATCATAACTAACACGATGTAAATATTTATTCTCTCCGGATACGGTTGGCACGTGGTCACGCATGTTGTGAGTGTGTTTCCGGTGTCTGTACAACCGGAAATGGCTTAGGACTCAGAGCAGAACGTTTGTTGTGACCATCCACTGAAACGAGGGATAAAACTTAACTATTGACTCATATATGCTATACACTCTGTAAAATGTACCTGAGGTACATGAAGTAGAAAAAGACAGGGCAAGTAAAAAATGTGTAGCTATGTTATTAAAGGTAGTAGGGTACTAAGAACGTTATAAAGACGTTAAATTAACGGACAAAGTACGAAGCTATTAATTTTTATAATACCATTAATATTTTTTAACATTTTTATCGATAGGCGTACTCATTTTGTTCAATAAATTAGCTCAAACATCCTATTAAATAATTATTATTATACTACAGAAGCGTAATTATATTTTATTCTTCCTATATCCGTGCCAAATATAACATAAATAAAAGTCTCTTTTATATATAATAAATTGGCTAATAAATTTCAAATGTCAATATCAAATGCATGTGAAATTATGGTATCAAATGCAAATTTAAATGCCTATTAATTGTAAATAAACATTCTTCCAAAAATAATATAGAAAGTGTAACCAACTACTCACTAAATTTTCCTATCCTTTTATTTCCGGATTTGCAGAAACTTTCATAAAAAAAAACTTACGATAGTTGTTATGTTATTCCGATTCTATAATTCTTCCTCAAGGTATAACCGTAGAATTAATATTTATTACATAAAAATAACAATCGAGAAAGTTATTATTCAAGATGCATGTCCTTTCACATAGTCAAAAAAAGTAGATAGGAGTTTCTGTAAACCCTTCGAGAATTCATTCAATCTTTTTTTTGCTGGTAAGTGGAATAACAAGGAGTAGAATATATTACGGAACTGGTTAATAACTTATCAAGTACCTTGAGGATATTTAGGTATTACAAATCTATAAGCATTAGAAATGCAAAATAAGAACAAGTTTTGTTGGAACAGACTCATTTTAAAGACAAACAGTAGTCTGTTGCTTTTTTTGGGATCACACAAATATATACAACTTTGGCCGTTTATCACCATGTTATAGAGAGGATCTGCAAGCAGAATGTACGACATAATTTGACGCGCGGAACCTACCATTTCGCTGGATGTCTTAGCGAAATATTTCTCGGTACCTAGCTATTTCTTCAATATTACCGCTAGACTCTAGCACATTCAATTAGTTTGCTGGTCTAGCGCTATATCCAGACTGAACTTAAGCTATAACTGTGTCTTCAAAACACCACAATATTTTTTCAATCTTTTTACCTTCCGTCACCTTTTGGTAAGGAAGGTATTGTCTTTGGTCAAAAAATAACCATGGAAACCGCTACTATATTAAGAAAATGTTGATTGACAGATGTCAGTGTCAAGTGCATGTTTGTGTTATAATTTTACTGGTTGGAAGTATAGAATCTCTTAGGTACATAAAACTTTCTGTATAGAATTTGTAGAAAATACATTGAGCGTACAGGAGGTAATGTACTTGAAATATGGAATCTTTTGCAAGAAACTTTCTGTATAGAATTTGTACAAAATATATGGAACTGACGGAAGGTAATGTGCTGGCCACATCAGATTTTTTTAAGTAACAAAAGATGATGTTAAAATGTCCAATTAAGTCTATGTGCTCATTAGTTGGGCTCAGCATTGAGAGAACAGCTGTTATATGTGATGCAAATAATATTCTTGTCATCTGCTTATACTTAGCAGTTAAAAGCATCTAATTTCAAAGTCAAATGTATACATTGTATGTCTGTAATCCATCCTGTCTCCCTAATACGTCGTCTATGGTTGTACATAATCATACAATGTGAACAGAAGTCATTCAGTTTTATTTTTCAACATAATCTCCTTTTGAGCCGTTATATTTTTTCCTCCAATGCTCCAACCTCTTTAATATAATAATAAGTTAGTTTAAATATGTGTTAATACAAAGTATAAATCTTAAAGAATGTCCGTGTCTGTATAGGTATATAATAAATTCCTCCTCCTCAATAAAGTGGTGGCCAATTCTCCGCTGTCAGTTAGGATAATTAGAGTCACCGTCGATAAAGCAGTAAATGCACCAGCATCAGAACCTCGTTACCCATTTCCCCCTCCTTGTGTTTCACTTGTATTTCTAAAATCCGTCCAAATAGCAATAGGCGTTTTGCTGGGCAAAATAGACTTCTGTGTAGATGTAATGGCATCTTCGTTCGAAAATTCTGTCTCCAATTTATCAAGGTAGTACTCCCTTGTTATTGTTTTACCTTTTACAATATAATCGATGAATAAATACAGTGGGCTATATGACCATTGTCAAATTGAAGGAAATAAAGTATAAAAATTAACTATTGTGGCTAGCAATAAAAATGATTAAAACTCTATATTACCTTATAATTTCATTCAGAAAATTTTGAAACCTTGTATTTCGAACATTTTCTGTAATGGAAAGAGCCCATTAGATTTTGGTGAAAATCGGATAACCGGAAATGGCACTTTACTAGAAGCTCAAAATAGTTTTTCTTCGAAAAATACCTTTAAATGTTATTTTTTCGAGATTAATGTTATTATAAAAATTAAATATTATTAAATTTTTGTATAGATTTGCATTAATACTTTTTCTATATATTTTATGGATAAATTTATAAAATTATCTATAATTTAAATCTCAGAGCCTAGCTTCAAACAAATAAAACGCAGTTATTCAAATGTATGTAACTGACAGATAAATGCCACTATCAAAGAAATAATCATTTCAAAATAATATTAATAACATTATAAAAAGTAAAATAGAACAATAAATAGAAAAGGAATTCAATACAGTTTCCAGCATAAGTAAATATGTAGGTATATATTTAGATTTATAAAAATTAACGATTCACAAAAATGTTTAAGCTAATCCTCATTTCTGGATTAGTGAATTCTATTCTATCCCGGTATTTAAAATTTAATCTTCATTTTATTATATATAGCTCCGGTGGCTTAATGGTTAAAGCAACGCCTCATGGCATGAGTGCGTAATTGGGATTTAATCCTGTTGAGGGATTTAAAAAAGGTAGTTACTTGGATTAGATGAGACTATATTTTAAGAAATAAACTGTCAAAATTAAAATAAAATTCGCTAATTCAAAAATAAGGATTAACTTCATCTTTTTTGTGACTCGAGCTGTAAATGGCGGGAGGTGCTGTTATGGCCACACCAGATTTTTTTATTTAATGATGAATAAATGTTGTCAATGATAAATTAGCCAAAATTATTGATGAAACAATGTATAAGATGTCAAAATATGCAATTCATAGAATAAAAAAAAAAAATTTTGATATTACACAACAGATTGTTTTGGTTTAAATTTGGTTTGCATTGAAGTGTCAATGTCATATCATATAACATTGACACTTCATCATTCATGATATTAATCTCCAAACCATATGACTTATAAAGTTTTCGAAGGCTGTTTACATATAACATTTTAAAAATGGAACCTGACTTCTTAAAAGCAGATTCCAATAATTTGCAAACGTAGATTATTCTATGATCGAATGAATTCTAATTCTCCTACGTATCCCCTCTTCAAAACTTTATTATTGTTTTTCTCCGGAATTAACAATAATTAAGCGATTTAAAAAATATGGGTGTTTTTATTTTTTGTAAAGAATAATAAAATGGGTAAATATGAAATTGGTCATATAGCCCATTGCAGAAAAATATATCGGCATGGGTTTTCTGGTCGATGGAACAATCTTTGCCATCTTCGGAACATGTTTTCCCTTTGCAATTAAATGGTGACTGCACTTTCGTCGCCAGGAGTGCAGTAGTGGATTTTATTTACAATAATTGTAAATCGACGTAAAAATAAAAAATTCCGAATTGTTTTGCTTGAATCTCCCCAACAAGGAAATGCCAATTTCAATGTATCTTTTGTCCAAAGTGAGCAAAATTATTTGGTCATATTTACAATATTTGGATTATGGTTCATCTCCTCAATTTTTGTTCATTGATTGTAATAAAAAAAAAATAAGTGTGTAGTTTACGACTTTGGCAACCCAGATACAATATCAGTTCGCTGTTATTGTTCTTAAGAGCAGTATTCCTGTCCCATAAAATTTTATTTTTACTTGTAAAATACGTAGAGAAAATGAGGTCAATATATTTTTATGTTTCTGTAAGTACCTCTAAAGTCTACAGTCAATTTTGTTAAACTGTAAATAAGTTACAATTATTTACCGTTACAGTAGCAGAATAAGTCATTTAAATACCAACAATATAACAATACACAGTTTAAATATGAAAAGAATTACTAACCAGAATTAATATTTACGCAGATCTGCGATAAGAAACGTTTTAAACTAAACCCACAACTATACCAGTGTATAGTTAGCGAAACAAAGAAGAGGAAGAATATTTTCGTTTACAGTTCGGTGACTGCAGTAGGCTTGGAGTTTTACTAGCGATTGTTTTTGAGGAAATCACGTATTGTTGCGTGGTCAGCGGGTGCTGAATCATCACAGTTTTTGTTTATTTTGAAGTTGAAAAATGAATGTGGTGGCCTTGACATTTGCCATTTATAATGATATCTAACTAGGAAGTAAATACGCTATAGTGGTTGCAGAAATTGCATCACCTAAAAGTAGTGCAAACGAATGCATTAAAGTCAGCTCAAAATCTCAATTCGTCTCAGCTCATTTCAGATAAAGTCAGTAAATTGTTGTCTTTGTGCTAAATGAGCTGAACGGTACTCTTACTGAGTGTACTCACCTCTCTTACAGATGCTGTATCATCCGCAAAATAAACTCAAAATGAACTGAGCCATTCAGTTCGTTAGAGTAGAATAATAATTACTCTTTGTATATGAAAAGTTTTTTTTTCCATATACATCTCAGCTCAGTTCATCTCAACTCAGTTCTTCTCAACTCACTCTACTGTATTTCAGATAAGAATAGACTTAGGAGTAAGATAGGGCTTACGATTCCAGCTTTCTGATTGGTCTAAATGCAAACCAAGGTTACAATAGCAATATGTAAAGCAGGTATATTATTTATTCCATTTTGACATTATAATATATTTAACAACTTTAAGCGAGGGGTTCGTCACTCGACGTTTAAGTGTACAAAGATTGTAAATCTTTAAAGATTTACCAGATTTAAGATGATTTATAGGGATTTTATTAGATTGTCAAAGATTTTCAATCAGATTTTTATGTAAGTGTACAAAGACTTCTTGAATTAGTAGCTATGAAATTGCATAGACCTGGTAAACGCCCGCACAGTACAAATATGTCATCATCATTACCAATATCTGCATACAAAGCAGATTGGCACACCCAGCATGGGTAATATGCCGTGATGATATATTTTTTTATTTTTTTTTTAAACAAGATTTCCAAGATTTCTGGGATTTTACAAAGATAGTAATGATTTTAGGGATTATAATGTTGATTGGAAAGATTTCTGGGATTTTACAAGATTGTTTTGGGGATTGTTAATTACAAAGATTGCAGTATTAAAGAAAGATTTTCAGGATTTTCAATCGGATTTATATGTAAGTGTACAAAGATTTCTTGAGATAGTTACCATGAACTTGCATAGACTTGTCTAAGAATATGAGATTGCAAGTAAGGTTTACAAGATTTAAATTTTTTTTATAAAGATTGTAATGATTTTTGGGTTTGTAATGTAGATTGCAAAGATTGCAGTATTAAGATAAAGATTTTCAGGATTTTCAATCGGATTTATATGTAAGTGTACAAGGATTTCTTGAGTGACGGACCCCTCGACTTTCAGTAACTGTTTATTTACTAAATAATTAAAAATTATCAAATTTTGACATTTCCAGCTGCCAAGTATGTCATACGCGAAACAAAACTTATTAATAAGTTTTATATGTGTAAAACAGGCTGGCGCAGCAGCGCCACCAAGTCTATTCTTATCTGAAATACAGTATAAGTAAAAATATTTTTTTTAAATCTGATGTGACCAGCACATTACCTTCCGTGAGTCCCATATATTTCGTACAAATTCCGTACAGAAAGTTTCTTGCACAATATTCCATATTTCTAGTACATTACCTTTTGTCAGTTCTATGTATTTTGTACAAATTCCATACAGAAAGTTTCATGTACCTAAGCGATTCTATATATTGCCAGTAAAATTATAACTCAAACATGTCAATTGCACGTGACACTGACATCTGTCAATAAGCATTTTCTCAATATAATAGCGGTTTCCATGGTTCTTGCATAGCTAGCTGTTTTATGAAATTTAATTTCTTTATAATTTTTACCTCCCGCTACCCTTGGTAAGAGAGGTATAGGGATCGTGTTAAAAATGGCATATCGAGATTTTGGTAAATGACAACGTTTTAAGGTCCCTAGAATCCAGTTTTAACATTTTCACGAAGATATATGCGTGTGTGTGTGGCTCTTGTTTACGCTTTAATTCAAATGCTATCGATCAGAAAATTTGTATTTATACCTTATTCTAATATGGAAAGATGCCATTGGATTTTGGTAACCGGAAATGGCACTTTACTTGAAGCTCAAAATAGTTTTTCTCTGAAAAAAACCTTTAAATTTTTTTTGGAGATTATGTTATTATAAAAATTAAAGATTATTATATTTTCTATTGGTTTGCATTAATACTTTTTCTTTATATTTTATGGATAAATTTATAAAATTATCTATAATTTAAATCACAGAGCCTGCGCCTTAAACAAACACAACTACTTGTTTAGACAGTTTATATATCTCAAATGCAGCTCAAATGTATGTAACTGATAGATAAATGTCACTGTCAAAGAACTAATCATTTCAAATTAATAATAGTACCTAACGTTTTAAAAAGAAAATAGTAAATAGAACCATAGTTATATGGAATTGATTTTAATACAGTTTCTAGTATAACTAAATATGCAAGTATGTATATTTAAATTAATGAAAATTAAATAAAAATAAAATTTTATTTATGCTTAATAATAATATCGTCATGTATATAACGTACTTATACATAAGTTTATTATAAAAATATTTCAGCTGTGCGAACATGAAAAATTTATACACTCTAGAACTAACAATGATCACTGATGGACCTGCTACGTCACACACCATATTCTGAACTATAAAAATTCATATCTCGCTTATTATGTAAATTTTTTTAGTCACTTTTCCACTAAAATACTTAGTTCATCCAGTTCTTCCAGAAAAAAATAAATTGATTTAGAACACCAGAATTTTTTTAAATCTGTGATTTCAGTAATTCATATCTTTTTATTTTGCTGTATATGGTTTCCTTTTCTGATTTTATTATTGTTGTATTATTAAACTTGAAATCATGATTGTATCTTTAATTTTGACTTTTGACATTACCTCTTAAAACGTTAAGTATATATGTAGATTACATTAATCAGATAAATAATAAATAAAAAACAGGTTCTGAAATATGTGCAAATCCATATGAAATGAATTATAAACTAATCAATATCTAGTCTCCAAGCTTCGATAGCCTACGTCACAAATTAATTATCTTTCCATAGCAACCTTGGATGTAGTAAAAACTAAAAGTTCACCTAACAGAATGAACAATTAATGCAATTAATTAGCTAATAACAAATTAAACTCCAATTCGGTTGATTGCCACCACGCGCTAGGCATCAGGTCGTATTTTTATTAACCATTAGCCATTTTTTGTTTCTGCTTGTAAGTTTTTCATACCGTTAGATTTATGCATGGTCCAAAATTAATGTTGGAATTACTAATATCAGAGGATACAAGCATTAAGGTGTGAACCAGACCGAGACGGTTGGAAAAATATTATTAAAGTGTAATAATTGTACGTAACATCCGGCAGATTTAATTGCTGAGGTACTTCCGGAAATGATTTGATTTTTAAATCTTTATAATCAGTTATACTTCGGAGCACAAAATAAATGAATTTTAATTAAGATTTATAAATACTGCATACCTTTTACTTCTTTTATTTAAAAGAGTATTTTTAAGTGGACCTACCGCGCAGAAATTTTTGTGGTTCCTGATTTGTCAGAATATTTTGAGTCCATTCATATGAGATTCCTACAGTCTCTGTCATTTCTCGAACCTTGATTCGCCGGTTTGCCATGACCACCTCGTATATTAAATTCATGTTTTCTTCACTGGTTTTCTTTCCACGTTTAAAGATATTGGGTGGAAAGAGAGAGTCAGGAACAAGGAGATATTGAGAAGGATTGAAGAAGAGAATTTTGAAAAAATGAATAAAGGAAAACCGACCCCGGTGGTGTAGTGGGCAACGTAGCCGACTCACGACCCAAGGGTCCCGGGTTCGAAGATACAAAGGCTGGTAGCACGAGCGTGATTCTAACACCGGTGTCAACTATGTAGAACCATATCAACGACATGGCACATACTTCAGGGTTGTTAATAAAATCAGTGTTGCCAATATACCGATTACGCCGAAAATGTACTGAGAGTCAATTTCTTTAAATTTGGTGTCATTATTTTTTAACCGTTAGGCTCGCCCAAATCGGCTTACATAGTAAGTTGCGTGGGGTGATTTTGATCCCATTCCCAATTTTTATTGTTTTTAACTTGTTTTTGTTTATTTACGTTAAATATATTCTTTGGACCTTTGACAACACTTGTGCAAAATGTAATAAATTGATATATATATTATTTTGGATTTTATTGAAAAATAAAAGTAACTACATTCTTCTAAATCTGCTATTGTCAATGGCCTGTGTCTCGGTCTTTAGCCATCTAAAATTACTTAAACATTATTTTTTGAGGTTAGGTTATGTTATTTTGTCGATTCCATACATTGAAATCCTGAAATCACCTAAAATGAAAGCAAACACCTTACCTCATTGAAGTCGTGTGGGGTGCAAATATGAATTTATTTAAAAAAAGAATCTGATGTGGACACCACACGACTTCTTTGTACGCAAGACCAACAAGTATAGACCCAAGTATAAAATTGCAAATATTTAACGTAATAGACCTTTTCAATTTAAAAGAGATAGAAGATATGCGCAATGGGGATCTGCACACAGTAAGAATAAATGAGATCTATGGCGTTTGTTTCTAAAAAAATTTGACTTAAAATGTGAGAATATCTCAGATAACTTTAAAAAATATTATCGAAATACGTTACAAAAGCTTTCATTGAAGTTAAAATGTCTAACGATGCAAATTTTCACTGAGAATACAGATATTTTAATGACTGCAACATTTTTGACGTTTCGTTTGACAGCCCAACTGGCAGTTGTTCGCGCCATTTTCTTACTATTTGCAGTGATAGAAAGAGATAGCCATTAAATTGAAAAGATCCATTTGACATTAAAATATTTTTTTTATTTTTTTTTGTCGTAATCCATAGCAAGCCTTATTACGAAAACTAAAAAGTATATAATTTTTACCTCCCGCTACCCTTGGTAAGGGAGGTATATCGCATATCGAGATTTTGGTAAATGACCTTATTTTGTAATTTTTGTTACATGTATACATTTGAATAATAAATAATACACAAAAAAATTAAAGTAACTGCGTAATTTGAATTTGGAACTGCAGCAACAAGCCAGAGCTGCACCAAATTATGTCCCCTGCTACGCACTAAAACTACACAACTGTCAGTTTATTTATATGTTAGTACTAACGCCAAGTAACACATAGTGACAGAAGCTTTATGCTATGTACGCATGCGCAATATCGAAACTGAATTTTAGGTGTTTACATGACTAGTTTTGAATCTAGTTTCCAAGTCAAACCTAGGAATTTCAGTTTTGGTTTGAGATAACTCAAAGCCGTTTTGACACTGTATACATGGCGTTTTCAAAACTAAAAACGTTTTGAAAATGGTTTGAAAACTGCATGTAAACTCAGTATATTTGATACAAATATTACTGCTGCCCATGCAATTTTATAAAGTCGACACTTCTGTCATCATTATATTTATGGTTTAAAATTTATCAAAAGCATCTAGTGTGTTTGTGTTTATTTATAACAAGTGAAGCTATAATGTAATGGAATCATCCTTGGTAGAACAATGGTTCACCAGCAGTCAACTTGGTAGCAACAGAGGCTGGCCTTCATTTAGATTGCGACACCAGATTACATATTTCGCATGTAATTATACTTAGCGCACTTTACAATTTATCTACAAAACCAAAAGCAGCAAACTTATTTTCTTACGGAACATTAACCAGAGAGATATCATAATTTTATTTCTCGTTCAAATGTTGCTGTACATTTTTTGTACAAATGTTGCAGTGTGCAAGTAATTTCAAAACTCATAATTAATTTTAAGTGAAGTTGATTGTAATTAAATCATTTATAACAGCCATCGCAAACTTAACCTTTCACAGTTTTTTTTTTAATCTAGGAACTTTCAGTTTTCCTAATTTAGTTTCGCGCAGTTTTCAATTATTAATCTGTTAATTTTTAACATCTATGTAGAATACTAATTACCTATCTACTCGTATAGATAATCAACGGAGCGTTAATTAAATCTATCATTAATGGTATACATTGTAAAGTTCAACGGTACAATATAAGTGCATATTTGTTAATAATAAGAAATATTCTAATATTTATATTGTCTAATGTATGTACTACTTTCTATAAGTAATTAACAAAGGCTTTCATACACTGACATATTGTAGAATTTCTTATGAAAATGTATTGACATTTTCAGTTCTACTCTACAGGGTGAGACTTTGAATTGACCGTCCTCCATATCTCCCTTGTCGTTAGAAATAGAGTTTAAATGTATTAACAGAATTTATTCGTCTACTCAAGGAGTTTAACCTAAAATTATTTTCACATATACAGGTGTTGCATTACGGCTCGGCGAGAATTGTTTCTCTTTTTTTAAATGGAACACTCTATATATTTTCATATATTTTGAATTGTATTTTGTTCACCTATACGCACATATATTTTTTTTAATTTTCCTCGGCGTTGTCAAGTTATTCCGTTTTTTCTCTAAAAATGACCTATTACATGCATTGCTTTATAAAGGCGTACTAAAGTTACAGCCCGAGTCACAAAAAAGATTAAGTTTTTTGGATTAGCGAATTTTACTATATAGTCTAATCTAATCCAAGTAACTACCTTTTTTTCAAACCCCTCAACAGGATTAAATCCCAATTGCAGATTGGGTTCACATCCATGCCTTAGTGGGATTCGAACCCAGAGCCCCGAGGGCACCCATGACATGAGGCGTTGCTCTAACCATTGAGCCACCGGAACTATAATAAAATGAAGATTAAATTTTAAATACCGGGATAAAATAGAATTCATTAATCCAAAACTGAGGATTAGCTTAAATATTTTTGTGAATCGTTAATTTTTATTAATCTAAATACATACCTACATATTTACTTATGCTGGAATTTAAATTCCTTTTCTATTGTTCTATTTACTTTTTCCTTTTTAAAACGTTATTCATATTATATTGAAATTAGTTCTTTGATAGTGACATTTATCTGTCAGTTACATACATTTGAATAACTGTATTTTTTTTAGCGTAGGCTCTGGGATTTAAATGATAGATAATTTTATAAATTTATCCATAAAATATATAGAAAAAGTATTACTGCAAATGTATAGAAAATTTAATAATCTTTAATTTTTATAATAACATTAATCTCGAAAAAATAACATTTAAAGGTATTTTTCGAAGAAAAACTATTTTGAGCTTCTGGTAAAGTGCCATATCCGGTTAACCGATTTTCACCAAAATCTAATGGGCTCTTTTCAATACAGAAAAAGTTCGAAATACAAGATTTCAAAATTTTCTGAATGATAGTATTTGAGTTAGAGTGAAGGATCCACACACACATACACACATCGTGAAAATGTTAAAATTGGATTCTAGGGACTTTAAAACGTGGTCATTTACTAAAATCTCGATATGCGATTTTTAGCACGATCCCTGTACCTCCCTTACCAAGGGTAGCGGGAGGTAAGAATTAAGAAAAAAAAATTCTGTACAACTATAAATATACTCTGTTCATATTTTAAAAAATATAATTATACAGGATGTTCAATAAAGCGAATCAAATTTACTCAATTTCAAATGACTATAACTCGTCATTTTTAAATTGAACACTCTATATTTTATTATTTAGTTGGGTTTCCTTTTATGTTATCTTTCTATGTTATTAAGGGTATCATATACCTAAAACCAATAATTTCGGAGTTATTCACCATTTTTGTCAAAATTTATTTAAATTAAATCTAGTATACTATGGAAATTGTGTTTTTATTAAGAAACAATTACAATAATGGACAGTAGTTTGCATTAGCCAATAAATAAAACTGTTTATTATTAATATTTGTGCGATTAGGTATTGGTAGTTCTTTTTGCAAAAAATTCATATGAATAAATTATTATTTACTGAGTTTATCTGAAGTGAGCTGAGACGAACTTGAGATTTTGGCCAAAAATAATAAGGTATCGTTATGTTCTTGATTTTCTTTATGTTTATAGGAATTGTTGGTCTACGTCTATTTAATAGATGGACTAACGAAAGAAGAATGCGAAAGTACCCAATTTTTTTCATGTCACTTGAAATATACTATTAAATATGTATATGGCTATCAAGCATTTTATCTTTTTAATTAGTATATGAAAGGTACCTTATCAAAGTTGTCAATTCCAATAAGTAGATTCGATCAGAATTCGGTGAAAATAGAAGAAAGTTTCATCAAGTTGAGATAAAATCTTCAGTAGCCCCATGTTTCATATGCTGTCATTACAGCCATTGTTATTAACTGGAGACAATTAAGCTATTGCCTAGTCATACACCAAACAGAAACAATCATTTGATTTATTAGATTCCGTGGCGAGTAGATAAGTTTGCGCGGAATTTATTTTCTAAATGACAAGAAAATTAGCTTTGTCAATTACAGACATGCGTACAAAGTTAAAGCGACAGTTTAATTAGTTTGACTAAATATGAATATTTTGCTCTTGAATAACATAAACCTACCTATAAGATCTATCATACAACATGACCCTAATTTAGTTTTTAGATGGCTAATTGCATCAAAGCAACTTAAATATTAAATAGTAGATTAAGATGAATGTATATTGATGATACGCAATTGTACATATCATTTGACCCAAGTTAAGTCTAAAACTGCCGTTGACAACATGAAGGCTTAGAGGCATTAGCTCAATTTTGCAAAAATTATTGTTTACACTTAAATGAATCTAAGTCTACGGTTATGTTGTTTGGTAACGAGATTAAAAGAAAAGAGTTGCTATTGAATAATGCCATTTCCATTAAAATTAATGAGGCCTATATTAACATTTCAAATTCCGCAAGAAATCTAGGACTACTTATAGATCATAAGCTCAGGTTTACTGATTATGTAACCTTGTTGATTAAAAAAGCTTATCTTGCCTTAAAGAATCTCTATATGAACAGGTTCATCCTGTCAAAACACAACCGTATGATTCTATCCAGTAGTCTTGTATTATCTATATTTAATTATTGTGACACAGTTTATGGACCACACATTACTCTTTTTGATGCCAACAGAATACAAAAAGTGCAGAACTTGCAAAGACATGAACACGTTTCGCCTTATTTAAAAGAGCTCAATTGGTTGGATATGAAACAGACTAGATGTTTGCATATAGCTTCTTTGGCACATCGCGTAATTCAGAATAAATCTCCCTCGTATCTTTATAACAAATTAACTATGCGTACTAATCATCATCGCCGTAATTTAAGGAATAATTTGAAATATCACATCCCTAAGTTTCATTCCGCATTGTTTAAACGCACATTTTCTTATACTATTCCTACGACTCTCAATAAGATTTCACCCACAATTATTTCTCTCAAGCCTGCTACTTTTGTTAAGAATGTAAAAAAATTGTTACTACAAAATGACATGTCACTCCTTTGAAGTCCTTGTACTCATTACCACAATATTGTATCTTATTTATTATTGATTGCTTATTTAAATTCTTGTTTCTGATTCACTCTTATTATCTGTTCACTTCGCTATATTTGCTAATTTTATGTTCATGTTATTATAATTATTATGTAAGGTTAATATGGAAGAACAGCTATTGCTGAATATTCGCCAATAAAGGTATTTATTATTATTATTATTATTATTTCATTTGATTTTTTAAATCAAGGAAATAAAGAAAAGAATGCTAGCCGGCGGGATTTGAACCCCCGATCTCAACATTTGTACTGTTGCGTGTTACCAACTACACCACGGCTGGGCTACAAATCCGCCAGTCTATACAATCTTTTTCTTAAGTTATATTCTCATAGGCTTTATGTATGAGACCCGCATCACATGTTAGGTGTGGGGTATATCTAAACTACCACTACGTTTAAACACCTGGGGCCCGATTCTTGAAATTTTTCGCATACGTAAGTGGGAGAGATGCGCATGCGAACTGCATACTGGTATTCTTGCAACGAAATCGTGTGGTCGTAGGCGAATATTCCGTGCGCAATTACATCGCATGGGTATGAATAACTTGAGAGTATCATTCGCACACGAATCTGTGCCTGTCACTTGTGTTTGGTGTAGCAGTGCTGAGATGATATAAATCAAATTATGTTTTTATATAATTCCGCGTATGTTTTATGATCTTATAATGACGCCAATTATAAATCTAGAGTCTTCATACACTCAAGTATCGTTATAATATTGGCCAAATGTGTGCTCGTGTATTAATAGAACGATGCAATGGATTGTTAAAAAGGAATTTTAGACGCATTTTAACGAGCTTTGCATTTCAAATCTGAAATGGTTAGCAAAATTACGAGTATTATTATTACATAACACTTGCATATTAATATTGCCATATTATGTACGTACATACTGTGAACTAAGAAAAATAATACCTACTATATCAAATAATATATTAAAATTAAAACACTTATGGCTTATGACAGCGTCGCTGACAGCTACGGCTGATAGGTTTAGTTGTCAAGTTGACAGTGACAGTTAAAAAACAATTATATGATGAAGCATTCACGTGGTACAAATGTTTCGTTTTGATTGGCTGCTACATACTACGTTCGTTTGCTTTCGAGAATCGTAGGCGTAGGCTTCGGCGGAGTTTCGTTTGGTATTCAAGAATACCACTCATACGTATAGTACTGTTCGTGCACGAAACTAACCAGACGAATTTTGTCGCGTGCGGATAATTTCGCCTGATTTCAAGAATCGGGCCCCTGTGAATTGTCAAACATTCGCACAACCTTATCAGAAATGTATTGCAAATATTAGATTAAGATGAATGTATATTTTATTTGATTTTTTAAAGCAAGGAAAGAAAGAAAAGAATGCTAACCGGCGGGATTTGAACCCCCGATCTCAACATTTGTCCTGTTGCGTGTTACCAACGACACCACGGCTGGGCTACAAATATAACTTAAGAAAAGATTGTATAGACTGGCGGATTTGTAGCCCAGCCGTGGTGTAGTTGGTAAAACGCAACAGTATAAATGTTGAGATCGTGGGTTCAAATCCCGCCGGCTAACATTCTTTTCTTTCTTTCCTTGATTTAAATATTAAACTTAGCTTAAATTGTCAGTGGTAGCTGTCTAATCTAATCCAAGTAACTACCTTTTTTGATAATAAAATGAAGATTAAATTTTAAATACCGGAATAAAATAGAATTCACTAATCCAAAAGTGAGAATTACCTTGAAACGTAGCCATTTACCAAAATCTCGCTACCCTTACCAAGGGTAGCGGGAGGTAAAAATGGATAATGTTGAAAATATCATGCTAGTCTTCAGAAACAATTTTTTTTCTTTTTAAATTTGTTAACATCTTTGATTAATAAGTTAATGATTGCTTAAAGCTAACTTTAGAAATAAGTGCACGAACTTATGCGACCTAATATTTTACATGGTGCTTATTATAATTTTACAGTGTACGATTACAATATACAAGATATTTACAAATTTTTATATTAATTATAATTCTTATTATTATTCTTGCATAATTATTAGCATATACTCTTGTTATAAATTTATCATTATCATATTGCATTATCCATTGTTTATTTAATTTCTCAAGATATGTTAAGATCATATGCAATTATTATTCAACAATTAAAATGTAAATTTTAAATTTTACATAGAATAAATTATGAAATTATTTTAATATTATTTTATTTAAGTTATGAAACAAACTGTCAACTCTTTCAAATAGTGAAATGTTGCTTTTCATCCATCAACGTGAAACTCGAATTTTTGACTGATCTTAGTAAGATTTATTTCTTTATTGATGTATTAATGTTTATTAAAAATTATTGAGAAATTTTTGCGTACTTTCTAGATTTCTAAATAAATAACAGATGTATGTATGATAATTCTTATTTCCTTTTTATGAGTAGGACAATTTTTTCTTGCAACTTGTCTGCTAGCCTTAAAATATTTTATTTATTAGTTGATTTATAGCTTAAAAGAGTTTCAAGTTATAAAAATAATAGTTTCATTATAACAGTTATTTTTTATTGTCAAGAGAAAGCTTAATAATAACCAATATTTTTCAATATCTGTATAAGTACATAAATTATGTGGTTAATAAGTACTTTCTGTACTAAGAAAATTATCCGCTAATGTCGATGTAATTAAATTACGTGCTAAGTAAAATTAAGGTTTAGTTGTAGTAGTAATTATTAAACTTTTTATATCCTTGGCATATTTTAAAACTGGTAACATATCCCCTTACTGTCATTATTATAATAAAACGATTAAAGAATGTCAGCTTATCCTAAACAACTTGAGAAGATTGACAATTCATAAATAATTGTTACTGTCATCAAAAATTCGTTGTTTGACATTTGGATAGTCGCTTATATTTTATTTTCTTCTGTCTAAATCGTTACAGATGTCATAAATTACGCAGAGATATAACAGGTTACTATTGAATGTATCTTTCTGAAAAACAATAATGTTACGTTATTGTCGTTACCATTAAAAAGTTATGGTCTAATCATGGTTGTGACGCCCAAGTTTGATACACTAGTGGTTCACTAACTAACAAATACCGTCTTAAAAGATGAACTATATCCATATGGATTATCATACGAAATATCAATCAAATCAAACAAAGCATTTCGTTATTATAAGCAAAATTATTTTTTACCTTCTGTCACCTTTAGGTAAGGAAGGTATTGTCATTGGTCAAAAAATTCGAACATGTTTTTAATGAATAAGCACGTTTTAGGGTCCATAGAATACGATTTTACTATTTTTACGATGATATCTGTATGTATGTATGGATGTATATATGTATGTATGTATGTTTGTATGTATGTGTGTGTGACGATTTTTTCGGATCGCATAACTCCAATACCACCTTTCCAAAAATTATAATTTTTGCGTATTCATTTTCTTTAGATCCATATGAAGAGCTGATTAGATTTTGGTTATAATTGGTCGCCCGCAAGTATCCTAATTTGAAGATTTAACAGTTTTTCTTGAAGAAATGCTGTTAAATATCACTTTTTCACTAAATCTAGACACAGTTTCCTCTCTTCAGTGCTTCAAATTACAGAGACCAAGACTGCGACAAGACGCTTAATGTGGGATGAGACATTAAAGCCAGAAGATAAAGCAGTGGGTATCCTTCCAGATGAGAAACTACCACCAGGTAATGATCAGAAATGGCCCATTTGGAAATCGTTAAATCGCCTACGAAGTCAAGTAGGAAAATGCTCAGTAAACATGTTCAACTAGGGGTACCAAGCAGAACCCACTTTATGTCTTAATGTCATTGTGGTCAAGACCACATAATGGCCCACCTGCTCACGTGCGCCAACTTAGAAGAAGAATGCACGAGAGACGATCTGGCTAAGACAACACCAGCTGCTATAAACTGTGCAATTTTTTTGGATGAATTTAGATAGGCCACTTCTCTGCCAGTTTTTGCGGACGGTTTTTCCTCTGGCATGAAAAAGAGAATCCTAGTTAATGCCGGGCGATGCATAAGGCCTATTTCCATAATTTCCAAATTTGACTATATATATATATATATATGAAGTGACCGATTTTCGGTAGCGAAATACCGCATCCGGACCGCATGGAGTGAGTTAGCTGAACTTGTTGTTATATATATATATATATATATATATATATATATATATATATATATATATATATATATATATATATATATATATATATATATATATATATATATACGAGGTGTGTTCAAAAACTATCGCGAATTTTGAATTTTCGCGGGTTACGTATATTCGAATTTCGATCTTTTTGTGGCTTTATGTTGGTACTCATGTCTCTCACTTATGTCGACAAGCTCGGCCATTTTGAATGTTCACTTAATTGTTGACAGCTGCTTTGCTTGCACGTGTTTTGGATCGTCTTCGATTTTTACCTATTCAAAAAAATGGAACAAAGAACCTGTATCAAATTTTGTGTGAAAAACGAAATTAAGTGCGCGGATGCATTCCGAATGTTGACTGTGGCATACGGAGAAGCTACCTTGGACCAAAGCAACGTTTATCGGTGGTACAAAATGTTCTCAGAAGGCCGAGAAGATGTGAACGACGAAAAGCGTGCCGGACGCCCGAGCACTTCAACAACAGACGAAAAATTAATGAAGTGGAGAAAATGATATTGGCCAATCGTCGAATCACCGTTAGAGAAGTTGCTGAGGACCTAAACATATCGATTGGCTCGTGCCATTCGATTTTTATCAATGATTTGGGCATGAGACGGGTCGCCGCGAAATTTGTACCAAAATTGCTCAATTGCGACCAAAAACAGCATCGCATGAACATTGCTAAATTTGCTCCAGACGGTCATAACTGGTGACGAATCGTGGGTTTATGGTTATGACGTGGAAACCAAAGTTCAATCATCTCAATGGAAGCTGCCGCACAAACCAAGACCGAAAAAAGCGCGCCAAGTTCGGTCGAATGTGAAAGTTTTGCTGACAGTTTTCTTCGATTGCAGGGGCGTGGTGCATCATGAGTTCTTGCCACAGGGTAGAACGGTCAATAAGGAATATTACCTGCAAGTTATGCGCAATTTGCGCGAAGCAATCCGCCAGAAACGCCCTGATTTGTGGAAGAACAAAAATTGGCTTTTGCACCACGATAACGCCCCTGCTCACACATCGTTGCTTGTGCGCGACTTTTTAGCCAAAAACAACACACTAATGATGCCGCAGCCACCGTATTCCCCAGATCTGGCCCCCTGTGACTTTTTCTTGTTCCCTAAACTGAAGAGGCCCATGAAAGGACGACGTTACGCTACGCTTGACGAGATAAAGACGGCATCGAAGGAGGAGCTGAACAAGATAAAAAAAAATGATTTTTTGAAGTGCTTTGAAGATTGGAAAAACCGTTGGCACAAGTGTATAATATCTCATGGGGATTACTTTGAAGGGGACAAAATAGATATTCATGAATAAATAAATAATTTTTGAAAAAACACAAAATTCGCGATATTTTTTGAACACACCTCGTATATATATATATATATATATATATATATATATATATATATATATATATATATATATATATATATATATATATATATATATAACAAGTTCAGCTAACTCACTCCATGCGGTCCGGATGCGGTATTTCGCTACCGAA
This sequence comes from Harpalus rubripes, assembly GCA_963082715.1. NCBI lineage: Eukaryota > Metazoa > Arthropoda > Insecta > Coleoptera > Carabidae > Harpalus > Harpalus rubripes. The sequence continues at coordinate 68,728,998 of OY720453.1, read as the reverse complement.
AATCGGTCACTTCAGTATCTAAGGAGTGAGAAATATTTGTTGTAATGTTTTATACATTTATTGTGTATTAATTATTTATATTATGTATATGGTTTGGACACGAATAATAATAATAATAATAATAATAATAATAATAATAATAATAATAACCAATATTTATCATTATTTATTACCACACCTGAATCTGGCAATCATTTTTGATGTTTTTAACTTCATCCAGTAAATAAATTGCGTGGTATTGACAATGACATTGTATTAATTCATATCGTTTGTTACTTTGGTGTTTTTGCTGTTGTATGCCCCATTCTCTCTTATTGCTTAGTATAATTCTAAAACCTACTGATGACACGAACAGACAGCAGATTTCTTTCAACTTTGGCCCCACGTTGGGCGCCAAAATATTTATAATAAAATTTCGCGCTGAACCAATGGAATGACTTGTTCGTACATTAGTTTAAAAATCTCTCGCTACCGTGAATAGATTATACAGTTATATTGGTGATTAAAACTGAGTATTTTTATTTTTTTGCACTTGAATCTTTGCCATTAACGTCTTTGTTAATTTCATCATACTTTAACAACTAAAACACAAATCATGTTATAGAAAGTATTTAAGTGTCTTCATAATTCTTATTTTATTAATCATCTGCGATTTGTAATATATTAGCCATCTTAACCATTTAATTATTTCTTTTAGTGACGAAAAAATTGTACTCGATAAGAAAGTAATTCTTTGATAAATGTTAATAGAAACTATATATATATTAATTAATGGCTATAGAATAAAATTATGTGCCAACAAAATTAAATAAAAGTATGAGACTTGAAACTGACTTACGAGTAGCGAAAATTAATCAGCAACATTTGATATCGACAAGAAACTTTAAACCAAGTTTTGTTATATTTCCTGTTTAATTTTACGTAACTTTATTGTGTATTATTTCCATTTTACGATAATACTTCTTACATAAACATTTCCTTTTTCTAGAAGCTTTACGGTAAATTAGATCTAACCTTGTAACTATCTTTAGTTTTGAAATGTAGCAAATGTAAATATAATTTTTTGTTTGTACGAATAAGTCGTAAATAATTACGGTGACTTATTCTTTACAGTTTTCTTTTAATGTTTCAATCTGTCACAATTTCCGTAAATGCGGTAAATATAGAAACATGAGACCTCGACGTAAAAGACAATGCTTTGTAAAAATTTAGTCGAGTAAAAGTTTTTTTGTAATGTGGTTCTGAAATGTATTGTTTAGATGTCTTTACTTTAAGGTGGTTGAGTTGTTAGTGAAGATTGTTATATTTCTTTAATTCAATAAGTTTTTTATATTGTTCTTACAATTTATTGTAAGTATATTTTTTTTCGGAAACCGAATGTTTTTTACCTCCCGCTACCCTTGGTAAGAGAGGTATAGGGATCGTGCTAAAAATCGTATATCGAGATTTTGGTAAATGACCACGTTTTAAGATCCCTAAAATCCAATTTTAATATTTTCACGATGTGTGTATGTGTGTGTGTATGTATGTGTGGATCCTCCACTCTAACTCAAATATTATCATTCAGAAAATTTTGAAACCTTGTATTTCAAACTTTTTCTGTAATGGAAGGAGACCATTAGATTTTGGAGAAAATCGGATAGCCGGAAATGGCACTTTACTAGAAGCTCAAAATAGTTTTTCTTCGAAATATACCTTTAAATGTTTTTTTTTTTCGAGATTAATGTTATAAAAATTAAAGATTATTAAATTTACTATAGATTTGCATAAATACTTTTTCTATATAAAATTATATATAAAATTATCTATATAAAATTATCTATAAAAACGCAGTTATTCAAATGTATGTAACTGATAAATGTCCCTATAAAAGAACTAATCATTTAAAAGTAATATTAGTAACATTTTTTTAAAAAAGTAAATAGAACAATAGAAAAGGAATTCAATACGGTTTCCAGCATAAGTAAATACGTAGGTATGTATTTAGATTAATAAAAATTAACGATTCACAAAAATGTTTAAGCTAATCCTCATTTTTGAATGAGTGAATTCTATTCTATCCTGGTATTTAAAATTAATCATTTTATTATAGCTCCGGTGGCTCAATGCCTAGAGCAACGCCTCATGTCATCAGTGTCCTCGGGGCTCTGGCTTCGAATCCCAATAAGGCATGGGTGTGTGTGAATGTGAACATACTCTATAATTGGGATTTAATCCTGGTGATGGGTTTAAAAAAAAGTAGTTAATTGGATTAGATTAGACTATATTTTAAGAAATAAACTGTCAAAATTAGAGTAAAATTCGGTAATCCAAAAATAAGGATTAATTTAATTTTTTTTGTGACTCGGGCTGTAAATGGCGGGATGTATTGTGTTGGCCACACCAGATTTCAAAAATTATTCTCCCACAAATGTAAAATAAGGATTTTTAACAAATCAAAATTCTTTACAGATTACAGAACACAAAATTTCTTTGAAAAACGGTACACCCATTTATTTTAACAATCTTAAATCACTGTAAAAACTTTCAGTAATCATTTGAAAAAGAAATATATACATGTTCTGTATAAATAATGTATCTTTAGCAATAATTTAAATGTTAAATAGTTGTTTTGTGTTTTCGTAAAACAGAGAAAACAGTTCAACTCACAAATCTGAAAGTTTGTCACCATGCCAAACTTTCTTTAATTCGCGAAAAATGACGCAAATACATTTGTTTCTCACTTTGTTCACTCCAGTACCTAACAAACGACAATCTGGCACTATAAATCACGGTTCTTTATAGAAAGTGCTGTATTGATTGTCAATTGTCGATCTGGAACAATTAGCATCGCCAACTGGATCAACGGAAGTCTTGATTTGTAAATAGATAAGCCATAGGCTTTCTTCATGTATTGTCCGCCGTGGCTATGATACTATTAATCTTCTGCTTATTTTATTGGAATTTAATTGTGACGCAGAAGAGAAAATCAATTCGTATTTCAATGATACGGGTATTGGAAATTTATTGTAGGATAACGGATGTTTACTTTCTTAATGGAACAATAGGTTTAGGTTCTGGAAAAATGATAACAGCACGACTACAATAGAAAACAATTACTTTAAGATTTTTATAAACTAAGTACAGTAAGCATGACATCGTAAATAAATAAGAAAATATATGATTGTTTATACCTTCTAAACATATTTAGAATGACAGAGCATGGATAAATCTAGATAGGAGATATTTTTTTTTTTGGGAAATTTCTCGACTGGTATGGATTAGGTGTTAAAAATTACTGGAAGAGACAGCATTTATTCTTTTACAATATACAGGGTGTAAATGAAATAAGTACTTTAAATTTAACCTGTAATATAACTCGTCGAGACCAACAATATTTCTTAATAACTTTTTCTTGAAACCGCATTTTTTTTTTTAGCATTTTTACAACCACGTAAATTGACGAGTGGTTCCACGTATTTTCTAATAATTGAATGCAGTAGCAATTAGCTATGAAAAATTTTGTTTTAACAATTGACAGTCCTGTCAATAGGGTTGTTGCAAGAATTTTTATATGCCTTCTAAGTATTAATTTTAAAAGGTATCATTATTTAAATAACCTCAATTTTGAAAATATCACCGAATGTCCATTAGATATTTTACAATTAATTTTTGAAATTTGGATATTTTGAAAAAGTCACGTGATCTGAAACAGAATATGACGTAACAACACATACATCTTCATCGGCTTCCAATTGGTCCCTGGTAGTGTCAATTCTTTGTGTTTTGTTAGTGTTATGATATATATATATATATATATATATATATATATATATATATATATATATATATATATATATATATATATATATATACGATATTGCAAATGATCAAGTTCATTTGATGAATGTTCAACGGGATATTTATCTCCTAATTTGTAAGTTTCGGGAAGTTCTATATGACCTGAGTTATTGATATTCGATATACAAGCATTAAGAATTTGTTCTCCATGAAATTCTTTGGAAATATATATATATATATATATATATATATATATATATATATATATATATATATATATATATATATATATATATAAGAAAAATTTATAAATATTACATAAAAAGTAATTAATGTTCATAAAATACCTTACAAGTTCTCTGTATGTTTTAAACATATAAAAATTCAAATAATGTGGAATCAAAATTTATGTATGTCATGTCAGCTTTTAAATTTTTGAGTTTGACGTTTAAATTTTCCATTATATTTTCTTGCATTGCCTTCTATGTTAAGTCTTCGTTATTTTTGTGTTTTGCTACCCTCTGAAGAAATATATATTTTCCCCGTGCTCCGTTTACACCTTATCACCAAATACTTTGTTACAAGGCCACCTATAAGTCTGTTCAATCTGTTTTTAGTTGTCTCTGTGTTAGATAATAAAAAATTCAATATAAAATGAGTAATTTACAGTATTGTATTGTGCCTTCTTGCAAAAATGCGCTAGGTACAAACCTACTATTGGATTTATAAATATGCCAAAAGATGCGAAAAAAAGAAAATTGTGGCTGGAAGCAGTAGGTCGAAGAGCTGATGGTTGGGTTTTTACATTTTACCTTAACTCTTTAAAGAAAAGAGGAGATGAGGCCTTTAGGTTCCATACATTTTACTTCCAGAAATTTCCGTCATTACGTGTACATTTTGGACGTTTCGGATGTGACCATCCAACCCATCATCAGCAATAAAAATAACATATGCTTGAGTGTATTTATATTATTCTTAAATGCCCAAAATAAGAACATCTACCAAAGGCAGCATTATCACATTTTTTAGAATTTGCTTTTCCTTGTTGATTTCAAATAAAATTGAAAGATCCTCATACGTATTCTGTTTTATTTGTAAGCGTTTACCATCGGCAAATTCCTAAAACGTTTACAAAACTATTTTCCTCTATCCAATGTTTAAATCTCTATCCACGTGCTGTTCGCTTAGAATCCCCGTAAATCTGTTAGAATACCGGAGCTATCTCAGATCCATCTTGTGAACTTTATGTGCATGTTGTTCATGTTATATGTACTTGAACGTGTTCTGCTTACTCGTATGTACTCTATGTGCTCTTGTGTTCTCCGCGGTGTAATACATTAGAGCACTGTTTGCAAGACAAAGTTTTGGATGAATGTACCTCAAGGGAGCAGCAATCTAGATTTAGTTTGTAAGGAAATAAGAAAAATACTCGGAAAAATAAGAGTGGAAGTTAAGAGTTAAATGCATTGGGAATTGGACTCAATCGAAAAGTCAACACTGCTTTGAAAATACAGAAATTCGCAATATCGATTTTATAAGACAAACGACAAGGAGCTATTAGACCCATGACAGTTATAGTTACTGGTCATTTCATTATTTTCTGCATTACCATCTGAGTAAAATTGATAAATAATCGTCGACTCAGTGAAAAGGATGAAGAAACTTCGGAACACATTTTATGTAAATGTCTAGATGTACTAATAAAAATGATCTTCTGTCATTTGTGTTGTATTTTTCTGGAAACACCACAACACACAACAAAATGGATGTACGATATACTGTCATTTTGACAAGTGGGGCTCCAGCACATTTGTTTTCATGGACACTTAAAACAGCTGTTTGCCCGCGCCCTATACACATTTGAAATTCCTTTGGGAAATTTCTTGAAGGAATTTCCTGGGAAAATTTCCCCAAAACCATTTCGGGGAAATTCCTGGGAATTTTCCCGTATCTTTAAATTTCGGGAATTGACCCATCTCTAAGTGGTAGCGTTGCAGAAGGTCCCAAATTCGAATCTTGGCTTGGGTATGAATGTTTGAGTGCGTCTTTATAATATCAAAGAAAAACAACTGTTTCATTTTTATCACCGTTTCGAAGCCAGATTGGGTAACTGTGGAAGTATAGACTTCAACTTTCCTCCTTGTACTTGTAGCTGGATCTATGTCGACCACACCAACAGGGGCTATGGAAACCCTGCTAAAAATACCTCCGCTACCCTTAATAGTAAAGGCGAGGCAGTTAGCGGAGCTTACAGAATGATAATTCACTCGAGAGAAGATAAATGGAGAGATGGTCGAACCAAAATCTTCAAAGACATAAAAAACAACTCCATGCTTCGAATGGTGCCAGACCGGACCATCAAAAAGTTTACCATCAATAAAACCTACAGGGTAGAAATCCCCGCAAGGGAAGCATGGGAACATGTAAATAATCCGGTGGAAAAAGATGACATAGTCATGTATACAGACGGATCCAAAATACCAAATGGAACCAGAGCAGGAATATATGGAGCTAAAGGACTGAGGCACAATCAGTCGATTGGACTCGGGACTTATACGACAGTATTCCATGCAGAACTGTACGCAATTTTAACCTGCGCCAAATTACTACTAGAGAGCCACTTTAGCAACAGAAGAATCTCTATAGTAACAGACAGCCAACCCGCACTAAAAGCACTAGAATCGTGTGAGACAGAATCTGGACTTGTTCTAGAGTGCATCCACCGATTAAATGCACTAGGAGTGAGGAATAAATCGAAGGAAACCAGGTAGCAGATAGTCTGGCTAAGAAGGGGACAAGTTTTCCTTTCACAGGACCAGAACCGGCTTTCGGAATCTCAGCGGAGACAGTTAAGCTGGAAATAAAAACATTGCTGAAGCAATGGCACAAGAATCACTCACTGGTTGGAGTCACCAGGGCAGAGACACTCAAAGCTCTTCCTAAATGAACCAACCAAGAAAAGAACGGAACGTTTACTCCTAATTAGCTAACAAGACGTTAGATTAATAACAGGACTTCTAACAGGACACTGTCTACTAAACAAACACCTACACACAAGAACCAACATGCAGGGGGTGTGATGAAGAGGAAGAAACCCCTCAGCACCTTATATGCCACTGTGAAGCCTTTACGAGCAGCAGATATAATATCCTGGGGGCAGAAAAGATCCAGCAGGATATGCTAAAAGATTTAGATCTGAAGAAAACCCTGGAGTTTATTAAACAAGTTTATTAAACAAACAGGACTCCTAGAATAGGAGTAAATCTGGAGGGTACAATAGATCTACAGGTCGCAGTACAGGGATCCACAGGAGACCACCTCTTGTAATATAATAATAACTTGTACCTAAATTAAGGTAGCGGGCAAACTCGACAGCTCAGTGTGTTTACTGGAGACATTAATAGGCTAACAATACATAAAACAAATTTATAGTATCAGGAACTTTATCATGGTAAGGAAATTCTTAATTCTGCAATCTGCATGCTCAGGGTATCCAGGTCGCTCGTGCCTAGAGTAGTGCTTGGGCCCATCCTCTCGTCTGCCATACGCGATTTCAAGGTCAAAGGTGATATCTCAGACAACGCACACCGGTATATTAAATACACAAAACGTACCACGCACTCCGTAGAAAGTTAACGTACAGATTTCCACCGATAATGAATTGGATAAACGTGGAAACACAAAAAAATCACATACACATTGTGGTTTCAATCGAAAGAAAATAAAGTATTAGAATCAACGAATATATGTATTAATAGAACAAGAAAAATTAATTTATTACTGTTACACAAATTTTCTAACAATACGGTTTATAAAATGCTAGAAACGAAACCTGGTAAATATATTTTAAGGGGCACACAGCAGTAAAGACATACAATTTATTTGTAATAGGGGATTACAGCTCAATCGAATTAAAAGAAATTAGTAAAAAATCTGGTGTGGCCCACACAATACCTCCCGCCATTTACAGCCCGAGTCACAAAAAGATTGTTAATCCTCATTTTTGAATTAGCGGATTTTACTCTAATTTTGATGTTTATTCCTTAAAATTTAAAATATAGTCTAATCTAATTCAAGTAACTACCTTTTTTAAACCCCTCAACAGGATTAAATCCCAATTACAGAGTGGGTTTACATTAAAACATATCCATGTCTTAGGGGATTCGAACCTAGAGCCCCGAGGGCACTCATGACGAGGCGTTGTTCTAACCATTGAACCACCGGAACTATAATAAAATGAAGATTAAATTTTAAGTACCGGGATAAAATAGAATTCTCTAATGCAGAAATGAGGATTACGTTAAACATTTTTGTAAATCGTTAATTTTTATTAATCTAAATACATACATACTTATTTACTTATGCTGAAAACTGTATTGCATTTGTTTTCTATTGTTCTATTTACTTTTTCTTTTTAAAACGTTACTAATATTATTTAGAAATGATTAGTTCTTTGATAGTGCCATTTATCTGTCAGTTATATACATTTGAATAACTGCGTTTTGTTTTTTAAAAGCGTAGACTCTGGGATTTAAATTATAGATAATTTTATAAATTTATCCATAAAATATATAGAAAAAGTATTAATACAAATCTATAGAAAATTTAATAATCTTTAATTTTTATAATAACATTAATCTCGAAAAAATAACATTTAAAGGTATTTTTCGAAGAAAAACTATTTTGAGCTTCTAGTTAAGTGCTATTTCTGGTTATCCGATTTTCAGCAAAATCTAATGGGCTCTTTCCATTACAGAAAAAGTTCGAAATACAAGGTTTCAAAATTTTCTGAATGATAGTATATTTTTAAAATGAGCGAAAAACGAGTTTTTGCCTGTAGCTCAGAAACAAAAGAAGATCGAAGATTCCTGTGATGACTATTAAACCCCGTGATACCTTAAAAAAACATCGAAAATGAGACACCTGTACATATTTGTCAAAAACAATGTCATTGTTATTTCTATAATTTATTGGCGATATTTACCCTTTCCTACAATGATTTTCGTTGTTAAGTAAATATAATCTTAGGAATAATCTTAAAATCAACTTAGCTGTGCAAAGAATATTTTAAAAAGAACGTCACCTAATTTTTTTCACATAATATCAAATTTGTCTCGCATTTTAAAGACAGTCAGTTCATCTAAAATCAGATCCAAATTGATATTGCCATTCCATTACCCACTTATCCGTCATTTTACTTCCATTTCTCAAACTTTACGATCGCTAAATCTTTTATATTTGCCTTCCACTTCCCCTACTGCGCTACGTAGTTCACTACGTACCTGGCTACGTCACTTTCATTGCTCGACCGACGTCGAGATCTCTGTATCGGAATCAGTGATTCACTCGCTGCTGGTGTGCACGTTACGTTTTCTTCGTTCAGCTGAAGCAGATATCGCTATCAGATCCTGCTATCCTGTTAAGTTGCAGGATTTTAAACATCGTGGTTCTATAAACAGTTACTGTGATATGTAAATTCATTAGTGATGTGGTATTTGTGGTTAGTGACAATAGTTAGTGACAAGGGGATGGAATAGTGACAGTACATGGAAAAAGGATTTGGGAGGACGAAATATAGGTTAGTTTTTTAAATCGATTTTTAATACAATTTTTAAAAAGAAAATACTAAAAATCTGATGTGGCCAACAAAATACCTCCCACCATTTACTTTTTATTAATTTAATTTTTTACATATTTACTAAAGCTGAAATAGTTATTTACGTATAGAGGGCCGAAAGAAAGGGTTTACGCCTGCGGAGGAAAGTTGAAGCCCGACGCGAAGCGGAGGGCTTTTATTCGTCCAAGGGCATAAACCTCTTTCGGCCTGAGGTATGTACAACGTTTTGCGCACAACTGAAACAAAATGAAACGTACTTTTTAATTGCATGACTAAAAGCTTGTTGCTATGTAAAAAATATTAGATGGCCAAATGGCTATGCCAAGAAACATTTAGGCGATGCGTTGTATTGGTAACCATTTGTTTTGTGTAAACAAATAATTTAAAATGTCAAGCATGGAGCTTCAACCTAAATATGATACTGAAATTTCTGAAAAATTTTTGCTAGAAGCTTTAGCGTATTTATGTCCTGGTAACTCAAAGGACCAATATCAAAACGAATACGATGTGTTGCAAGCCTGGTTAACAGAAAAAAATGACAATTTTGAACGAAACTGTGTTGCTCGCATATTTCAATGAAAAGGTATGGTGATATATCAATATTACTCGTATATATTGTTATTGTATAGATTGTGCTTACTTTTCAGTCTAAAATATACGAGTTCTTCATTATGGTCCAAATTTTCCATGATCAAGAAGATGTTAATGATAAATAATAATAATAATAATAATAATAATAATAATAATAATAATAATAATAATAATAATAATAATAATAATAATAATAATAATAATAATTATTATTACTATTATTATTATTATTATTATTATTATTATTATTATTATTATTATGCGATATTTATTTGGTTATTTAAAACAAGAGTTCCTCCTTGGGACTGCCGTATCACCTAGCGATCTCATGACATAAAATTGATGTCATATGATCGCCAAGCGATACGAGAAGCTGTACCGAGATGTTAGAATGACGTCATTTTTACGTCATGCGATCGCCAGGCGATACGGCAAAGTCCCAGCACTGTAGTTAGATAATACAAACATTATATGGTATACACAGATGCAGATTAGAATTAATTTATTTGTGCCAAAAAAATGCAAATATATCTTTACTTTCATATTATCACTAAAAATATATTTATTAATGAAATTCACATGATTATGTACTACAGGAATAACACCACACCACTGCAAAAGAAACACTGACCAGATAAACAATTCTCATAAGATTGTTAACTTTTAAATTATTCATCGCACTTCAAGTACATTTAAAGTAATTCAAGTACATTTAAAATACTTCAAGTACATTTAAAATACTTCAAGTACTTTTCATTGTACTTCAAGTATTTTTCCAAGTATTAATTACCAAGTACATGTGAATAGACTTAAGGTGCATTCACAAATGAAAATTAGGTTTATGGTTTTTGTTTAGGTTTAAGTAAGTCATTCATAAATGTAAGTTTAAATTACCTGAAAATTAGTTTTGATATGTACAGACATCTGAGTAAATGATAAACAAGATTAAAATTAAAATATCGGTAGAACAGAAGTCAACAAGACACCTGTGCGCCGTGAAACTCATTCGCTTGGCATTATTGGTTATATTTCAGCAATTAAGTTATGACAGTCTCCTTGTTTTTCTCGCATTTGTTTAAAAAGCCGAATCCACCAAGTGGATACTAAATAAAGATGGGTGTAAATATCTATATCCTTTCAGACTCGTTCTCATTGGTGAAGTTTGTGACGTGAAACTAAATCATAAACCTAAAGTTTGGACCTTGCAATGTTTAGCTTTATGATTTGGATTTAGAGACACTAAAGGTGCATTCACAAATGAAAAGTAGGTTTACATTTATGGTTTATACTTTAGATTTAAAGACTTTGGCCGCATATTATGTAATGACTCCATTCACACTTCAGAATTAAGGGTCTCTAAATCCTAATCATAAAGCTAAACATTGCAAAGTCCAAACTTTAGGTTTATGATTTAGTTTGACGTCACAAACTTCACCAATGAGAACGAGTCTGAAATGATATAGATATATACACCCATCTTTATTTAGTATCCACTTGGTGGATTCGGCTTTTTAAACAAATGCGAGAAGAACATGCAGACTGTCATAAATTAATTGCTGAAATATAACTAATAATGCCAAGCGAATGACAGTTTCACGGCGCACAGGTGTCTTGTTGAGTACTGCTCTACCGATATTTTAATCTTGTTTTTAAAGCATTTACATAGATGTCTGTACATATCATAACTAATTTTCAGGTAATTTAAACTTACATTTATGAATGACTTCCTTAAACCTAAACAAAAACCATATACCTAATTTTCACTTGTGAATGCACCTTAAATACGGCCAAAGTCTTAAAATCTAAAGTATAAACCATAAATGTAAATCTAATTTTCATTTGTGAATGCACCTTTACTTTTTCAAGTACAAAGTACTATAAATAAAAAGTACTTCAAGTACAGTATTTTAAGTACTGAAAGTACTTGTAGCTCTGAGTGGAACTGGTGCTTTTGGATTCCTTTATTTGGTGGATCAAATAGACCCACTCCAGTTTCACCTGAGTCTAGTTTTGAGTCTCATCAATAGTTACCTTACGGTCAAAGTTGTGAGATAAATGATACAATAAATTAAGTGAAATTAGATGCTGAACAAGCTCTGAACCAAATGATAAATGGAAAGTCACAGTTATTCCGTAGAATTATAATAAATGTTTGATTATTCCACATCATTATTCTTCCAAGATTTTTTTTTACTTTACTGTTTCTTGCTAATATGAATTCCTACAGATAAATGGGTTATAATACGAGGGGGTATTGATATATAGTTAGCCTTGGATGGTTCCAATATCTGAAAGTGAATATGGTTGTTATGGTTACAACTATGATGTTTTATAAATAAGTTGACAAAGTTTGACATCTATAAGTTGAACGGTGATTAAACTGTGAATTTTTGAAAACGGCATGTTTGCGAAAAAGCTAGAATTTGAAAAAGTTGAGTTGCGGTCAGTTATTAAATATTTATTTTTGAAAGGATTATCCGGCAAAGAAATTTTTGCTGATATAACAGACACTTTAGGTGATCAGTGTCCTTCATATGCAACTATTAAAAACTGGGTTGCGGAATTTAAGAGAGGAAGATCAGATGTTAAAGATGAGCACCGCGCTGGAAGACCAATTTCTGTGACCACTTCGGAAAACATTGATTCTGTCCATGATATGATTTTAGCAGATCGACGAATTGGGCTGAAACGTATAGCGGAAGCATTGAACATTTCCTATGAACGTGTATTTCATATTGTTCATCACGACTTGGATATGAGAAAACTTTCGGCCAAATGGATTCCAAGATGCTTGAATGCTGATCAGAAGCGTTTTCGTTTGACAACGTCGAAGGAAATTTGCCGTCGTTTTGAAGCAGACTCCTCAACATTTTTGGATCGGCTTGTTACTATGGATGAAACGTGGATTCATCATTATGACCCAGAGACTAAAGAGCAATCGAAAGAGTGGAAGCATTCCGGTTCTCCACGACCAAAAAAATTCCGTGTTCAAAAATCCGCTGGTAAGATTCTTGCTTCAGTTTTCTGGGACAAAGATGGGATAATTCTGACAGATTATTTGGAACAGGGCAGAACTATCACGGGAACATATTATGCTGAGTTGCTATCTAAATTACGCAAGAAAATTGTGGAAAAGCGCCGCGGAAAACTTACCAAAGGTGTTCTCTTTTTGCAAGACAATGCTCCTGCTCACAAGTCCTTGATTGCAATGCGCAAAATTCATGAAATTGGTTTTGAATTGGTTGACCATCCGCCCTATTCTCCGGATTTAGCACCATCAGATTATTATTTATTCCCAAATCTTAAAAAACACTTGAAAGGTAAAAGATTTTCCACAAATGATGAAGCCATACATGCCGCTGAGGAGTGGTTTGCAGACCAAGACAAAGAATTTTTTTTAGAGGGTTTACAATTATTTTATAAACGTTGTGTTAAATGTGTAAGTCTTAAAGGATATTATGTTGAATAAATAAAATTTTGTTTTGAATTATTGTGGCGTTTTATATGGTAGGCTAAGTATTTATCAACACCCCCTCGTATCTAATGATGCTTGCTCAATTTCTTTTTCTGTCCTGGTGCGGTTAGAATCCTTTCGCTGAATGTTTTTCTGCATTTGTAAAATGAATGGAAAGTGTCATTATTAAAATTTGGCCACATAATGGAAACTATAAACACAAACTGTGTTAACAAGGTGTGATATGTGTTTAGAAAGTAAAATTAGTGGGATATTGGTGACATACTTGGGTTTTGTAAACACTTTCTTTAAAGAAAGGGTTTGTAAAAACTGTATTAATTTGTTTTTAATGTCTCATTTGTTTTGTCTTACGTAAGACAATTCTTTCGAATATTTTTTGGTCTTAATTGGTGTAAAATGGAAATGTACCACTTTTCTTGTATCAACTAATTTTATTGGTTAATGACATATACAGGGTATCAAAACTTTCGGTACAAACTCTAAGGGCGTATAATCAACATAGGTCTGATCTTCATCTGTTTCCGAGAAAGAGACCATTTTGTATTAAAATTAGAAGACAAACTGACAAAAACAGTGATCGAACAAAATTTTATCCATGCCAGTAGATAGACTAAATTTCTAATAGTTAAGAAGTTATTTGAAAATAAAATATTGGTCAATGTCGCCACATTTTACTTCTGATCTGATATTTTTTGAAAAACAAAATATCTATTGTAACCTCTCAAAGATACACAAAATAATCTGATGTGGCCAGCAAATTACTTTCCGGCACTTCTATGTATTTTCTACAAATTCAATACAGAAAGTTCCTTGCAAAAGATTCTATATTTCTTGTACATTACCTTCAGGCAGTTGTATATATGTTATACAAATTCTATACAAAAAGTTTCTAGCAAAAAATCCTACATTTCCAGTAAAATTATAACACGAATATACCTACCTACTATGAATATGTCAATTGCACTTGACACTGACATCTTTCAATCAGAATTTTCTTAATATAGTAGCTGCTTCCATAGTTATAGTATAGCTGGCTAATTTATGAAATTTAATTTCTTTATAATTTTTACCTTCCGTCATACCTTTAGGTAAGGAAGGTATTCTTTTCGGTCAAAAAATACGATGGTGAGTTTTTTTTTGTGATAATGTCTATGTATGTGTGTATGAGCGTGTGTGCGTGTGTGACGATTTTTTTCTCCGTCGATAACTCCAACACTACAATTCAAAAAATTATAATTCTTTCATATTCCTCTTCGTTACATCCATATGAAGAGCTGATTAGATTTTGGTTATAATTAGTCGCCTGGAAGTACACTCATTTGAAGATTTTAACAGTTTTTCTTGAAAAAACGCATTTAAATATCATTTTTTCCCATCTAATGTTATTATAAAAATTAAAGAATATTTTATTCTCTATACGATTTAATTACATTTTATACTTCATATTCAATGGATATTGAGTTAAAAAATTATAAAGAAATTAAATTTCATAAAGCAGCCAGCTATGCAATAGACAGATGTCAATGTCAAGTGCGATTGACATAGTATGTTTGTGTTATAATTTTACTGCAAATATGTAGTCAATTCTAAGAAACTTTCTGTATGGAATTTGTACAAAATACATAGAACTGAGGGAAGGTAATACACTGGAAATATATAGTCTTTCGCAAGAAACTGTCTGTATGGAATTATTATAAAATACGTAGAACTGACGGAGGGTCACATCAGATTTTTTAACTCTATATCCATTTAATATAAAGTACAAAATGCAGTGAAATCGTATAGAGAATACAATGTTCTTTAATATTTATAATAACATTAAATGTAAAAAATAATATTTAACATCGTTCTTTTAAGAAAAACTGTTAAAATCTTCAAATGAGGATACTTCCGGTTGACCAGTTATAACCAAAATATAATCAGCTTTTCATATGGATGCAACGAAGAGGAATACGAAAGAATTATAATTTTTAGAATTGTATTGTTAGAGTTATCGACACACATACTCACAGACATCATCGTAAAAATAATGAAATCGTATTCCAGGGACGCTAAATCGTGCCCATTCACTAAAAACTCACAACCGATTTTTTTAACCAAAGACAATACCTTCCTCATCTAAATGTGACGAAGGTAAAAGTAAATTTTTCACTGCCTTGTATCTTGGAAACTATTGTAGTTTGGACCCATATTGATTAAGCTTTTCTTAATCATTTTGATCAATACTATATGCCCTTAAAGTTATGAAACGCCCTTTATAATTGAACACGTGTACAGGGTGAAATACAGAATTTCTTTTGGCTTCTAAAATGCAGCAATTAAAAATGAATTTTTCAATTTAGTTTGAAAAACAAAACGTTTATACAATTATGATTCATAAATTGCAATTGTTACACATTAATTATTTCCTTATAACTTATTAATAGTTTTATTGTGGCTGAATATGCAGATATGGTTTTATTTATAGATTTTGTAATCAAATCTTATTATGCCAATTTTATATTGAAATATCGAACAGCACTTCAAAGATACATTGAATATTTGCATACAATAACTTGACATTAACATTTTTGTATTATTTGATGTCAATAAGTCATTTATCATTTTATTTCATTGCGTACCAGGCTGTTGCTGTTGCTTATGCTTTGATGTAAAACGAGGCCAAAAACCACTCGTTATGGCCTGTCGTCACGAAAGCACCGAAGCTCTACCAAGACGTCACAAAACGTCATTACGAGCTTAAATCTCCACGACATGATGGAAAATCATTACATTGAAACCTTTATGATGTTCGCAGAAATCTTATTAAGCTTTATGGTTTTGTTCCTGATGACATTTTGAAAAGGTGATTGATACTGCGAATTTCATTTCGCAAAATGAAAGAGAATCGTGGAAATGGTTTCTAAATATATAAATATATTGTCACGCATTTTCAAGTATTTTACTCTGAAGAAAAAGAAATGTATCATTTTTAATTCTCTTTATTTCTCAATTTTCTTAAAACACCCATATCCCAAGAATGGGTGGATATACAAAGCATACCTGGCAACTTTGCCATTCAATCGTACGGCAAATTTTAAACAAGTGTATCAAGTTTCAAATTTTTTGCTCAACTACTTCCGTTTTAAAAAAACAAATATCTGGAAATTCGTTTGATGCGACTGATGGTTTACCACAAGGGTCTTATTTAGGTCCATTATTATTCAGCGTTTATATTGGCGACGTCATATCAATTTTTTACCTCCAGCTACCCTTGGTAAGGGAGGTATAGGGATCGTGCTAAAAGTGGCATATCGAGATTTTGGAAAATGACCACGTTTTAAGGTCCCTAAAATCCAATTTTAACATTTTCACGATGTGTGTGTGGATCCTTTACTCTAATTCAAATACTTATTCGGAAAATTTTAAACCTTGTATTTATACCATATTAATCGGATAACCGGAAATGGCACTTTACTTCGAGCTCAATATAGTTTTTCTTTTTATGTTATTATAAAAATTAAAAATAATTAATTTTTCTACAGGTTTGCATTAATACTGTTTCTATATATTTTATGGATAAATTTATAAAATAATATATAATTTAAATCACACAGACTGCGCTTTAAACAAACACAACTACTTGATTAGACAGTTCATACCTCAAATGTATGTAACTGACAGATAAATGTCACTGTCACACAGCTAATCATTTCAAATTAATAATAGTAACGTTTTAAAAAGAAAATACTAAATAAAACCATAGTTATATTGAATGGATTTTAATATAGTTTCTAGTATAACTAAATATGTAAGTATGTATATTTAAATGCCTCACAAAAAGATGGAATATTGTTTTCCAAAAATGTAGAACGTACCTATGTAGATGTTTTTATTCAAAGTAAAAAATATAGACCTTTTAAATTAAATGCATCACATGCCATATAAATGAAAAATACCAACAGAATTTGCTCAGTTGTAACAAAAACAATAAGAACATTTGTAAAGAATTAAAGGATAACTTTTAAAAGCCCATAGATACTGTTGATTGCACGGGAAACAATTTTGTTTTCTTCTTTTCAATTTGTAATATAATTTGAGTTCTAAAATTAAATAATTATCAACCACTGAATTTTATTTAACATGGTCTTGAATTCAATTCGTAATTTGACGTTACAATTGGCGCCCAAAGCGGGGCCATTTTATTAGATATTGTAAATAAATAATTATCATATCATTTGAATTTGATATGTAGTTGGCGATGCTACAAAATATTTAAGCGCCCTCTAAAATTATGTCACCATTAACGAGATCTACATAAAGCAGATACATCCTGCAATGGGTAAAACAAAAAACCAGCGATGATATATTTATTTGTTTCAGTGATTTATTATTGTAATTTATGTATGGGTTGCAGTTCTCTCGTTATTATAAAAAGCTGAGAAATGCAAATTAATTTTAATGAAGCTAAGAGTCCACGTTTCAGTGTTGGTCGTGGTATAATTCCTTAGTTTCACCATAAGACAAGACATTACGACTACGACTCGAGATATTATAATGATAACTTGTTAGCTTTGCACTTTTATAAACATGTTTATTTTATGTATGCAAATAAAGTAAATTATATACAGGAGTGACTCATTTTTTATTCAGGATTTACACTGGTTATTAATCATTGTAATTAAAAATGTAACGCAGAAAAGGATATTTTTGTATACCGTGTGTCTGCCTTAAAAGTGTACATAGGAGATTAACATGGGAAATCAGTTTTTTGCAAATTTCTGCTCGCCTTATTATTTTAAGCAAAAACGCGTCAAATAAAAGTTTTAGGGTGTAAAATTCTGCATCTAATTAAATAAACAGAATTACATTTACATGTTTTGTAACGACAGTAATTAAGTATGAAAATGTGGTTGGTTAAAAACTAGTCGTTGGAATTTCAGGAAAATTTACATCATTTCTTGACTCGACAGTCAATTTTTCTGAAAGTAGATGGATTGGTATGGCCCCAAAAACTCGGGCGTCACTTTTGAGACACCCTATTTATTTTCGTATGCCCCAATTTTCATCATCGTTTATAGCTAACCTTGGTATCGATAAAACTCTTGTATCAGGGTCGCCAACACATCAATATTACGGTAGGATTTATCCTTATTTCGTACCAGTCGTACCACCCTCTGCTACTACGAAGTTGGTACCATGAACAAAATGGTACAAGCTTAGAATTCGACTGCGGATGAAATATAAGTAATTTTTTCTTTTGATTGGATTGCATGTCTACAAAATTGCGAATTTGTATAAATTAACAGTATTGTCATGAATTTGTGTGCGTGCGAGGATTAAATAAGCTGTATATTATTTAAAAAGTTATTTTTTTGGAATAATATGTTTATTAGGGTTTGCAAATTTGGACAGCACATTTATTCTGAATTAGCAAATAATTCGGTAATATTTATTTTTAGAAAATTGATGCCATTCTATTTTTCACACCAACTAAAAATAAAATTGTAACATTGAATTCTTAAATACTGCAGAATGTAGAATTTTCTTACAAAAATAAAGTCTGTGTGAAAATGGAACAATAAAAGATTGCAGGTTGAATTTTCTCAGACAACTTGTAATTATTTTTGAAATACCAGAATATTAATTAGGCGTTTATGTGTTTAAAAAAATGGGGCATTTATACATGTCAAGGACGTCAAAACAGAATTATAAGGTCGGAAAATGCCAGCAACATTTAAAAGATATTTTAAAAAATAAATATATTTCCACGGCTTATTATCAATTTGCTCCTATTCGCAATTTGCTTCAATTCGCAAATTTTGGTAGTGAGCCCTGTAGTGTTCTTTAGGCACTCTCCGCGCCAGCAATGAGTGCCCGTGTGGATACGCCTGGTAAACGCCCACACTTCTCGAAATAAAATAAAAACTGAAAAATATCTAAAAAGACTAGATGCAGTAAATTTATTGTACATTTGTTAATCTTGTACATCTTTATCACATCACAATACGCAGTGTCACATATGACAATATTAAAAAAAGCAACAGTTATATCCAGAACATGTGCAAAAAGTTCTATGTATTCAGCACATAACAGACTTCAATTTTGGGAATGGCTCATAATGTTCATTAATGAGACTGAATTTACTTGGGAAGGTGTATTTATTATGCACAATACACATCTCGACAGACGAAAATGCTGTAAAAATTTTCATTAAAACATATTTGAGCGGGAACAATAAATGGACGACTAATTATTGGTACTCAAGTACCTCTTGTAGATGGACAAAAGTTTGTACTTACATTTTTTGAATAACGTATTTAAACTATTATGATTTATCGAGGATAAATAATCATCTCATAACCTAATAACTATGCTTTTGATCTTCCTCTCGTTACCTCGCCCCTCCTTGTCTTCCACTATTCACGGGTGATTAAAAGCCTGGTACAATACACAACTTTATAATTTTGTTATCCAAAATTATATTTCTTTATTTTAAAAATTTCACTATTACGAATTAATAAATAATAAATGTTATTTCCGTTGATTCGTTTATTAATTACTGTGACTGCAAATGTAACCGATAACCGACAATTTTTGAGCTGTTTGTATCTCACTTTGTTCTCCATGGGCGCGCGCCGGAATATGCAGTAAATCTTTAAAGAATTTTAACTCAGAATCTAAAAGACTTAGAAAAAAAAGTTATTAAGAAATATTGTTGCTCTCATCGAGTTACATTACTGGTTAAATTTAATGCACTTATTTCATTTACACCCTGTATATTTATTTATTTTTTTATGATATTTCTGTACCATTAAGAGGGTTTAGCAGGGGGTCGTCTCACTGGTGCTCAAAGCTGTCGTGGAAAGTGCACCACAGAAATCAAAGCCTTGAAATTTACTCTAAAAGAATCGTATAACGACGCGAGTTTAGTCGCATGTAGAGACAGTTTGTAAAAAAATTGATGCATTTATTTCTTTATGTAAAATGTCATACAATACTTCAAAGTATTTTAGTTTTATTCGCTCAGTCAACGAACTTCAAAAAACCGTTCATTTATCATAATAAATCATAAACAAATATTAAAATTCTCTTCCATATACTTTTCTTCACGAAACATTCATCATGCAACGGTACGTCAACACGAACACCAACTTTATAAAACAATATATCCCTGCTCGTCCCACTAAGATTAGCGCATGGTTTAGTTTAATTGAAGATCAGGTCATCAACCTATAATGTCCGTATTTGTAATGTTGGTAGAACTGTATTCTGTATAAGGTGGGTGGTGTTGGTTTCCTAACTTAGGAAATAAGGAGAACTGTTATTAGAGATTTATTGTGCTGAATAAAAATATTACAACCTACGCTCAGTACGCTTAGATTAAGAAGATTGTTTTATTATTAAGATGAGCAGAAGAAGTTTCCTAATTTGCTTTCTTGGGAAATTTGCCACTCCTCAAGTTCTCAATATAGTTTTTCCGAAAATACCTTTAAATGTTATTTTTTCGAGATTTATGTTATTATAAAAATGAAAGATTATTAAATTTTCTAAAGGTTTGCATCAATACTTTTTACCTCCCGCTTCCCTTGGTAAGGGAGGTATAGGAATCGTGCTAAAAATCGCATATCGAGATTTTGATAAATGACCACGTTTTAAGGTCCCTAGAATCCAGTTTAAACATTTTCACGATGATGTCTGTGTGTAAGTGTGGATCCTCTACTCTAATAAATGCTATCATTCAGAAAATTTGAAACCTTGTATGTCGAACTTTTTCTGTAATGGAAAGAGCCCATTAGATTTTGGTGAAAATCGGATAACCGGAAATGGACTTTACAAGAAGCTCAAAATAGTTTTTCTTCGAAAAATACCTTTAAATGTTATTTTTTCGAGATTAATCTTATTATAAAAATTAAAAATTATTAAATTTTTTTTTTTGTAAGTGGATGGATGTGATTGATAAGGTACTAAAAGAGAGAAAATTTCCGAGTGGGAAGAGAAGAAGAGCGTGTATGAATGCGATTATGAATGTGGCCGAGGCGAAAGAAGTGTGCTTAGACAGGAATGTGTGGCGAAGGATGATTGTTTCGTAACTATTATTGTGGTCCGGTTGCAGTATTTCGCTACCGAAAATCTTCATTTTATTATAGTTCCGGTGGCTCAATGGTTAGAGCAACGCCTCATGTCATGAGTGCTCTCTGGGTTCGAATTCCGACTCTGTAATTGGGATTTAATCCTGTTGAGCGGTTTTAAAAAAAGGTAGTTACTTGGATTAGATTAGACTATATTTTAAGAAATAAACTGTCAAAATTAGAGTAATCCAAAAATAAGGATTAACTTAATCTTTTTTATGACTCGGATTGTAAATGGTGGGAGCTATTGTGTTGGCCACACCAGGTTTTTTTTATATTGTGCTAAAAGTAGAAAGTAAAGGGTCCCGGTAGAAAATAAATCTGAACTAGATGACCCTTAAAATTCCGGTCCGTTCAGGGGATATAATTTCAAGAATTTAGAGCTGCATTTTTCAAATTTAGAACTACAGAAACAAGCCAGAGCTGCACCAAATTATATCCCCTGGGTCCTTTGATCCACACTATATTTAGAGTAGTCGATAGAATTTTGAATAAATATCCCAAAATTTGTGTAGGTTTTATAATTTGTTGAAAATAAGCCTACCGACGAAATATTATATTACTGGGATATGTAACAATAGTCCACAAAATTGTCTATTGTTTTGAGAAGGCAATAATTTAAATAAACATGCTATGTTCTACAAAAATAAAAGTCGTATTATATTTACATATGTCTGGATTATATATTCAATTAGGTGTATATAAGTTATGATCTTGTGTAAAGCAAATATAATTGGCTCGAATTCAAAATCAATTATAATCAGTTGATTTGCAAGTTCGCAAACTCGTTATCTTAAAGAATTCGCTACGGAATACAGAACCCTGAACTATATTTCATTGCAGTTGCATTTAAAACCTTGTACATGTAACATCAACACTGCTATCCTTACTTTATTTTTATTTTTTAATTATACGGTTGTTATCGAAGGAGACACAGAAATTTATACGGAGAAAATAATAGTTTTCCACCCGAGTAACTATATTATAAACTGTATGAAATAAATATTGAGGCCTTTAGGTCCCTAATCGTTTTATTCTGTCAGTTACATTGTACATGGACGTTTCGGTCGAACATCTGCTCATCATCAGCTACATAAAAATATTTTATTTTGGAATCATAAACTTGTTTATCCGCCTTCAAAAACGGGCGCAATTTGGCTTTTGTCGCCCGAGAGCTTATAAAGTTACCAAGCAACAGGTATTCAAACATCAAAATCGTCGATAAATCGCATTTTCTGAACACCGCTGCTCGTAAAACTATTCGTATCCTTTCTCGTATACTTCTTTTCACTTCTGTGGAACCAACTTGCTCTGGGTAGCATCAAATTCATTCGATATTTCTTTTGAATAATCGATATCTTCCATTTTCATTTGACAGCACTAAATTAAAATTGGTTATAAACAAACAATATAGCTCGAAACCACAGCATAATGGGCCCGTCCAAGTCTTCGACTTTTTAGAAATTACATGTCGCATATGAATTTTGAATATAAATAAATGACAACGAAATAAAAATTGCTATATATTTTATATTTTTATACCTATAATAATGTAATTAAAGTTTTTAGCGTAAAATGATCGCCATGTAGTGATGTCAGCGTCATTACAGGCGTCTAGTTACCCTGTGAAAATGTCACTATACAGTGGACCATACATAGTTTGCTTATAAATTCACAATTAGCTTTACACTTACTCTTACATGCACATATTTAATATCCGAGTAATTTTTTATTAAGATCAAAAGAAAATTTACTTATTAAATAAAATTATATTATAATTTATGTTTTAACTATTGTAATCTCAATACTTGCCATTGTTGCAATCATTTAGTAAATAGGTATGTAAATGTTGGATTACTTTTTATTATGAACTATGCTTTGATTATTATAATCAATACTATCATTGTTGTATTTAATTATAAATAGAAAATAGTTTAAATACTATTTTAATTATAATAATGGCACTTGATGAGTACAATAACCTTGAATACTATATTAAAGAAAGTCTTAAAGTCACATTAATTAAAGCGAATGATTAACTTGATTATGAAAAGGAGCAAAAATTATTAATTTTACTTACCTGTTTTATGTATAATGTAATTTGGAATCTATTCATGTAAGTAAATGAAACAAATATATATATATATATATATATATATATATATATATATATATATATATATATATATATATATATATATATATATATATATATATATATTTTGAAATGGTATAATAGCTATCTCGTTTATTTATTACCATTAACTCTAAAGATTTTTGATCACAGATTGTAATGGATACGTATTTTTATTCTTGCAACAATTATTGTATATTGCCATATTAATGGTAACGTATGTCGGTTGTCTCTACTTATGACGGAGTGACGCTAACGTCACAAAACTTTAATAATTATTTTAGGCGTTATTAAGCATAATTTTAAGAAAACAAAAAATACGGAGTTTCTATTTTTAAATTCTTCATAACATATAAAAAATCCAAAAAAAGTTGGACGGGCCCATTCACAACACCATCACGATACCGAATATATACCCATTGAATCCTTGAATTTCGGGAACCAAAATAAAATAAAACGTATGTACCACGGGCATAATCAAGATTATAGCACTCGGGAAAATTAAAGATCTCCGCTACGCGTCGAACTTTAAACATTCCCCCGTGCTACAATCTTTTGATTATGCCCTTAATACATAAATAACTATTGTGTCTTACTAAAGTATTATGAACTGTTTATTGCTAGGCTACGGTGTATATAAACATCTATAACAACCGGGGCATTATATGAGGGCATAATAGTTCATTATGCCCTCATTATAATCCGATCATCGTTTATGGACTTTAAATTAGAAATAATATAAACGGTATATAAAGAGAATTTTTTTCTTTTTAATTATAATTTATTACAATAATAATCAGGATTGATTACAACAATTAATATAATAAGAAAACAGCTTTAAAAGAACAACACAGAAATCATTTTTAATTTAATTATAATACTTAAAATTGATTATGAAAAGGGCCTTAAAAGCAATTTACTTTCACCACACATGTAAATAGTAAGTACGTCGAATTGCAGACTGCAATGTTTCGCATTGATTTTGGACGGATGACGATGACGGATCACTAATTAATTTTTTTGGGGACGATATTTATCCACGTTTGAATTCATTTTTGATATTATTTATCGTCACATGTGACAGATTCAAAGCAGTAAAAACTCTCTAAAATGTAATAATATTCAGAAATAAGTGCATAAGAAATAAAGAACTGAGATCTGTCATGTGAAAACGAACCTGAAAATATAATACTTATATTTTCTACAGACGAGAATGGAATAATTAGGGGAACATTTATGCGTTTGTCTTCCTCAAATTATGTAGAAGCATTCAAAATAATTTCTTTCCACCGTTTCGATAAAATATCTTCCGAAACATCAAATTCACCCATTCCATCATCTCCAACGATATATGTAGAACGTTGATGTTTTGAAAATGAATAAATGTTGATAATAAACAAGACAATTAAACAACATCCCTAGTAACGCCAAAGCTTAAGCATTATTGTAATCAAAATTATTATAAATGAAAACTTATTTCACATATTCTAGTGAGACATAAAATCTTGTATGCACCACGAGCGTTACTAGATGATAATGCCCATCGGACGACATCTATCCCTCGGGCCTAAGGCCTTCGGGCTAGATCCTCATCGCCCTCCTGGCATTATCATCATCGTAACGCCCTTGGTACTTAAAATACTATAAATTTACTCAAATATGTTAAACATAAGAGAAACAGTTATCACTTATCACAAGTTACAATGTCACTATAATATAGATATTGCTGATTGCGAAATTTGAACAGAGGACCTTTCTATATTTAGTAGAATCTGAATTCTAACTAGAATAAACTGTTTAAGTTTCTGGCCAATATATTTTATTATTTAGTAATATTATGACTTGTATTTTTTTTTGTATTATCTATACGAGTGTCTACAAAGATATATTTAGAGTTTTAAATTATTGTAGATCAACTTGGAAGTTTTATAGTGATTTATTGTCCATTAGCAGTTCTAGTAGAAAAAGTTAGTGTAAAAATTTCTAACAGTATAAAATACATGGTTGAGCAAGTTGTATACAAATTCTTTAAGATGTCGAAACTGCTCCTTTGTTCAATTTTGAACTACCGTTGAGTTGAAATGAAGCATGAAGAAGTTTTTATAAAAAGCAAAGCAATGCAACAATGGCAAATGTACAAAAACTTGCTGAACTGCTGGTTACACTTTCTACATCTACCTAAGCGACGTAAAAGACTACGCGATAGAAAAGACTTAAGCTAAAGACTAGTTCACTCAAATATTAAAATCAGAAAACCATACTTGTAGTTTTATTAATTTATTTGTAATATTCTTTTTTTTCTGTTTTAGGTGAGTGCTTCTTCAATTTTGAACCAACTCTAATACAAAATATGTTGTGGTATGTACTAATTTTAATATAATTTTTAAAAAATCTGATGTGACCAGCACATTACATTCCGTCAGTTGACGGATCACCGCAACTACAGATAGGACAGTTAATGTATTTTTCGAAATACAAAATAGTGATATCTTCAGATTGCTTCCATGAACTAACGCATACTGTGATGGTTTGGTCGGCTTGGTAGTTTGTCACATAGGAGACATGTTATGTATAAATAAATTGAAATTTTGAATTTTAAAAATAAAGGACATAATAAGAAAATTGAATATAATTACATACATGTATTTTAAATAATCAAAATACAATAACTGTAAATTCATTTCTAAATTAATTTAAAATTACTTTTCAGATAGACTGCCCGGTTGCACAAACGTTCATCAACGCATTGTTCGATTAACGGTTCATCAAATTGAACAAATTCGAATTAGTATCCTTGTTCTTATGACATTTAAATCATTGTTCGTTTTGATGAACCGCTAACCGAACAACGCGTTGATTAACGTTTCTGCAACCGGGCAATAAACTACTACTTTAATATTTGTTTATATGTAAGATAAAAGGAAATTGGAAATGATACGACATTTCATCATTAAATATAAAAGTAAACGTCTATTTGCTTCTTTGCGCTGCACTTTATATCAAACAGCACAACGAATGTTCATCAGCTTATTGAGTTTCAATTCCATATTACGTCAAAAAATAAACATAGTTAATACACTTTAAAAAAATCACTACTGGCACTATAACTAAATATATAAAATATTACAAATTGAATTACCAAATAATTAAAGATATTAAAGCGTATGTTCAATACCATGTGTGATGACATGTGACTTTACAATTCAAAATATTGCAAAATGTTTTGAACGCAAAGGTGACTTAATCCATTTTCTTAAAATTTGAGCACTGTCGCGCCTCTACAGTTTGCTTCCTGGAACTATGATAGTGTTTCGGCACATTCATTTAGCTGTCCGGTGCCTGCGTCAGTTCTATGTATTTTGTTTAAATGTCATACAGAAAGCTCCTTGCAAAAGATTATATTTCTTGTACATTACCTTAACGCAGTTGTATGAATTTTATACAAATTCCATACAGAAAGTTTCTAGCAAAGATGCTATATTTCCAGTAAAATTATAACAAAAAAATACTGTCAACTGCACTTGACACTGACACCTTTCAATCAGAATTTTCTTAATATAGCAGCTGTTTTCAAAGTTATAGCATAGCTGTCTAATATATGATATTTAATATTTTTATAATTTTTTAACTCTATGTCCATTTAATATGAAGTATAAAATACATTCAAACCGTATAGAGAATAAAATAGTCTTTAATATTTATAGAATAATTATTTGAGATCCAACCTAAATGTTTAAATCGTAGAAATGGGCTATAGGATCTAGGAGAAATTTATTTAAACGAAGAAAGAATTGTGAAAAATTCATGGACCTCGCTGGGATTGGGAGGCTCTGGGTTCGAATCCAAGCGAGGTCCATGAATTTTTCATAATTCTTTCTTCGTTTAAATAAATTTCTCCTGGATCCTATAGCTCATTTTTACGATTTACTATTTATAATAATATTAAATGAGAAAAAATGATATTTAACATCGTTTTTTCAAGAAAAACTGTTAAAATCTTCAAATGAGGGTATTTTCGGTTGACCAATTATAACCAAAATCTCATCAGCTCTTCATATGGACGTACAAAAGGAGAATACGAAAGATTTATAATTTTTTAAATTGTAGTATTGAAGTTATCGTAGATGAAATTTTTGTTACACACACACACACACACACACACACACACACACACACACACACACACACACACACACACACACACACACACACACACACACACAAACACACACAAATACACACACACACACACACACACATCATCGTAAAAATAGTAAAATCGTGTTCTAGGGACCCTAAAGCGTGCTTATTTATCAAAAACACCACCGAATTTTTTGACCAAAGACAATACCTTCCTTACGTAAAGGTGACGGAAGGTAAAAATGAAATTGGTCAGCTTTTATTTATCAATAACAAATCTTCAGGCAAAGATGTCTTTAGGAAATAATGTTCGTATTCTCTTATAATTACATATACTCAGATATCCTTTTACCGTAGGGTACCGGGTGTACAAGTATATTTAATCGTGTACGAATTGCTTCTGATTTCTTGCCATCTTCCTAACGCCTTGAATCATAGTGTTTTTCTTCTCCAAGATCTTTAGTATCACCTTTATCCCAGGTTAAAATTTAATCTTCATTTTATTATAGCTCCGGTGGCTCAATGGTTAGAGCAACGCCTCAAGTCATGAGTGCCCTCGGGGCTCTGGGTTCGAATCCCACTAAGGCATGGATGTGTGTGAGTGTGAACCCACTCTGTAATTGGGATTTAATCCTGTTGAGGGGTTTAAAAAAAGGTAGTTACTTGGATTAGATTAGATTATATTTTAAGAAATAAACTGTCAAATTTAGAGTAAAATTCGCTAATCCAAAAAACTTAATCTTTTTTGTGACTCGGGCTGCAATGGTATTGTGTTGGCCACACCAGATTTTTAAAAATTTGTTTTGTTAAGTGTAAAACCCTATGACTCCTTAAGGCGGTTAAACAGAAAAAGGTCTTGTTACTTCTAATTTTAATCGTTCCGGTTGTCAATTTCTTATTTTATTGTATTTCCACATAATTAGAAACTTTTTATTATGGATTAAACTCCGCTTCCATATACCAATGAAGGAAATAATTCAATAATGTATCTTCTGCCGTGAGAAAGAACAATATAATAAATTATTCAATCTTTACATTTTAGTTCCTGCTTGTATTACATAAAACATTGCTCAACATTATTCTAAAGTGATTTGTCTTCCGCCTTGCTTCCAAAGCATTGAAGCAGCATCACCATAAAACACCATGACATCACGCGGTATAAAACCAATATAGTAAAACACCATGTAGGTGAGCGTATGTCTAGGATGAGCAAAAACATACATTTGCACTCGTTATAGTAACTGTACTTGGTTTTGTTCCGTAAAGAAAAAAACTATGTTATTTTAATACGGCATTGGAATGATATGAGAATGTATATTCGAATGATCAACCATCCAAATAATTATTACGTTTCAGAATGTTTGAACAGGGATTGCATTTGAAGAATAAATCTTTCTTATGTTTTCCGAGTTTTCCTTGTTTTTGTTTTACTTTTGTCCCTGTGACACAGATTTCTTTTGACGCTTGTTGAGGTGCATTCACAAATGAAAATTAGGTTTAGATTTATGGTTTATACTTTAGATTTAAAGGCTTTAGCCGCATATTATGTAATGACTCCATTCACACTTCAGAATTTAAGGTGCATTCACAAATGAAAATTAGGTTTATGGTTTTTGTTTAGGTTTAAGTAAGTCATTCATAAATGTAGGTTTAAATTACCTGAAAATTAGTTTTGATTTGTGCAGACATCTATGTAAATGCTTCAAAAACAAGATTAAAATATCGGTAGAGCAGTACTCAACAAGACACCTGTGCGCCGTGAAACTATCATTCGCTTGGCATTATTGGTTATATTTCAGCAATTAAGTTATGACAGTCTCCATGTTCTTCTTGCATTTGTTTAAAAAGCCGAATCCGCCATGTGAATACTAAATAAAGTTGGGTGTATATATCTATATCATTTCAGACTCGTTCTCATTGGTGAAGTTTGTGACGTCAAACTAAATCATAAACCTAAAGTTTGGACCTTGCAATGTTTAGCTTTATGATTAGGATTTAGAGACCCTAAATTCTGAAGTGTGAATGGAGTCATAACGTAATATGCGGCTAAAGTCTTCAAATCTGAAGTATAAGCCATAAATCTAAACCTAATTTTCATTTGTGAATGCACCTTTAGGGTCTCTAAATCTAAATCATAAAACTAAAGGTACATTCACAAATGAAAATTAGGTTTAGATTTATGGTTTATATTTTAGATTTAAAGACTTTGGCCGCTTATTATATAATGACTCCATACATATTTCAGAATCTAGTGTGTCTAAATCCAAATCATAAAGCTAAACATTGGAAGGTCCAAACTTTACGTCTATAATTTAGTTTGACGTCACAGACTACAGACTTCACCAATGAGAACGAGTCTGAAATCCATCTGTATGTAGTATTCACTTGGTGGATTCGGCTTTTTAAACAAATGCAAAAAGAACATGGAGACTGGAGACTGTCAAAACTTAATTGCTGAAATATAACCAATAATGCCAAGCGAATGACAGTTTCACGGTGCACGGGTGTCTGTTAAATACGCTCTACCGATATTTTAATCTTGTTTTTGAAACATATAGATAGACGTCTGTACATGCAAAAACTAAATTACAGTTAATTTAAACTTACATACTTAAACCTAAACAAAAACTATAAAATATATTTATTTTAATTATTACAATATAAATAATAATAAAATAAATATATTTTAAAATGTACCATCAAGGAAAAGAAACAACTTATAATTTAATAAATGAAGTAAAAACCATAAACCTAATTTTCATGTACCTTAAATATTGCAAGGTCCAAACTTTAGGTTTATGATTTAGTTTGACGTCACAAACGGCACCAATAAGAACGAGTTTGAAATGATGTAGATATATACAACACCCATCTTTATTTAGTATCCACTTAGTGGATTCGGCTTTTTAAACAAATGCGAGAAGAACATGGAGACTGTCATAATTTAATTGCTGAAATATAACCAATATTTTTTTTAGAAAATAGAGAACAAAACGAACCATAAAAAATGTGTTTATAAAACCTCGCTTCTTCAAGACCAGGTACATCACCTTCAGTTAAAAATAGTCTGATTTAATTAGTCGTGACCTACAACCTTAGACACAATAACAGTTTCGCTTCTTATTATAGCAAGTCACACCATACAACAGAAAGAAACTACTATAGCACTTCGTGACTGCTGCAGTCTACAAGTGCTACAACAATTATTCAAGTTTTGAAGTAGACGTTCTCATTTGTATAAAATATGAGCTGTTACTTCATAAAGCATTCCCTCAGTGTTCCTAATAAATTTCATTTTCATTTTCGTGTTTCCCGGAATTAAACTTTTAGATTCACTCAGAGAATATATAAAATTTACGGCGACAAAGTTGCCTGATTCATTATTCATTTTTAACGGAGCATTGTAACAATGTTCGTAGAGTCAGCTGCCAAATGCTCTTTAGGTCTAGCCAAAAGCGTGTGATGTCTTCACCAAAATCAATAACAATGGAAAGCCAAATAAGTCAACAGAATATACCCACACTTAAAATAAATCTTATACGAGTATATGTTGGTTTGGTTTGTTTGAATGGTTAGTCATCACTTAAAAAACTCATGTGGTTTGTGGGGGGCTTCCCTTTTATTAAAGAACAAAAACAAATGGGGTTACGTGGCCGGCTGTTATTTAGACAGCCCGGTTTCGATTCTAACCTTGCTTTGAAACATTAAGTCATCAGCAGTAACACGGTAGCTCTAATAGAATCTTGGACACAAGTATATATAAAGAATAGATTCACTGACTTCAAGCATGCTTGTGCATTCTACTCGATATTGAAGCTGGGTTTAAACCCCTGTGAAATTCATGAATTTTTGACAAAACTCTTCATTCAACTTAAAAATTTGTATAAATGTAAGTAAAATTATTGTTCAAAAGAATAAAGAAACTGCTTTGAGATATGATTTAGTTAAGGATGAAAGGTTGACGTGTATGTTATCACGTACAATCAAACCCTAGTGTGAACCGGGAAATAGAACCGTGTACAACGCTTTAACCGCTTAGCATAGATGTTATCTATTCTACTGACCAATGACCAAGGTCACGCTAGATGCAGGGGGCTAGAGCACATTAGTAAACAACTTGTTATTGCTACTAAACGATTTGTTTTGTTGATTAACATGATAATGATTGTACCCACAAGGTTTTTTTAAACTGTTTTTATTCAACATACTCTCATATTGTATTAATTTTTTCATACTCGCCTATAAGAAGCGATCGAGATATTTATACATCCTAACAAATTTAATCTGAAAGAACACGAAGTCAAAATTTACAAGACATAGATTCCTACTTTGAAGAAAACATCCTAAAGCCGGTATCCCACTGTATTTTTTTTTTAAATGGATATATATATATATATATATATTTATAAAAACCGTTTTGACAGAATTTTTATGAAAACTGTATTTATATGACGTGACGTTAAATTTTTGATGTGACGTCACATAAATACAGTAGTTTGTATTCATTTTGTTGAAAGCTGCGTTATGATTGGATGTTGATGCGGGCATGCGCAATGTGGTTGCTGGAACCATGTATAAAATCATTTTTAAAGAGACAGCGATGTTGCTATTCTCTGACATTATTTGAACAGCGGTGAGCGTGTGTTGAAATTGAAAATAATAATAATAATAATAATAATAATAATAAT
Source organism: Harpalus rubripes (assembly GCA_963082715.1). Lineage (NCBI taxonomy): Eukaryota > Metazoa > Arthropoda > Insecta > Coleoptera > Carabidae > Harpalus > Harpalus rubripes. The sequence continues at coordinate 68,696,462 of OY720453.1, read as the reverse complement.
AATAATAATATAAAGCAAAACAATCAAAATGTGTAGTGTGGTTGCCTGAACAGACAGCGTTTTTATTGATTTGTATAGAAATGAAGAAGTTTTATACCACACAAAATCGCCTGAATATTATAATAAATACGCCAAGCAAAGTGCGATTTTCAACTGCTAAATGTTATTATCTTATAATAATCAGGCAATAAAACATCAAAAAATAAGTATTAAAGTTAATTAATATTTCCATGCGTTATTCTTTGCATTTCTTTTTTCTCCATTTAAATTTCCGTCCGAATCCTATTAGAATATTCATTAATCGTAACCAACAAAGTATTTCAACCAATAATTTTACGTAGTATTAGCATAAATATGTTGATCTATAATTTATAGAAAGTGTATTTTGAATTACCTATACAAATTTGTAAAAATAAAATATGAAGTAAATGAGAAGGCTGTACAAATCCGCCTCGTTCAAGCATTGGACTTTATTCACCTATATACTCGCGTCGTACCCTTTAAGTAGTGACGATAAAAGGATTAATTTTTCAAAATTTATGTGTTCTCTAGATAGAACAGTGTCCATCTTTCATGTGCCAAAATACACTGCCTTAGATGAGTGTCACGTTTCTCACTTTAATCTCGAACCATGTCCATGATTTTTAAGATATGGTCTTTATTCGAAGAAAATTTCTGTAATTTATTTCATCTTCTACTCGTAATTCGTTGTGTGCAATAGCTAAAACACTGCGATTTTTATTTCTTTTCTCCAGGTCCACCAGCGATATTCTGATTTTTTTGTTTTTTGAATAACTGTGTAACCCATTACACCAACAATTATTGAAGCTAACAATTTTTCACTTGAATTGACGTTATTCATAATGAAATTACAAAACGCAACAACCTCTGCAGAACAACGGCCACAAAATGAAGTTTAGTAGTATCTTCGGCGCCAATTCTCTTTCATAAGTTATGCAACACTCCATAAAAACGCGTAAATTTTTTTACATTGGGATGCAGTAACTTTCATGGAACGTTTTTATAAAAAAAAATTATAAATTTTTTTACAGTGGGATACCGGCTTAAGATTCCAAAACGCTTGATGATTCAGACGGAACTAAATTGCTATCTCCTATCTCATTTGTACTAATAAATAATAAGTCCACCGATCTGCGGTATTTCGCTACCGAAAATTGGTCACTTTAATATATACATGTACACATTTATTTTGCTTCCCCAGATTAAGTTTTCTTTCGTTAGTGAAAGTCTTGGTTTTCCTGAACCACAGACATGCAATGTAACTCAACTCCATGGCATATGTTTTTGCTGCTCATTTGTTGTGTGTCATGTTTGATTTGTTTGCAGTGTCGAGTGTCGTATGTTTTGTTGTGCTAGTCAATGAGGTATTGGTTTCTTGTTATATGATGACGTGCCGGAGAGATAAAGATGGTGTAGATTCTGCACAATAAATGGCAACAAATAAGAGAGAAAGAGATAGTTGCAGCTTCTAAGATGTTTTGTAAGGGTTTTTGTAAATATAATAAGCAGGATGATTTGCTAAACTGAGGTTTATTATTAGAATAATCCATTATCTATGTAATAGATTACCGATAGTAATTTAATGGCTAATGCACTCGCTATTAATAAGCTATAAATGTCTCATAATTTTCACGGTACAATATAACTGCTAGGTTCACATTTGTTATCGCAAGAATCTTCGAATTTTTTGCATTTCCCAAAATCCCAATGATGTTCACATTATTGTGGCTACATTATTTAGTAATTTATAGTGCTAGGCTTCGGATTCGAATAGTTTCGGAATAAAAACTATCCGCATATCCTTACCGCAAAAGGGTGTCTGACTATTATATACTTTACATTTAATTTTAGATCGACTACGAGAAAAATAATGGTGAGGACGTGCAGGCATGGTTAATGCAAATCCTGGAATCTTCAACGATTTCAAAGAAGTAATTCTGTGTAACCTTGACGTTGCAGATCTATTTTCGCGTACACATCACCTGATTCATTAGAACGCGTTAAATTCTTAATTAGTGGAGAACTGACAGACAAGCTTCAGTGCCAAGGACGAAACTACGTTTAAATAATAACGTTTATATAACTACGAGTACTTACATACATACAGAAATGGCTAACCACTAATTATTGTTAAGGAATTTGAATTATTTTTGGTTTTCAAATTACAAATTTTAGTTTTGATTGGAAATCTTACAAGTTTTTTAACGTAACTGATACATTACCAAGCAAATAACAAAAATTCTGATGTGGCCAACACAACAACTCCCACTATTTAATTTTTATTAATTTAAATATACATACTTACATATTTAGTTATACTAGAAACTGTATTAAAATCCATTCCATATAACTATGGTTCTATTTACAATTTTCTGTTTAAATTAATTTGAAATGATTAGTACTATGACAGTGACATTTATTGTCAGTTACATACATTTAAGATATGAACTGACTAATCATAGCCATGTTCCTTTTGGTTGTGATTGTGATTTTGTGAATCCTGATTGGTCTAATAGTGATCCTTTTGAATCATGATTTAAAATTAAATCAAGAAAACAATATAAACACCATCTAGCGTCAAATGTCATATGCAAACCAATGCAAACTAATCTATTTTATTTTATAAATAATCTACTGTCAATACATTCTTTTGCAGGAAAAACATATTTACCATGATGCCACAAACCCCACATTGATAAATTTATACTCTCGAAAAGTCATTTTTAAATTAGCTTTGAACTGAATCCGTGTGAGTCACTCAAAATCGTTGATTCAGAAGGGAAAGGGGAAGGTTGTCTAGTGATCACAAAATGAGAAAGAGGGGATACGAACAGGAGACGTAAAAAACATTATTCTTCTTAATCATGATCATTTTTATCATTCAGATTGCGAATCACAGTCCGGAGGAACACAGCTTATGTAGTTGTGTTTGTTTAAAGAGTAGGCTCTGTGATTTAAATTATAAATAATTTTATCCATAAAATATATAGAAAAAGTATAAATTTAATAATCTTTAATTTTTATGATAACATAAATCTCGAAAAGATAATATTTAAAAGTATTTTTCGGATAAAAACTATTTTCAGCTTTCAAGTAAAGTACCATTTCCGGTTATCTGATTTACACCATAATCCATTGGCTTCTTTCCATATTAGAATAAGGTAGAAATACAAGGTTTCAAATTTTTTTAAATGATAGTATTTGAGTAAACAGGAACCACACACACATACACACAGACATCATCGTGAAAATGTTAAAATTGGATTCTAGGGACCTTAAATCGTGGTCATTTGCCAAAATCTCGATAAGCAATTTTTAGCACGATCCCTATACCTTCCTTACCAAGGGTAGCGGGAAATAAAAAATGGTATATTAAAATTATCAGTAGTACAGGTACTTAAATAAAATGTATCACATTCCTCTAATTCGGACCCGCAGATTACGAAAAAAATAATGTAAAAAATCCCTGGGCTTTGGTTTTGAAACTACAAATTTTGAGCGGAACCCTCACAAGTTTTTTTTTACTTTGGCAGCTTGTAGCTAATGAACGGTAAGCGATAGACGAACTGTCGTTGTCAATTTTCGTGTCCAGCTGGTACAATATTAACAAGAAAATAACCAAAAAATGGTACCTTGAAATTATCAGTAGAAGTAAAAATTTACCAGTATTGAAATAAAATGTTCCAGAGTTATGAAAATTGGTATATTGGCTATTTCACATATATTATTGATTCATTTTACTTGGAAAGAAATTTAGTTTGAAAAAATATAATTTACAATATGGTGATGACATACCATATCTATTTCTGAATACTTTATACGAGTGTACGTTCCACATGTGACAGCAATATATAGTGAGCCTTGAAATAAATCAAATGCTAGCCATTCATGACGTCAAAATATGTAGCTAATGTTTTCATTTAACATTTAATTGATTATCACTTGAACATATTAGTAACTAAGTAGTACTATATACGAGTGTGCCTGGAATATTAGTTCATACTTTGTATGCAACCTTGGTATAAATATTGCCTGCTGAATAAAATATTTATTAAGTGTTAACAAATACTAGAAATCTTATTTTTATTCATTATAAAATCTCCAATTACTTGTAACAAACTAAATTATTATCTGCTATTCATCATTCTGGGAATTTACGATTCATTAGCTCCTCTACAATCCACCGGAAACTCTCCTCACTGTCACCATGACTTCCGGTTGATTGATATGTCTGTAATGACATGTTCCATTCCATGAGAGGCTGGTTCAAACCTTTGCAATATCCTCTGCAGGACTTCCAATGATTATAGCCAGACGGTAATGGGTAAACTTTCACTTACCGTGATGTAATATCGACTCATGAAGGCTCCACAAACGCAGATGACTTAGTTTTGAAAGTGTTTGGAGTAATCAGCCTAATGCAAATGCAATTAGGAAGATATTGCTTCATGAAATTGTGAATAATTGCTGTTTGTAATTCATTTATCTACTTTTAATAAGCAAGTTAAAGAAACCATATTTTATATTTTGATAAACTCATTTTAATAATAGGCAAGTTCTATAGTAAGTTTAAAGGTAAAGTAAAAGTGAACTAGATTTAGTACAAGTCTCAGATGTTTAGTACATCAGTACCTCTCTCCAAAATCTAGTAGAATTTAATAATTTCGTATTTTTTTCTAACTTTGGTGAGTGCCATTGTTAATCGTTCGTGTCGCGGCCCCGTAACTTTGGTGTGTGCCATTGTTGCCCGTTCATTGATGACCATTTGTTTTTATGAACAAATCCTGCAAGTACCGCTGGTGCATTTGTATTATCCTATAGTAGGCTAACGATTGTTACTCTCATTTATTTATTATTATTATTATTATTAAAAAAATATTACTAAGCGACTGGTAACGGATGAGAGTAGGAATGCAGTCAAGTCTTTGGAATTTATTTATTTATTGACGAACATCGACGTTTCGTCGCCAATGGGAGCGTTTGGGCAAAGCTTATCGTAGATGGCAGCAACGGACTAGCGACCTACGCCCGGGAATATTTGAATTGGTATCATCAAAGTTGTAACTTTATTACATGTGAACTATTCAATATATATTGTATATTTAGTTCATAAATAATATTAATTTGAATAAATATATTATTGTTGAATATTATCTATTCACTTTAATTAGTTTGTAATAGTTCATTTTGCATCTTCGTTCGTTTATGTACGAAGTTTTGTTGTGATGTTATTTAAATTTTGTGAGAATGTCGGATAAAGATAATTATAATTTGTGGAAATTAGAAACGCTGAAAACTGCATGAAGATGCCGTGGTGCGAGTGTAAGAGGAAGAAAAAGTCATTTAATTAACAGCCAGGTCATTTTGTTTTGACTTTGTAAGGTGAAATTTAATTGATTTTTTTTGTTTTGTACTTCGGGGAAAATATTATTGGCACTGCACCTCTTCTCAAAATTCTCCTTGTATTCATGAAAATTTGATTTATAAATAATTAACATAAACAAGTTTTAGATATTTATAAGCCTCACGAAAGTCTTACCAGTATCATAACTTTCTGTGAGGAAATCTGTTTTCTCAAAATGCTGAGAGCAAACAAATGTCGAGTTTGGAGCATATTTTTTTAATTTGAATTCGTATAACCATAACTTTCTTTCTATTCTATCTTTCGCATGCAAGTTTGTTTAACTTTTACAAACACAACAGAACGCATTTTTATTTATGGACCTAACCCCGTTACTAGTGTTGGCGCGAACTCTCAATTTTCTTAACAAATTCTGCAAATTTAGTTACACTTTATGCTAGCGCGCTATACTACGTGTACGTATTTCACTACACACTTCCAGAAAATATGCTAGTCCAGTGCTGCCATTAATTCGCACAATGGGCACCAAACACTCCCATTGCGACTTCTTCAGGATGGCTACAAAAGTAAGTACAATATAATTTTTTTTGTATAGTAAGCAATAACAATATTTACTTACAGTCAATTAATTAATAAAATGAAAAATTAATAGCCGTTTGTGGATACATCAAAATTTGTCAAGGAAAACTAATTTTGAAAATACTAAACAACTAGCACGTGAGGGTTGTGCGACGTAGAACAGACAATTTAACAATGGCCGATTCTTCAATCAAGGAACGGGGCGGAAGCGGACCTGCCAGGCATAGTCTGAATGCAGTTGCAGTAGATGTTGCTAAGGTATTCAATGTCTGTCCTGAAGTTTACCGATTTCTGGTCAGAGTTAATGTATAACATTTCTAGTGTGAGTCTCTTTGACAGATTCTTTTCTTTGTGTAAAATTTTGATATTATCATAATTAAATCTAAAGCACATTTCCCAGTGTCGTTTCCTCGCTCAACGTTTCGTTTATGTTCGGCTGCTCTTATTTTTAGGTATCGTTTAGATTGTCCAATGTAGTTTGCATCGCAATTACAACAAGGAATACTGTATACAACATTTGACTGGATTGCAGTATGTATTTTGTCTTTACAAACGCTGAAAAGATTTCCAACAGTTTTCACATTTTTTAAAATAATCGTTGATGTTTCATTTTCGAGAAGATGTTTCAAATTACGCGCCATTTTTCCAACATTTGGAATAGTGAAGTATGTTTTGTTGCTGTCACGTTGTCTGTCTGTATTGACGTGAGGAGAATCGTTGTGTATTATTTTGTTTATTATCTTGGTAGGGTAATTATTATCCTGCAGGATCTTCCTAACTGTCACCAACGCTTCTGGCATGTATTCTGGGGATGATAGTTTTTTTGCTCTGGTAGTCAGGTTTCGAGCAGTATTGATTAGTTGTGATCGTGGATGGTTCGATCTATAATCTATGTACCTAGTTGATGCCGTGGGTTTTCGGTACCATCTAAATCTGATTGTGCCGTCTGGTTGTCTGCACAGGCAAGTATCGAGGAAAGGGAGTTCTCCGTTTTTTTCCCGTTCAATAGTGAACTGGATATTGGTATTATACTCATTAAAAATGTTGAGTATATGCTGTTCTTCTCCTATTGGAATAGCCAGACATAAATCATCCACATATTTGTAGATGAAAGGAATGTCAAAAGGTACGTTGGGTAGTACATCATCCAGAAACATATCGAGAACCAGGCAGGCGTCAATAGGAGCAAGCGGGCTGCCCATGGCGAAGCCATGTGTTTGTAAGTAGAACTTGTGTTGGAAGCTGAAAAATCCATTTTCATAGCAGAATTTTATAAGTTCACAGAAAAGGTCGCACGGAATGCTGGTCCGTAGTTTGATGAGATCCCACTTCTTTTTGACAGCTAGTATTGTCAGATCTAGTGGGATGTTCGTAAACAGACTCACCACGTCCAACGAGGTTAGTTGATATCCTGGTGGAAGAGTTATTCCAGATATGGAATTTACAAATTCGAAGGATTATTATTATTATTATCGTTTTAATATATTTTAATAAAAATATTAAAATTCATTATATGATTTCATTGTCAAAAACCGAACTCTGTCTCCACTAAGCTACCCGAGCCCTTTTGGCAGTCAAGCCGCTCTTTTCAGCGACGTTATAAGAGCGTCCTTCATCAGATTTACCACCTCGTGTGCTGTGTTATCGACCGATCGATTGGCGCCCGAGAAACCCGTTTTGACAGCAAGGAGAGCTGAAGAGAACGTCGAGTAAAGTTGACAGAATGACCATTTTGCCATCACAAAATGGCGCCCGAGCAAGGACTGTTGACAGGCATGACACGCTTTCATTTTGCCATTACAATATTTATTGAAATATTACACAGTTAGTTAGCTGGCGTTAGCGGTGCTGTGGCTGTGTACCGTACGTGCTGAGTACTGAATAAAAAAGAAACACTCCGAGAGAGATAGCATGTGTTAGATAAAGTCAGATATGTTTCTTGCAGCATGAAAACATGTGTTAGAGTAAGACAAAAGTCTCTTCCGGTCTTCTTTCTCGGCAGGCCGAAATCTATACAGTGTCCCACACTCTATGCTCAGTGTAGGGTCTTATGGAGTACCATGTTGCCATATTTACCTATTATAAGTCTACAAGATAGAAAGAGCAAAATAGATGCCCAAAAAGAGATGAAATATTCTGGGTACTTCATTGAATGTATTTATGACTGGTGTACTTTCAGTGTATCTAAACAGGTGGGTGAAAAGAAAAAATAAATAAATAATAAACTGGTCAGTTTTAATTATTAAGCATTATTTTTTAAATTTAATTTATATCTTCTTATTTGATAATTTACTAATATTAGCCATTATAGAAATACTGCATATATTTTACATATTTCATAAGTCTTTATTCTTTCTTTATAATCTCCAAAAGGAAAGTTGTCCATAGAGTGAATTAAAAAATATAAATACATATAAAGAAGATATGTGTTTTGTGTGTACCAGACATGTTAAATATGTACTATACTTATATAGCCTATGAAAATTGCGAGAGGTCTTGTGCTGGCCACAACAGATTTTTTTATTTAACTATATCTTATTTGATAATTTACTAATATTTAGGCTTGATAGAAATACTGCATATATTTTACATAGATCTTAAGTCTTTATTCTTTCTTTATAATCCCCAATTTGAATTTATAATATTTTAATATTCTAATCCCTAATGCACTTGATCATGATTAGTATGCCACGCGATTTTAAAATATTGTATTGAAATATTACTTATTACAGGTACAAATAGCTTCAGTATGTTTTTTACACCCCGGTTCCAACGCATGTTTTCGCGGCCCTCTATTTAAAACTATTTAGAACTGCAGACAAATTTCGGGGAAATGGTGAATACAATAAGTCCTCATAAAACTTAAATTGTACAGTGTTAACTAATTTTGGTATAGCCATGAAAATTTATGAATGTTTCAATATTACATTACATTGAAAAATTGGCAACATGGTACAGAAAACGTCCATAAGAATAACATTGGCTATCTCCGCAACACTGAGCATAGAGTGTGGGACACTGTATAGCACCGTAACCCAAAACTAGACTATAGCCAATGTGGCCCATGCTATAGAGGTGCCGTTTATTTTTTGTATATTTTATATGTATAATATTTATTTCTTTTTTTTTGCTAGAACATGTAAAAATGTTCAAGTGATTTTAGTACAATTTGATTTATAATGTTAGTACAATTTCATTTTCGCCAATCGCAACCATGGCAATAAATAAACAAACTCTGGGAATCCCCGAACTCCAAAACCCCTAACAGCTCGTCTACGGTATACCAACCCCTTTCTTACTTTTTACACTTTCCCGCAACAGCGCTAACTTGACCCATGCTTAAAAATTTTGCTTTGCCTTCATATTTTGAATAATTGCGAGAGTAACGATTGGCAACTCTTTTTGCGCATTTCGGCAATTTTGGTTTGTTTTGTTCCTCGCTTCTTTTTTGGTTGTTAAAGGAAATTGAGTGATTGTGACTGTATGTTATTACTTACTCAATGGTGTATTTTAATAGCAAACTGGGTTCTGCTGACGCGGCACAACGCGCTGTAATAGATACGCATAGTCACAAGCTGCGAGTAAATATGGGTTTATTACAAATTCGTAACAAATAAAGCACATGGTCATTGTAAGGTTTAAAAATGACAATTGGTACTTGAGTTTTTTCATCTTTAACTCGGTAACTCAGAAATTGCGTTTAAAGAGTAATTTTGAATAAAAAAAATCAATAACTTAGTAATTTGTATGGGTTGCCGCACCCATTACAAATTTGGTATGGGTTGCCGCACCCATTACAAATTTGGTATGGGTGTTTGTGCACCCAGAGCACCCATGCTTTCGGCGCCTGTAGATTTCAGCATTTAAATCAACCTCTCGGTCATTTTTCAGATGTAGACCAAGTTAGTAAGCACAGAAGCGTTTCGCTCTTATTAGAACTCATCACTTTGTTGTAACCGTTGTCTCTTAGCAGAGGCAACGACTAACTGATATGTAATAAGACGAGGGTAAGCGCAATAACAGATAAATAACTTTTTATAAACTCTTCTAAATTATAGTTTCGATAATCATAGTTTAACTCTGTTTATTTGCTTAAGTTATAAATGTCAAAATTCAGTTTAGAAATTCTTATCGTATTATGATAGTCACGACATTTATTTGTTGATCATTAGGTTTAGAAATTATTATGTACACGTGCGTAACTTTGGATGCCCTCGCCTATGCACCCCGTACCCCTAATATAATCCTGTCCTGAAGATAGCGTTTTGTTTTTTAAAGGTAGTCCAGTTTAGATAGTCGTGGGGTAAAGATGTAAGAGTAGAAATTAGATTGTCGCGTCGGGCAGACGTGTCTTGTTTTACGACATGTAGTGTCTTTTAGTTTTGGGCCGACGCCCGCCCGCTGGATTACAGAATGTAACTTATTAGTTGTGTTAGGTATAGTTGTATTAGTTTAAATGTAAATAAAGTTAGTTATTAAAACACAAGTATTTGTTCATGTCCGTAGTGTTCATCAGTGTGAAGTGTAAGTGTATGTATGTACTTCCTTCTCAAGAAGCCTTCGGCACGAAGTGTTGGACGCCAACCATCAGAGGCGTCCACCAGTAAGTGAAAAATGTATCATCGTTGGGAGTAATTAGTAGCAGAAGAAGCAGTAAACAGTAAATAGTAGTAGCATCATTCTACTCGGCACCCCCCTCGTGTTACAGAGATGAGATACACTATCTTATACAGGATAGATGTCTTCAGAGGTAACTAACGATATACAGAGGCATCTACCGAAGAACACCATAAAGCTCTGGCAGCTATTGAAATAACAACCAAACAATGTTGAGCCGAATTAGTCACTGTCTCTGCAAAGGCAGCTACGCCACACTGATGAGCTTCATTATGAGTGAAACGCGTCTATTATTACTAACTGGACTCGACCAGCATCTGAAAAATGACTGACAGGTTGATTCAGATGCTGAAATCTTGTGAAAGATGGCGAGTATTTTTTCTAATTCTTTACTAGACATTGTTTCACTCTGAGTTGTATATTTTAAACTAGTCGAAAGAAAATTGCAGAAATTTCTCACCATTCGCGTACGTTTTATAATTTTTTTGCAGAATGGAAATGTAAACCGACCTTATTACCAGAAATATCGCAGCAAAATGCATTTTCCAATGGATGTCTAATTATTAGTTTGTTGCAAATTATTCATAACATTCTCTTCTGTTTAATTAGTAAAGTATTTAGTCCACTCCATTCATACGACCGACTTGAAGTGTACGCATATTCCGTTATGCATTGTACACATACTTGTCTATGGTATATTAGCTGTTGGTTACGGGGTAAGGATTATAAGGTCTATTATTTGTGCATTGATACGGGCATGAACACATATGCATACATATGTGGTTTACGCAGCCATGTATACAAGACTATCCGTTGTATAGGTTGTGTGCAGTTTGCAACCCACTTGATGGAACTGGTTCTTCTGACCTTCACACAAGGACGAAGAAGTAAAGCAGTAGACGAACAAGAAGATACTTGTCTGGTTGGCCTAAATTAACAACACTGTTTGCAAATATGAAAAAACTGATAACTACATAAATGTACTGTCAACTGTCACACCTAGTATAATTTTTGTTAATGTGACATACTTTACTGTAAGAGGTAGCTCAGTCATAGCATTCCCACTTTGTGTACTGAAGGTCTTGGGTTCGATTAGTTGCGTCTCATCTCCATCAATAAGAAAATTAACAATTATAGGGTTACTACAAAAGAATTATCAGGTTTTAAAATGATATGTTTCAGAAAGTATTATAGATATAATATTAAATGATCTTAGATCATCTTCACTGGAAATTTGATGGGTAAAGGACAACTTCTGGAATTCAGTCAGAGGCCGAAAATAAATAATTTCTAACCACTGAATTCCAGAAGTTTTCCTTCTTTTCATGTCCAGGCGGCACCACGACCTCAGTATTCATAGGGTATCTTTATAACCAGGGTATGGCCATGGGCCAAGTTTGCCGCCATGGACGAGTTTATGTTAAACATACTGAGAATTAATTTTCAGATTTATTTTTAAGAAATGTGATATTATATTATAAGAGAATATTAAATAATCACACTATGAATTTATAAAGGTAATAATAATAAATTTATTTAAGAGATACACAATTATTATTATGACATATATTTGGAGGTTATATAGAATATAGGATATGGGTTGTTATTATAACATCTAATTTAATATCTGTATTTCTTATTTACATAATAATTATATATTCTAAATCTAAACTTACCGTTTATAGTATATTAAGTATTAAGAACGGTAAAGACAGTTTATCGATCAAAGACAATGTTTGGGGACTGAGCGAAGTGAAGGTCCCAATTTTGTCTGATATCGGTAATTCCTTAACGTTCGTGATGCTTATACTATTTTTTGCACGATTGACGCACAAAATTTAAAAGAAAAATAAGATTTGAAAATTATTTTGACATTAAAAAAAATTATTTGTCATTTTTGAAGTTTTGATTTTTGTTTTTATTTATTTACAGTCTCGCTTCCTGAACGGTAAGTGAAGCACATCACTTACCGACGTGAGTCACGTCACTTACCGTTCAGTAATTTGTAAATAAGACTTAAGCTTCATTCACAGCTACTTGTTTAATGCATAACGTTAATACATAATGCTAATAGATAATGCGTAACGAAGTTTGTTATATGGCAATGTACAGGACCATTCACAGCTAGTTTTAATATTAGTGCATAATGCATAAACACAATGCATAGCAACCAATGTTTGTAAACTCCAAACTTTAGGCGATTTCGGGCGACAACCGTTCACTTGCGGTATGTTGCGTTCACACATTCGGGCGCTAGGAACAACATACCCGGTATGCTTGGATCAGTGCTCACAGCTGAACGGGTTTGCGAGTCGGGTCAGCTCTCTGTTCATTATTCTCTTTTTATCATGTCTTTTTTTGAAATGTCAAAAGTCAAAACAGTCTGAGTTGTGGTCTTATGTCAAATAGGGTGACATTATTTTCGTTGACTCTTTTTTGGACAAATATGGAAAAAAAAACTATCTTTCTCCGTTAATGCATTTTAATTGTCAAACACTATTTTTGACAGTTTTAAATGTCGCAGAATAAACATAACCACCAAGCACGGTGTCAACAAGTGAACCAACGATTTTTGGCGCCACCATTAACCCTATCATACTGTAACTAACCGTAAGTAATCCGAAGAAGTGAACGGGTATGTCGCCCGAAATCGCCTTTTTATGCATTACGCATTATGCATTAAATAAATTTGTGACAGCTGTCAAAATAAATTTACGAGAAATCTTAAAATCTTCAATTTCGAAGAAAACCAATAGCTACATTTGTAATACCATGTGCTGAAATAAAATTAAACAAGGAAATACGCTTCAGCAATCTTTTCCTGCCATGATAAACTTCAATTTTGACAGGTAAATTGAATAAATACAGATGTCAACTATCAATTATCAATTTTGTTGCAGAAAATGCTATGTTTTTCTTAACCTTACGCATTAGCACTAAGTATTAAAGTATTATGCATTATCATTACGCATTAAAAAAATAGCTGTTAATGTAGCTGTCTTGGAAACATTATCGGTAAATATAGAAAATAACCCGATCGTGCAAAAAAAATTAAATGATTGTGCTTAATATTGGTAATTTTTAGTTGTTTTCAAAATTGTCAGTAATCGCAGTATCTTAACAAACTACAAAGTAAATAAAATAAAAATATTACTTACACTTTAAATACATATTAAAATGATATGTAAATGTGTTTTTCATTAAAATAAAACAAACAGCCACGAAAATACATAATAATTTGCGCAAGAACAATACATATGACAGAGGGCCCAACTATGGCGGACGAGATGTGAGCCACGCCATGGCCATACCCTGGTTATAAAGGTACCCTAAGTATTCAAAATAGCGACTATGCAGCATTCTATGGTTCGATGTGCATATTGAAGATGTTAATAGGATAATAAGAATAATTGTATCATTAGGCAATGACAATATAATTTATGATATCATTATTTCACTGTCACAATCATTGACTTTTACAATTAATTTAATAATTGATTTATTTTTGCTGTTGTAGATACATACTGTAATTATTGGATAAAATATTCAATTAGGTAGGCCGGAAAGAAATCTGCTTATCTCTTCTATTTGTACAACAAATGTTGAAAGCAAAAGTCTTTGCAAACAAGACATTTAGCTAATTTGACAGGAGAAGAAAGTCTTAGTTTGATTTAAATGTTTTACAAGAGCAGAAAGTTTCCAGCATATAACAAACATACAGCAAATTGCCCGCTGAGGTGAATATCTTTAATGAGAATGACATTTGTGTGTTTGTAGATGTTTAAATAATTTTAATATCGTTCAGATATTCCTATCAATTATTTTTAATAAGGAATAGAAACTTTCGAATTATTTTACAAAGATTAAGGACAGATGTATAATCGTGTATCTAATTGTGAAAAATATTTTTCGATCTGTGTAATATACGCGGTTCAAGTAAAATGCCCGCCAACTAGCGGCCAACACATAAAGCTCTTAAAAATGACGTCTCAATGCGGCCTATAGCTACTAGATAAATTACAGCTGACTCGTCCACCATTTTGGAGCCACTTTAATTAGTGATGCACGCTAGGCGAGACGAGACGAGAAATATAAAATATCGATTTCGTTTTCGGATCTGTAATATCGATCTCGTTCTCGTTCTCGCACATTTTTTTGGGTCTCGTCTCGTTCTCGCACGAGAGTCTCGCTATAAAAATAAGCGCTTGCGCACTACGTATTTACGTAACAGTTTAACTACAAACGAGAAGTTCGCACCCATCGTACCGTCTTCCGTGTATTTGCAGTCGAATAAGTATGTAACTATAACAAAGAGATGAAACACTAAATTCTGGTCCCCAAATTATTTCAATACGAAAATAATGTTTATTCATTTACGGTCACCAGATAATGTGATAAGTTAGTAAATAATTTAATTTATCTAATATATAATGTACCATCAAATTATGAACTAATTACACATTAAAAAATTATTTTTGTAACTCAAAGTACGTACACTTTATCATTAAATATATGCCACTATTTAAGTAAGATTAAATCATAAAAAAATCGCTACACTGGGAACCCCCCGGTAAACCAATCACTCCGCTTCGCTTCGTGTTAGCTCCCATCGACGCTTTATATAACATCCTTTACTTTTCCGGGGCGACAAGAATTTTATTAACCATGGTTTTTTAATTGGGATGAATTAGGGGATGAGATATTCGAGAAAACTAGTTCTATTGGATTCAAAACCAATTTTGTCTATATTTTGCATTTTCTCGTTCTGGGACCGATACCAATCGAGTCCAGATAGACTCTAAAAATATAATCAATTCAAATAATTATCACATACACGTGTTCTATGCACGAATTTGGGTTGACTCCACTCCTTGTACGGTGCATTTTTCATTGAATTTTTGAATCAAAGCTATAAAATTACAAATACTTTTTATTGTGAGAATCTCGCGAGATTTCCCGCTTCTCGCAGTTGTTATATCGATCTCGCCTCGAATTTTAAATTGCAATCTCGCTCTCGTTCTCGTCTCGCATAACGCAACGAGACGAGACGAGATGCGAGAGTACTCTCGCCTCATCGTGCATCACTAACTTAAATCATTCAATATCAATGTTGTTTTTTATTGCCTCGAAGACTTTCGTTGTTTTCTGAATTCTAATGCAAGAAGCGAAAATTTGTGCAAGAGAGTGAAAAAAATAAAGCGGTAAAAGATTATTGAAAATACCGTAAAAGAAGAACAATAACTGTAACAATTGCACAGAACAGCTGAAACAATAACAACACGCAAATTATTCAGTAGATAACAATTACTCTGTGTTGGTACAATTACTAGTTCATTGTTTTTAAATATATCGTTAAACAGTAATTCTTTTCAAATAAAAATTAATAATAGTTTATCTATCACCTAGTTTCTATTGTTTCATTAACATAATCTTAACGATGAGAACTTATTATACTAATATTCACTTGTTTATTTCAGGTAAGCATCTTCGCCCGATTTCTAACGAAGTGGTCCACTCTTCACATGTCGTCATCTTTTATCTAGGCAAGTAGTACTAGGATCTTAGACTTGAGGCAGACTTTTAATTTTTTGTTAGTTTAGGCGGAACATGTGTTATTAATTAAGGTATTGACAGCGTTTCATTATGTAGATAGATAAATTGGATGTTTTCCTAATGATTTTGTAGTTCTCAACGTATTTTGCTTGAGGAAGAGAAAATGATAGAAATTTTGTAGAAGATTAAGCAGGAATTTTAAACGACAGAAATTGTTGAGATTAGGCACCTGATGAAGATACTTCTTTTTAACGACAAAAGCTGGACATTCAAATAATGTGTTTAAACTTTTCATCGTCCTCTTCGCTGAGTCGACATACCCTATTTTCAGCTATACCAATCTTACATTGACTACGTTTATCTTGGCAATTCAAGCGGCTTCAAGTATATTTTGACTTGGTTTATTTCAGGAGATTGAAATTAGGATTGAGTTATTTTTAATATTTAAATTCGTATCGACTAAAAAAAGATAGTTAAATACTAGATTATGCGGACTGACAGGGAGAGGTATATGATCTAATTTCATGCTGGATATGTAACCTCAAAATCTAAAAATTGTCATGTTGTTATTTGTCTTCTTTTTCAAAAACATTAAAAAGATATTTGCTTCTTCATCACTTAAAATATTTCGCTTTTGGACAATTTTATTAAGTTTTATGCCGATTTTTATAAAATGAGGAAGATACAAATAACCAACAAATGATATGTATTTATTGACACTCAAACAGATTGCGGATGTGCGCATGCGTAGTTCTATTATTTGAAGCTTCACTGTTTATTTCGATAGAAGTCAAGTCGCTTCATAAGTCCAAGCTTGTTATTTTATGGGCTTGACTTGACATTTTCAAGCGGCTTGAAATATTAATCTCAGTCGTTTATTTCGAAGATTCAAAAGGGATTTACTAAATTCAAGCAGCTGCAAACGTCGAGATAAACGTAGTCGTTGATGATATTTCAGAAGACAGTGGGCCCAATTCAGCACTCTTCTTTAGTCTGGTGATCATCTCTAGTTACCATATAAATAGTTTACATCTTTTTCTTATTAATGTATCATTGTATATGTCTCTCTCTTTGTTGTTATTTTTAAATAAGTTTCATTAATTAAAGAAGAACGCTGAATTTGAGCTAATGAGTGAGAATACCTGTTATAATTCTTAGCTCCTGTTTGCTGAAAGCTAATAACTTCTTGGCTTTTGTCGACGAGGTTAAATAAATTTCTTCGCCTGACAGGCGAATTGTCTCTCCAATATGTGATTATGGCTTCTTGATTTTTTCTTTGTATGCCATTTGAAGATTCCTCAAGAAAATTTAGTCTAATCTAAAGTATCATTTGATATTACTCAAAACAGAAATATATATTCTATCAATATCTGTCTGAAAAATAAGCGTTCATATACAATGATATATTTAATTAGTAATTTATTTATTTGCTCTTTAACATCTGCTTAACTGTACGTTAATTTAAACTAGTGCATTAGCATTAATTATAAGGAAGTGAAATAATAGATTACCTCAAATCAAGGAAGTGGTTAACTAATTACAGACACCTTTACAATAAATAAGTAAATAAATAAATAAACGCATGTTACGTTTAATTGATGTTCTGGTATATTTAGCGCATTCTAATGATAAATTATAGATAGAATAATTTATCTAATATACGGGTAATTGCAAGGAGTTAAATAGCGATTTGAAATTCGTTTCCTAATACGGGCATATTACATTTACTACTAACTACCTAGATATTATATTAAAATGGTGCAAAGGCATTTTTATGACCAGTTGTGTTACTGACAACTATTAACACTTGTTACAGAATATTCGTACATTGTATATTATATTACAAAAGGTGGTCTCCTGTGGATCCCTGTACTGCGACCTATTGTACCCTCCAGATTTACTCCTATTCTAGGATACCTGTTTGTTTAATAAACTCCAGGGTTTTCTTCAGATCTAAATCTTTTAGCATATCCTGTTGGATCTTTTCTGCCCCGAGGATATTATATCTGCTGCTCATATAGGCTTCACATTGACATATAAGGTGCTGAGGGGTTTCTTCCTCTTCACCACACCCCCTGCATGTTGATTCTTGTGTAAGTCCCATCGTGTGCGGTATTTGTTTAGTAGTCCTGTTATTAATCTAACGTCTTGTTTGCTCATTAGGAGTAAACGTTCCGTTGTTTTCTTGGTTGGTTCATTTAGGAAGAGCTTTAGTGTATCTGCCCTGGTAACTCCAACCAGTGATTCTTGTGCCATTGATTCAGCAATGTTTTTATTTCCAGCTTAACTGTCTCCGCTGAGATTCCGAAAGCCGGTTGTGGTCCTCTGAAAGGAAAATTTGTTCCCTTGTGGATGCGCTCTAGAATAAGTCCATATTCTGTCTCACAATATTCTAGTGCTTTTAGTGCGGCTTGGCTGTCTGTTACTATAGAGATTCTTCTGTTGCTAAAGTGGCTCTCTAGTAGTAATTTGGCGCAGGTTAAAATTGCGTACAATTCTGCATTGAATACTGTCGTATAAGTCCCGAGTCCAATCGACTGATTGTGCCTCAGTCCTTTAGCTCCATGTATTCCTGCTCCATATTCTTACATTAGTCCTTAAGAAGAACTTTATAAATTTTCAAAACCTTTTGTTTTTTAAAGGTACAAATCGATAAATTGCGGAAATTATTACATTTTTCTCATTTTTGTTTTGTCTGATATAAGCCAGATCCTACCACCTGCCAAGATATAAAACCCAAATGGTGGGATATTTCTACAAAACTCTTTCGACTACAGTAAATATAGTGTGGACCAAAGGACCGGCATTTTAAAGGTCATCTTATACTCCAGATTTATTTTCTACCGGGACCCTAATTTTGGCACAATATAAAAAACTACATGAAAATTCAATGTCTAGGTAAAGTCTTATCTTGCAAAACATATATGGGACAATATTCTAAGAAAATAATATATTGGGCTTGTGGATACAATGCCTAAGGCCCAATGCTACCACCAAATATTTTAATATCATCTGCATAAGCTAAAACCTGGCAGTCAAAACATGGAATTAACTCTATAAATAACACAAACAATAGAGGTCCAAAATTAGAACCCTGTAGCACTCCAAAAGTACTAATAAATCTATTGGAGGAGAATCCATTGTAGAAAACGAAGCATTGTCGATTTTTGAGATAAGAATTTAATAATCAAATTAAGTTCCGGGAAGCGCCAAAGATTCTGATCTTAGCAAGTAATAATCAGATAGTTCTAACCAAAGGTGGTAAGAATAATTTTGCAACATAACCGTTGGTTAGCAGTAACTGTCACTTTAACTAGAGGTAGTAGGAGCGAGCCTTAGGCCCGGTATTTTGATCTCTCGTTAAATTGTTTGTTAACTTAATTGTCAGTTAAAAAATATAACATCGATAGAATAGCATAATTTATAAACAATACACATGAGTCAATTTTTCGATGCGAAATTTTCTTTGTAAAAATAAATAAATAAATATAACATCACGACTTATTACCCATTGCTGGGTGTGCCAATCTGCTTTGTACATCGATATCGGTAATGATAATATATTTGCACCGTGCGGGCGCACAGGGTTCAGTTTTGTGCCATTTAGAATTGGAAATATTTGGCGTCGGTCGGGATCGAACCCGGTTCCCCAGATTCGCGACCTGACACTCAATATAGTTAATAACAGACAGTTGAATCTGTAATTACTTTAGGTTTCCCTGTATTATTGGAGCATATAAAATAGCATACGTAGCATATGTCCGGGAAGTATTTTTTTCTAGATTGATATCTGGCCTACCGTAGCCCGTAAATGGCATTTTCCGGACTTGGTATATTATACCTTTTTTTGACAAAAAGCATTGATGACATATTTGCTCATTTATTTAGAAAGGAAAAATTATTGTTCTCATTGAGATTTATTGATAAATCACATGACAATGTTTGACATTTCGATAATTGTAATAATTACAAAAACCAACAAGGACAAAACAATTATTTACTTAAATCTGCATAAAATCTTAACAAGCAATGCAATATTTAAAAACACCTTGCTTTGCAATACGGAATATATTTTGTAATATACAGGAAACGGATATAATTAAATGTGTAATTAATACACATCATTTCCAACTCGACAGTTTTTGAAATGAAAAAAAAAGTCGTGCACATATAGTATTAATTATGGTGTATTTATTTACATATTCAATATTTTATATAGCATACTTAAATAGGCTTGCTTTAATATATTATTCATATTTTACAATTTTTTAACTGTTTTGCTTTGCATCTTTTGAATGTTGTCGAACTCCACAGAAGTTGAAATGAAGTCTTCAAAATCAAATCAAGCAATGTTAGTCAGAAGTAAATATAGTAAAATCGTATTCTAGGGACTCAAAAACGTACATATTCATTAAAAACTCACCATCTAATTTTTTAATCAAAACCAATACCTTCTTTACCTAAAGTTATGACGGTAGATAAAACATCTGATGTGGCCAACACTACCTCCGGCCATTTGATTTTTATTAATTTAAATATACATATTTACTTATGCTGGAAACTGTATTAAGTTCCATTCCATATAAGTATTGTTCTATTTATTATTTTCTTTTTAAAACATTACTATTATTAATTTGAAATGATTAGTTCTTTGATAGTGACATTTATCTGTCAGTTAAATACATTTGAGATATGAACTGTGTAACCAAGGAGTTGTGTTTGTTTAAATAATAATAATAATAATAATAATAATAATAATAATAATTTTATTGCCCAACAGTTTACAAGAGGTAACCAATTACAGGACAAAGACAAAACATTCAAATATAACTAAATAAAATATGTAAAACATGCGAGTGTATATAACGAAAAAGTAATGATTCGCACAATAGAATCCAATATATGATAATAAATTAATGATAAAATATATTCTTAATTGAAATATTACACAAAAATATCTTCATAATGTAGTTCTGCATTGCGACACATGATGTGGATTGGTGAACGCTGAAGGATGTCTGTGTGGGTTTTAGCTAAATAGAAGGTCCTTGCGCATCTGGAAATAGATCTGGGAGTGTGAAAAGGGATGCGAGAAAGCAAGTAAGGTGCATCAATTTTTTTATTAATTAACCATAAGAATCTAGAAGTGGAAATAGTTCTCCTTTCTGACAGAGATGGCATGGAATGACGTTGAAGCAAACTATTTTGATCTATGCCTCTTTCTGGATAAGCGCCGTCATGCTTAAATGACAAAAACTTTAAAAATTTACGATGTATGCGATCAAGAGCTATAGACTGATAAGCATAGAAAGGATACCAAATAATATTGGCGTATTCAAACTTACTCAGTATAAAGGCAAAATACAGTGGTTTGAGAATTAAATGGCTATTGAACATTTTTGAGATACGCATCAAGAAACCTAAAGTTTTACTAGTAGAACTACATATTTCATAGATGTGCTCTGAAAAATTGAAATTGTAGGCTCCGGGATTTAAACTTGTAGAAAATTTAATAATCTTTAATTTTTATATAAACTTAAATCTCGTAAAAGTAACATTTAACTATTTTGAGCTTCAAGTTAAGTGGTATTTCCTATTATCCGATTTACACCAATATCCAATGGGTTCTTTCAATATTAGAACAAGGTCGAAATATAAGATCCACACATACATACACACAGGCATCATCGTGAAAATATTAAAATCGGATTCTAGGGACCTTAAAACGTGGTCATTTACCAAAATCTCGATGTGTGATTTTTATCACTATCCCTACACCTCCCTTACTAAGGGTAGCAGGAGGTAAGAATGGACAGGTTCTTTTTGCAAAGAGCTTCGCAATTGTTCTGTTACTGTTTTTGGGTGGTACTTTGTGATTATTGCGCTATTCTGTATATAGAGTAACAATATCTCAATATTTCTTATAAATCATTCAATATAATAGATAAATAAATAAATAAATAAATAAATATATCATCACGGCATATTACCCATTGCTGGGTGTGCCAATCTGCTTTGTATACAGAATTCGGTAATGATGATGACATATTTGTACCGTGCGGGCGTTTACCAGGCGTCACCTCACGGGCACTCATTGCTGGCGTGGAGAGTGCACCACAGGGGTCAATTTTGTGCCATTTAAAATTTGAAATATTTGGCGTCAGTCAGGATCGAACCCGGTTCCCCAGATTCGCGAGCAGACACTCAGGCACGCGGCCACAAGACCCCATATAATAGATAATATCTAATATAAGCAATAGGCTTTTCTGTATGCTAAATCTATTAAATAACTTATCTATTTACTATCAGTTACTCGTAGGTGTGCTATTATATTTTCTATTATATTCCTCCGTCTATACATATGTTACATAAAAGCTAACAAATCGTTCGCAATCATTCTGCAGTATCTTGAAGACAGCTATAAGAAGCGAGGATTACGAAACTAGATTGTGATACATATGGTGATCTGAAATTTGCTGACAAATTACGTAATGGTGAGTTTATTACTTTATTATATAAACCCGTATTGAAGTTTGGTTGCTTCATCGAAAAGAAACAGATCTTGAACGTTGAACGTGACATTTCCAAAAGAGAATATATTCTTTCGCCATGTAAGTAATTGTGATATAGTACACCGTTTGTCTATAATTTTCTATGGTTGGTTAATTTTGAAATATAATCTAAGATTTAAAATGTAATTTTTTCACGACCAAGATTAAAAGTCAATTTCTATATTTGAAAGAGAAGTAGCAACCTTTCTAAAATTTCTACCCTACATTTATATGTCTAATTATTTGATTTCCTGAGTGATCCATGATCTACGTAATAATTTATGTATATCTTATTATAGCTTGTTACGTAATCATATCCTGATTAATATCTTCGTTTGCACAGACAGTATTTGTATTTGTTCCAGTTTCCAGCAATCATGGCCGAAGTATTTCAGCTAATAGCTTCCATTTACGCACTTCCGTTAATTAAGCTCTGCGTTGGCTGTGAAACAAAACAATGTCGGCTGTCAAACACTTGACGGACGTGACATAATTGACAAGCGGGCGACACAAATTTGAACCTTGAAGAAGTTTAAAGAGTAACAATATTTTTGGTAAAAGAAAGTATGAACATTTTTGAAGACGAATACTATCTTTTTTGACAATGTCGTAACTGGAGTTTAAATATGTCGAAAGAGTGGAGTAACATCTCAAATTTCTTGAATCGCGAACCGCAAGCCTTTAAAAAGATTAAGAAAAACGCTAGATAGAAAAAAACACAGTTTTGCAGAATTATCTTACACCATAAAAATTCAAAGTCTAACAGAACACAAGGGACAATTCATAAACTCGGATACCTAGTCAATTATACCTTATTTAGATTGTAATCCCAGTATAGTTGTAGGGACCAATAAAATTTGAAAGGAATTATTTTTACCTTTCGTCACCTTTAGGTAAGGAAGGTATTGTCTTTGGTCAAAAAATTCTATGATGAGTTATTAATCAATAAGCACGTTTTAGGGTCCCTAATACAATTATATTATTTTTACGATGATGTCTGTATGTATGTGTGTATGTGTGTGTAACAAAAATTTCGTCTGCGGTAACTCTAATACTACAATTTCAAAAATTATTCGTATTCTTCTTCGTTACATCCATATGAAGAGCTGATTAGATTTTATATATTGGATAAATCTCTCCAGGTTGTTTTGCATGTTGATAAAGGGTTAAAATGAAATACACCTGTTGTGTGATGATGCAGAATGTATTATTTATTTATTTAATTACGTGGCAATCGATTTCGGGCGGTAGTCCTTCAACAGGTCAACGCGTCAAAATAGTAAAAATATATATAGTAGAAAGTCTTTGAAGGACAAAAACATCAAATTTAATGAAAATAAAAAGATTACATTGATAAACGAATTGTAAAAACATGTATGGTACTGCCCAAGAGGGAAACCAAAGTTAGATTGTGGTTACAATTGGTCAACCGGAAGTACCCTCCTTTGAAGATTTTAACAGTTTTCTTGAAAAAACTATGTTAAATATCATTTTTTACATTTAATGTTATAATAAATATTGAAGAATATCTTATTCTCTATACGATTTGACTGCATTTTATACTTAATATTAAACGGATATAGAGTTAAAAAATTATAAAGAAATTCATAAAGTAGCCATAGCTATAGAAACAGCTACTATATTAAGAAAAATCTGAATGAAAGATGTCAGTGTCAAGTGAAATTGACATAGTGTATGTATTTTATACAAATTGCCGGAAGGTAATGTACAAGAAATAGAATCTTTTACAAGGAACTATCTGTATGAAATTTGTATAAAATACATAGAACTGGCGGAAGGTAATGTACTGGCCACATCAGATTTTTTTAAATAGGGATGTAACAGTCTGGCCTAGCGACTATTATTTGTTTCTTTGGAATTATCCGTTTTGTGTTTTGTCTAGCTTAAAGTATTTATGGAAAAGGGGATAAAGTTATATTTGGAATATTCGGATGTTACAAAAAGTCAAGGTTAGGGCTTTTGTGCAAAACTGTGTGTTCCAAGAAGTGTCCGAGTGATTACCAGTAGTTCTTGAAAGAATCTAAGAGCTGCCTTGAACTGTTTTTTGATAAGAAAAAACTTCCAAACTTTTTATTTTCAATAGACACCAGTTCTCTTAACTTTACAGTCGGGGTTGCACATGCACATATCCTTTTTTAATATTTTACTACTATTGCACTCTAATGTGCATGTATATATCGATTGACGATTGTTTCTCAAATATTATTAATAGAACTTAAAAAATGTATTTACAAAAGGTTAATGGAAATTTTATGACGCAATTTGTTGAAGATTGTTCTCGGAATTTTACTTTCTTCTTCTTTAATTCTTCAAAACATATAATTATTCCAACAAATAATATGTTTATTCATATTTGTTACAATTTACAAGTATAATGTGTTAATTTGAGTCATATGTTTTTACCTATTTACATAAGTACATACATACATACATACATTCAGTATTTATTAATGTTATCAGATATTTCAACATCTTATGTTGCGCTTCATAATTTATTACAAATATATATTTAAACTTCTGTAAAATATCATTTTTCAAGAAAAGTCGCAATTTCAAAATCACTGTGCCAATTTCGCTTCAAGTAAACATGTGTCTTGTTTTTTGTGTAAAGACAGAAGAGTAATTTAGGTAGTAAATTTTTCAGTAGTTAATCTTAGCATGCCAAGTTTTTTTTAGTTCTTGTTTCGCTCAACAGAGCGTAGAGATGATATGCTCGCTTCAAATCTGCACGGATGTTCAAGTTTTCATTTATTCATAGCATAAAGAAGGTAGATAATGCTGCATACAATAGCACAGTACCTGTTTAAATCTAGATTCAGACGATTAAACTTTTAGTAAAAATAAATTTCTTTAATTTAAACTTGGCCGGAGTTTTCCGAGTTTTTTAGAGAAATCTTTCAAATAAATGACAGTGTGTCTCAGGGCTACTACAATAACAGAGGGGTTTGTCTGGAAACAGATCGCAAAACTGATCCTGGTGCAATTATTGGCTTAAAAAAAATGGAGTCCCCCACTCAATTTTTTTTATTATTTTAATTGAAAGTTCATTAATTTTGAAGCAATTCGTAATATTAAAAAGCCATAATTGTTTTTAGTTTAACTGCATTTGATTTTTAACGAAACATATAGCTACCTTTCTCGCACTAGTTTCTTTCCTTTAGTAGGCAGTGCAAGAAAGATAGCAATAGTGTGACGTCACAGTGGCATTGATAACAAATTCAAATATCGCGCAAAGTAATTATTAAAAAATCTGATGTGGACACCACACGACTTCCTTGTACGCAAGACCAATATGAAGATGAAGTATACACCCAATTATAAAATTGCACGTGTTTGGCGTAATTTGACATTAACATCTATTTTTTTTTGTTATTTTTTGTTCTAATCCATAGCAAGCTTCATTATAAAAACCAAAAAGTATATAAGTTTTAAATTTACATATCTCGCTTATACAAAGGGCTAATTTAATAATACTTGATGTGCTAGACGCAGAATTTAATTCTCTAAAACTCTTATTAGAACATTAGAAGCATTTATTTCTAAAATCAAAATGAAACCATTTTATTCAAGAAAAACTGTTAACAACTTCAGGTTAGCCTATTTTAACCAAAATCTACTATGTTATTCCAATTGACATAAAAGTCTTATATACCAAATTTGAAAAGTGTATTATATTTTAAAATAGTTTTTCATTAAAATCTAATATAGGCTTCAAATAAAGTACCATTTCTAGAAATTATGTAATGACCAAAAAGGGAGGTGCACAACTAGATTTTATAGCAGTCCTAAATACAAAATTTCAACTTTCTACGGCGTACCGTTTTTGAGTTATGCGAGATATATACGTACGTACAGACGTCACGACGAAATTAGTCAAAATGGATTCAGGGATGGTCAAAATGGATATTTCCGTTGAAATCTGAAAACCGAAATTTTTCGTGATTACAATACTTCCTTTAATTCGTACAAGGAATTAATTATTAAAAAAATTTGGGGTGGACAACACAATACCTTCCGCAATTTACCGCCCGAGTCACAAAAAAGATTAAGCTAATCCTTATTTTTGGATTAGCAAATTTTACTCTAATTTTGGCAGTTTATTTCTTAAAATGTAGTCTAATCTAATTCAAGTAACTATCTTTTTTGATAATAAACTGAAGATTAAATTTTAAATACCGGAATAAAATAGAATCTACTAATCCAAAAATGAAAATTAACTTAAACTTTTTTGCGAATCATTAATTTTTATTAATCTAAATACATACATACATACATACATATTTACTTATGCTGGAAACTGTTTCGATTTCCTTTATTGTTTTATTTACTTTTTTCTTTTTAAAATGTTACTATTATTAATTTCAAATGATTAGTTCTTTAACAGTGACATTTATCTGTCAGTTACATACATTTCAATAACTGCGCAACGAAGCAGTTTTGTTTGTTTAAAGCGTAGGATCCGGGATTTAAATTATAGATAATTTTATAATATATATATATATATATATATATATATATATATATATATATATATATATATATATATATATATATATATATATATATATAGAAAAAGTATGAATGCAAATCTATAGAAAATTTAATAATCTTTAATTTTTATAATAACATTAATTTCAAAAAATAACATTTAAAGGTATTTTTCGAAGAAAAACTATTTTGAGCTTCTAGTCAAATGCCATTTCCGGTTATCCACCAAAATCTAATGGGCTCGTTCCATTACAGAAAAAGTTCGAAATACAAGGTTTCGAAATTTTCTGAATCATAGTATTCGAGTTACAGTGGAGGATCCATATATACACACATACACACAGACATCATCGTGAAAATACTAAAATTGGATTCAAGGGACCTCAAAACGTGGTCATTTACCAAAATCTCGATATGCGATTTTTAGCACGATCCCTATACCTCCCTTACCAAGGGTAGCGGGAGGTAAAAATGTTAATTTTAAAATCTTAATGGTTATTTATTAAGTAGTTACTTTAAGGATAAATTGTACATTTTATTGTTTTTTTGTTATGGTGGAGAACCCCATTCTGGAATTTTAGAAAACTAAGTTAATATTATTTTATAATAGATCTCATAGGTCGTAGTGACAAAAGTAACTATAATTTCCAATTCATCAAACAACTGATTAAAAATTATGTCACCATTCTTACAACTATTACAAAATATAGAATGTCAACTTGATGAACAGTGTAATACAAGCATAAACCTGCTCCACATTACACGAACAGTGTCATTATATTATGAAACCTCCTTAAAATTAATATCTCGGCTGACAGTTTTCATTTTCCGCTGACACAATTTCTACTATTAATTGTCTATACAAAAGTCTGTAAAATATTGCCTAGAAAATAGCGTATGAACAGTAATTAATTAATCAAGCCAATGAAGCTTGACTAGGTATGATTTGAGCTCTACTACAAATCATAGGTGAGATTAATGTTCTATGAATTAATTACACGTAGACTTAGACAAACACGGATGTTCTATTTGTGATTAGCGAATTTTACTTCATGCTCAATTTATTTGTGAAGAAACTACGGAAGAAAATTTAGAATTGTGTGACATATTTATGGATTGAAAGTTATATTATCTGTATAGTATTGTCTGTAGGTAAATGGAAATCTAAGCGAATAAGTAATTAAATTGTCATTATATTAAAGATTTTATTATTTATTTCACGCCTTGGTAATAGAAATTATTATTTCCTATAATATATTATGCGATTTTAAGTAGGTGGTTTGTATGGTCATTTTTCTCAAAAGCAATTTCAATTTCACTTACGGAAAGGTGCGCAATTTCCAAGCTAAAATGTATTTAGTTCACAATAACGTTTCATCGTTAATTTTCTAACAAAATTGATTAATTTGATTGAAGAAGAACTCGCTTGGAACGATTTTATATTTTAGTTCTAGTCATACCTTACTCCCTGTCACTATCCAAGACAAACTCCAAACTTCTACGTTGCCACTACACTACCGCTTAATTTTTTTTGACAGTTTTGACATTTATTGACGTCTGATTTCATCAGATAAAATGAGCAATAGAAAAAGGATCATTTTGTAGTGTGCCTCAGACGTTGCGCTATATAAACAAACAGACTTATTAATAAACTTTGCACAATTAAAAGTGAACACGTAACTTACCATTTTCGCTTATTTCAAAGGCAATTTGTGCCCACGCATTTTCTTTTTTGAAATAATTTTAAATTCCCTTAATCTCATCGCTTATCTCACACAATGGAGTGCTTGTGGATAAGTGTAATTAACAAGTCATCATCTATGTCAATTGCTTTTTGTGCAAAAATAAAATGACAGCTATAACTGTCAACCTTGCACCCTAGTAATTTATAATAAAAAATTCCTAGAAACTATAATTTCAATAATTTTTCATTGTGAACGGAAATAATTTTTACTATAAATTCTTTACGCTACCGATGCCACTAATTCTTACACTACTGCTAATTTTTTTAATTCTGAATGGGCCTAGAGATGAAAACGTACCATTTGTTCCACGAAACGACAATCCCCCTAACCTTCCCCAGTCTCGTCCCATAGAATATTTTTGGGCTTTTTTATCTCGAAAAGATAACGATGGAAGATGGAAAGCCCAAAATGAGAACCAACTTCAACACTGAATATACAGGAATTAGGAATCTCCGCGAAATCAATGAAAAACCTAATTCTAGGGGTCCGCAGTTTGTTTCGCCATGTGGAAGAACACGGCCCTCTTTGTTTAATTTAAGTTCATAATTTTATTGCTTATGAAACAGTTAATTATTAAGTATTACAAAACATTTTTTACAAAAATTTTCTGTGGTATTTGTTCCAATACTTTTGGGACATATACCTATGGACAGAGAATCAACTCAACTTAGTCGATTTATGTTATAAAATTTTGGGTTTATCTGTATTCCTCGGTAAAAATAATTTTAACAGGACCTCTCACAAATTAAAACGAATTTTTACTGGTTTACTTGGAATATTCTTTGGGAACCTCCTTGGGATTTATCGTCGAATGAATTATAGGTCTTCCTGTTCCAAATTTTTTTTTTATTATCAAAACTCGTTTGCGGAGTAAATTAGCCCATAGTCAACAACAATAGTAGAAACACATTTATGTAAACCAATGAACAGCAAATTTGGTTTTACATTATATAAGTTACAGTTTTCGTTGCAATTCAAATTCAGGATCTATTGATAAACATAGCAGGAAAGAATTAAAAAACTTAACGTTCTCCATGGAGAAAGCTTCTCCTATGGCCATGGAGAACACTATGTTTTTTAATACTTTCCTGCTACGTTTGTCAATAGATTTTGGATTTGAATATGCTACTTACGTGATACTGAGAATCTGATATCTATCACTAAATATAAATTTTATTCAAAAAAATTATATGTTTTTTAATAAATTAAGAAAGAAGATTTTCTTTGACGTCATTATTTTGAACTGTAGAAAGGGAAGCATACTTAAGAATGTAACCTGTAGATGGCGAGCGACTGCGAGTTTTAATATGATTTTGACATTAGTTCATTTTTCTGTCACTGTCTCTCTTCTTTATTATTTGCAATTTACGTGGTTTCTGTTACATTTATTACGTATTTCGATTTGTTAAGCAGGATTTTGAAGGATTTTACTAAGCTTATACTCGTACAAGATTAAAATGACAAACTAAAATATTAACCTCCAAAATTTAAATTACCCACACATGCCGTTGCTATGGGGCGTTCCGATGCTGTGGCTTTACAGCCATTCATTGGTTCGGCGTAATTCTACGTCATACATGGCGGTAATTTAAATACTAAAATTTTACTAATTTTTTCTGGCCAATTAATGAAAATTTTACCAAAAGAAAATATATGAGTAGCAAGTTTTTATCGTCTCTTCAAAAATATTAAATAAAAAAATGGCACGCACGTCCCTGTACGTGTTTTGTTAATAAAAAAAAAATTGGAACAGACCTATAATTCATTCGACGAATTTTTTCTGGCTTCAATATCTTATAAACAGTTATACATAGCAATAGGAATATCATTAATACCTTGATATGAACATAAGAATAACAAATTTCTTTTTTAACACAACAATAACAGTAAAATAACATCATTCAGTTAAGATCATTTGATTATCCATTATACTTAACACATTTCTTTGTTTAGTATCAATAAAAAACCGATTATTTTTTCTAAACTTTAATTTCTTTTGTAGGCCATCATAGAATAACTGAAAATACTTATGCATGTAATTGCATAACAAATTATTATAAACTGTAGTTCCTTCCAGAAACTGTACATCGACTATCGGTATCACTGTAACACAACTACGAGTATAATCATTAAGTCTGCAGTCCAGATATGTCAGGCCCTTCCATCTGCCGACTTCACGCACAGATATACTCAAACGTTCTCCAATTTATATTGCTTCCCGTGCAGCCAATCTTTTGTACCCAGATATGTTTATTTAAAATATTATTTTGTAATTTTTAATACATATATTGTTATTTGTTTATATTATATTTTGTCCTGTTATCGGATTACTGTTGGGCAATAAATAAATAAATTATTATTATTATTATTAAGATTACTGACTTGACTTCATAAAATTTGTCAAATGGACAATGGACAACTGGGCGATAGTCAAGCTGGCGCCGAATATCTGGGCGATAAAATAATAGATCTTCGAATTACAAATCTAGAAATAAATTTACCTGTATTTGTTTAAACCATTTTCAAGCTTGCTTTATAATATACTCATAATATTCTAATTTATATTTAGATCATTTCTGACCAACATTCGTGGATACTATTTTTCATATTTATTTCCTCATTTCACAATAAATTACAAAACATTGTAAAATTACCACAAAAGAGTCCTAGAAAAACATTACTGCCAACTACGTGGTTAATGCGCTCCAGTTGTTTTAGAAATCTATCCGCAAAGCTTGTGTCAGCCATCACTATCTTGTCTTCGTATTTATTCCTAAGCCTACACAGATCCACTAGGGTTAGAACCGTTGGAATATAGACAGAGCTGATTTAGTCGGTGATATTTTTACCCAGAGGATTTGGTTTTTTATTCGATGAAAGAAAACGACGAGTTAAGTGGCTGAGAAATGAGCGACGATAAATTCTGAAGAGAGGGACTACCGTTTTAGTTTTAAATGAATGTGAAAGACCAGAATATATTGTGAATATTTAAAAGTATTACAGGGTGCGACAAAATAATCTTCCTAGTTTTGAGGGTGATTAAAAAGTAAATACTCGAGATAAAAAAAAATCACATTCACTATATCGGCCAGGTGGTGTCCGACATTGTCTAAACAAAGATCGGGCGCTAGTGCTACGGTACTCGTTTTGAATACCCTCGTGAACGTTTTTCTGTCTTCCCCGGAAACAAAGACGATCTACCCAGCTGTGGGCCATGACCCAGAACTGTTTAAAAAAATAATTTTGAAAAATTCAGGTATTCTCTGTACCTATGGGACCTCCATAAAATGACATTATGCCGATAATAAATACCAGCCATTTTCAATCGTTTCAGGGGGCGCTAAAGCCTTTTATTACTGTGAATTTTACTTATCAGAAGTTGTCAATGCCATTCCATCCGGGATTTAGTCAACTGACAATTTTTACCCAAAAACGGTGTGGCCTATACAATACTTCCCGCCATTTACAGCCCAAGTCACAAAAAAGATTAAGCTAATCCTTATTTTTGGATTAGCGAATTTTACTATAATTTTAGCAATTTATTTCTTAAAATATAGTCTAATCTAATTTACTACCTTTTTACCTTCCGTCACCTTTAGGTAAGGAAGATATTGTCTTTGGTCAAAAATTTCGGTGGTGAGTTTTTAATGAATAAGCACGTTTTAAGGTCCCTAGAATACGATTTTACTATTTTTACGATGATGTCTGTATGTGTGTGTGTGTATGTATGTGTGTGTGTGTGTGTGTGTGTGGGTGTGGGTGTGTATGTGTGTGTGTAACAAAATTTTCGTCTACGATAACTCTAATACTACAATTCCAAAAATTATAATTCTTTCGTATTCCTCTTCCTTGCATCCATATAAAGAGCTGATTAGAGATTGGTCAACCGGAAGTACCCTCATTTGAAGATTTTAACAGTTATTCTTGAAAAAACGATGTTAAATATCATTTTTTCACATTTAATGTTATTATAAATATTAAAGAACATTGTATTCTCTATACGATTTGACTGCATTTTATACTTCATATTAAATGGATATAGAGTTATAAAATTATAAAGAAATTAAATTTCATAAATTAGCTAGCTATGCTAGAAACAGCTATTATATTCAGAAAATTCTGATTGAAAGATGTCAGTGTCAATTGACATATTCGTAGTATATTTGTGTTATATTATAATTTTACTCGAAATAGGATGTTTTTGCTCCAAACTTTCTGTATGGAATTTGTAGAAAATACATGCAACTGTCGAAAGGTAATGTACATACAAGAAATTTAGAATCTTTTGCAAGGAACTTTCTGTATAGATTTTATTGAAAATACATAGGCATTTACGAAAATTCTACCGGTAGATACCACATCTACCGACTGTGTTCGAAATAACGAGTGGTAAAAAGGTAGTGATGCAAAGCGAAGCGCACGCGTTAAAAGTGGAAATGTGTTCAAAGTATGACTCTGCTCAGTTTAACTAGTACATCAAATTTCTAACCTGTATCAAATTTTTTTGTAGGTTATTTGATAATAAAATGAAGATTAAATTTTAAATATCGAGATAGAATAGAATTCACTAATCCAAAAATGAGGATTACCTTAAACTTTTTTGTGAATCGTTAATTTTTATTAATCTAAATACATACATATTTATTTATGCCGGAAACTGTATTGAATTCCTTTCCTATTGTTCTATTTACTTTTTTCTTCTTAAAATGTTACTATTATTAATTTGAAATGATTAGTTCTTTGACAGTGACATTTATCTGTCATTTACATATATATGAATAAATGCGTAACCAAGGAGTTTTGTCTGTTTAAAGGGTAGACTCCGGGATTTATACCTTGTACCATTTAAACCATTCAGTATTGCGGAGCATAGGGCATAGCTTTGACCTCTCTGATTGGCTGAAATTAGAGACAAGAGACAAGTTTACCCAATGTAATTTTGGTTACTTCATATTTGCGCTGTTGCCAGTGCCATCTACTGAATGGCTTAAATGGAACAGAGCATAAATTATAGATAATTTTATAAATTTATCCATAAAATACGTAGAAAAAGTATTAATGCAAATCTGTAAAAGTTTAATAATCTTTAATTTTTATAATAATAATCTCGAATCTGGCTTCTTTCCATATTAGAATAAGATAGAATAGAAATAAGGTTTCAAAATTTTCTGAATGATAGTATTTGAATTAGAGTGGAGGATCCATACACGCACATACACACAGACATCATCGTGCAAATGTTAAAATTGGTTTCTAGGACCTTAAAACGGGGTCATTTACCAAAATCTTGGTATGCAATTTTTAGCACAACCCCTATACCTCTCTTACCAAGGGTATCGGGAGATAAAAAAGCAAGTCTGATATAGAATATCTAGATTCTAAAATATCATTTTTAAACAAATTTGAGCCATGGGCCACATCTGGGAGATCGCCTTTTTTTCCTGGGAAGGCAGCAAATAGTTCTTCAGGGTATTTAAAGTGAAAACCAAGGGTCAGTATTTGGAATTTCATGATACATACTGTTGCAAAGACTTACGAAGTTTCTCATATATACCGCGGATTGCCTCCTTTAGGGTTTGTGAGTTCCTTGGTTTTGAGATTACCCCACAGAAAAAGTCACATGGTGTCATATCTGGAAATCAAGCTCAGGACAACATTTTCTCGAAATTTGCATTGATTCTCGCATTTTGTGGGCTATGGCCGCTTTCTGCTGAGACCAGATATTCTCCAGGCGAAGTACTTCAAGAATTGAGGCAAAAAAAATTGTGGAAAAGACTCATACACCGTCCGAATTGATGGTCACTAGGGAGTTTATTTTCTTTCACCTATATAACGTTTTGGTATAAAGTATTTTACTGCAGTATTCTACCATCCGTGTTAAATAAATGTGGTATATAAAATAAACACATTACTTATATAGAATTCATAAACCTAAGTATCTAAGATTCCTTCTCCTATCTATGTCACCTATATAACATTTTGGTATAAAGTATTTTACTGCAGTATTCTACCATCCGTGTTACATAAATGTGGTATATAAAATAAACACATTACTTATATAGAGTTCATAAACGTAAGAATCTAAGATTCCTTCTCCTATCTATGTCACCAAAACAAAAACTTCCTAAAAATGTAAACAAGTTCTTCATGCCACGACTCCAGTTTTAATTACCGTATTAGTGGAACACTTTGCATAGTTCCTGTTACAGATCTGCTAAAATCATATCCCAGATGCATTACTTGGTTGGTTACGACTTCCTAAAGTTATAAGAATGCGTAGAAAGTCGAGGAAACGCAGAGATTGTGCACAAGCATAGCTACCATAAACGACTGGTACCTCCCAGGTTATAGGTTAAGGGAATTAGCAGAGAAATTGGAGGCTTTCGAAATATTAAGAATATGAGATTGTTGGTAGAAATGTAGATGTAAAACTGACAGTTCTGGTCTAGTGACTTGCAAAGTCGTAAATGTACACACATTAGTTTTATTTCATTTTATTTTTGTTGATACAACTATAGGTCTGTCCAAGTCTACAGCTTTCTACAAATTACATATTGCGTCTACACTTTTATATACATAATACAGTAAATTAAAATTAGGGAAAAAAGTATAACATTTTTTGCATTAATTTGATAAAAAATGAATTTCAGATCTGAATTTAAAGTTGAAAATATCATAAGAATACCTATGAGATCTGATCCAGTTATCATTATTGTAGCCAGTGCCGACATAAAGGGGGGGGGGGCTTTTGGAGTCTATAACCCCCGACGGTAGATGCGTAAAGGGCGGTACGCCGAGCAGAGCACGTTCTTAAATAAAAAATTTAATTAAACCAAATTTAAGAGCCAGGGAAAAAAGGATGAATGTCCATTTTCTAGCAAAATACGATGATTGGTACTTATAGATTGAAGGTGGGCGCTTTTAAATAGTATGTGTAAAGGAGGCAAAACGGTAACAATCCTAAGATACAGGCGTCAGACAATATCTAAAAAGGATGACGGTCCAAGCGTCAAGGTATAAAAAGATGAATGTTCGACAGTGATATGCGCAAATTATAACTTGGTCAGCCGATTTCTGTTCAGTACTCGTACTGAACAGAAATTTGTTCAGCTAAGAGCGGTGTCAGTGGCTATCTGATGAGATTCTGTAACCCAGTAGTTAATTTTGAGCAACTGGTTAATTTTTTTTAACCAATTAAGTACCTATGTTGACAATATAACAAACAATTGGATACAATTTTTAACCAGTTGCTAAAAATTAACCACTGAATTACACAATTAATAAAACCACTAAACGACACAAAAAGTTAGGACGAGTGACTGATGTAGCGAAAAAGCTCCGACTGCAAAGTCATGAAACTGGTGAAGATTTTTCCTGCGAACATTTGAAATGTTCTATTAACCAACGTTTCAGAAGCAATCCCAGTAACTTGTCATTGAATTTCAAAAATATGGGAGTTCATGGACTTTCATAATTTCTACCTATAGTCTATTCCACGAGACCTTTCATTAAACCAGGACTTCGAACCGGAGCTGAATCGAAAACCATAAACCGGAAAAAATAACGGAGAAATTCTGTTAGGTCCCACATAAGTTGAAACTTGACACATTTGTGGGTATAATAATTTTCAGAAAGACCAGTCTGAGTTTCGAAATAAGATTAATACACTTTATCATTCCAAAAGCATTAGATGGGGTTTCAAACTTTTTTCCCCTGGCTCTTGGCAGTTTGATGCCGGAAAAACGATTTATCTTTGTTGAGATGGGCGGTTTTAAAAGATTACCCCTGCTGCAAAAATCGTGTTGACTAGAGTTATTTTATCTTCAATTTCCTAGAAATGTCTATACGCTACTAGAATTAGAAAAGTATTCGTAACTCGTAAGTACTATGACATATTTACTTCTTTCAAACCAGTATCATTTATTTATTTATTTATTTTATTCAATCCAACAGGACTAATGCCCCAATTACAAGATGAATGTTATACATAAATATTTCATTCCAAATACGTATATACAAAAAATATACAAAAAAAAAACACACAAAAACAATACTTAAAGTGTAGAGAGAAGTAGTAATAAACAAAAGATATCAAACTGTCAAATAGTAGGAAATTAAATTACGTTTAAACACTAAGAGAGAATCATTAAATACATCAAGGTATGATGGAATTGAGTTAAAAATGTTACACATTTGCCTGATCGGTGACTTAGTTTCATTATTCGTCCTAGCTTTATTAACCTTAAAAATAATTTGGTAACGTGACGGTGTACGGGGTACATGAAATGGAAGTTGCTGCAAAATACATGGATCACTTGTTTTACATTATTGATTATTTTATAAACAAAAAGACAAGTCTGAAGCCTTCTACGATTAAATAATGATAAAATATTACTTTCAGACAACAAGGAATCATAAGTCACATCATAACTAGGGTACTGTTTGTATTTTTTATAATAATAGTATTTAATAAACCTTTTTTGTACAGATTCAAGTCTAGATATTTGTTTGCCATAAATAGGGTTCCAAACTAAAGCACAATATTCTAATTTTGACATGACCAATGACTGATACAAACATTTCACAGATAATATATTGTTAAAGGATCATTTGTTATGTCTTTAATTGCAAAGTCTCAAGTCTCCTCAAAAACAAAAACCTGTACTGTAATTCACAATCCTATATCTCCCATTCTAGGTTAGAGAAAAACCCGTCTATATCTTCCGTAACACTTCAGCTTTATATCCTTCTCATTAATGCTACAACTGTAGAGAAATCTCCGGAGCAGAGGTTACATACACACAACCAATATATAGATTATAGATTGCCCTAGAGCTTGATTCAGCCATTATACCCGAGATAATGTTGTTAATGCCATCATTTGTCTAGATATAATATTATAGATAGAAAGTTAATTTTTATTATTGGTTCATTATTTAAATTTATTGGTAGTAGCTAAATGGTAATTATTTGGTTGTTGAGAGCAAACTTAACTAAGTAAATTTATAAATACATTTACGAGTATTATAGTATAATAGTCCTTTTACTTAATTTGGATATTAATCTAATACGTGCAAACAAAGGTAATGTTTTTAGAAAATTATACATTAAATTCCTTGGAATAGTAATGTATGTAACAAAAAATTTGAGAAAGTGTATAGAGTACAAAACGAACGAATTTTTAAATGAAACTTTGACATAAGGGCTTGGACTTATAAACTAGAGATAAGAAATCTAATTTTACAATACTGATAGATAACCATTGTCCTTAATGCGACGTAGTTTTTAATGCCAGATTATTGTAACACAAGGGGGGGAGGGGTCTCCTAAGAGGATGACTACTAATACTGCTTACTCCAGGGATGATACTCTAACTGGTGGACGCTTGGATGATTGGCGCCACGACTTGGTGACAAGGAAGAACACACATACACTCCAACTTTCCACTCGTTTGATGAGAGATGAACACTTACATTACGAGAAATATTCGTTTTCCGGGAATGGACTGTGTCATATTTTGAGTCAGAGCTCAACGTTTCGCCCGCAGTCATATGGGGCATCTTCAGGAGCAAGAGGGATAGTATTGTCTTAAACACGGTTACCCGACGTGTCAACCACGCTAGAGGCCGAGTTTAAGCAACAAGGAAGGGAGACTCAGTTTACAAGGTTACCCGACGTGTAAACCACGCTAGAGGCCAAATAAGCCAAGTGACGAAAGAAGGCCGAGAAGACGGTTATATACTAATCTAAAGATACGGTAGATGAGCAGAGCTAATGAGGACCAATGGGAATCGAGTTCGTAATGGTAGATTGGGCGTGTCGTGTTCCGAGAATCACCGGTTTCCACATGTGGCTCAAGAAATAGCCATCATCCCGATTAATGTTATTCGGATGTTTCCATATTTCTAAAGTTTCCCTGTATTTACGTCTGTAAAACTCAGGGACAGGAGCTAAAATGCGGGAATTTTCAAATAAGATGTTATGTCCTGTGTTGTGTTGGTGTTCTGCGACCGCAGATGTTAATACCATACCATTACGCAGACAACGTTTGTGTTCTGACAATCTAGTGTGAACACTCCTTCCTGTTTCACCTATGTATACTGTGCCGCAAGAACAAGGAATACTATAAACACAGTCCTCATTAGCTCTGCTCATCTACCGTATCTTTAGATTAGTATATAACCGTCTTCTCGGCCTTCTTTCGTCACTTGGTTTATTTGGCCTCTAGCGTGGTTTACACGTCGGGTAACCTTGTAAACTGAGTCTCCCTTCCTTGTTGCTTAAACTCGGCCTCTAGCGTGGTTGACACGTCGGGTAACCGTGTTTAAGACAATACTATCCCTCTTGCTCCTGAAGATGCCCCATATGACTGCGGGCGAAACGTTGAGCTCTGACTCAAAATATGACACAGTCCATTCCCGGAAAACGAATAT
This sequence comes from Harpalus rubripes, assembly GCA_963082715.1. Classification (NCBI taxonomy): domain Eukaryota; kingdom Metazoa; phylum Arthropoda; class Insecta; order Coleoptera; family Carabidae; genus Harpalus; species Harpalus rubripes. The sequence goes on along the minus strand of OY720453.1, from coordinate 68,657,092 downwards.
TTCTCATGACTCAGACTGTGGAAGCCTACGTAATTATGTCACTTACATTACGGACATGGACAAATACTTGGGATTACTGATTAACTAAACGTTTTAACTAATTCACTAAAGTTTCTATTTACATGGTTACATTATTATTAATTAAACATAGCCTAACATGTTACATTCCGTAACCCAGTGGGCAGGCGTTTAGCACGCGCCCCAATACTAAAACACTACATGTCCGACAACAAAACGTCTGCACGACTCGACGAACTAATCTAGACTCTTTACATGTTTACTCCATGAGCAACAAATGTCGACTCTCTAAAACAAAGCGCTATCTTCAGGACAGGATTATCTTAGGGGTACAGGGTGCATAGACTAGGGCATTCAAAGTCATGCATACATAATAATTCCTAGACTCAATGAACAACAAATAAATGTCGTGACTATCATAATAAGATAAAAATTTCTAAACTGAATTCTGACATTTATAACTTACATAGATAAACAGAGTTAAAATATGATTATTGAAACTATAATTTAGAAAAGTTTATAAAAAGTTATTTATCTGTTATTACTCTTACCCTCGCCTTATCACATTATTTTATATAGATATGTATTTATTTCCCGACCTTGTATTTGGGTCACATGAACCCTGACGTCTGCCGTCTATCTCGTAACACTTGTATTTTGCGGATACAATTTTCCAGTCGACTAATTGCGCACAAATGCCTGATCACATTTCCTGTATATTGTCCTCTGGTCTTCGTTCAATCACAATCAAAGGCAAACAATTAGAATCACACACGGATGTATAGGAAATTATCTGCCGCTCTAGGTGACCGACAGCCGTACCACTTCCCACGACGAGAAGTACTAGATCATTGGACAAAAATATACTCTCGCTATTTCTTCGTAAATTGTTTATGGATTATTTTAGAGAAAAATACTAATCACCTTTAATTTATTGTTCATACTTGGCTTTGAGATTAGATTAATTCTTGCCAAATTAGCTTAGAATCTATATTTTTCTATATACATTTTATATTGATAATACGTCATGTTAAATTAGCCCCCCGTTTTTGATGACTTCTTTCAACCAGTCTTGTCCTGACTCTAAGTCGTCTAACAGTACCTTTTCATTTCTAGTTTCTTTCTGGACTTCTCAACTTGATGCCCTTAGATGCCCAAATGTTTCCTCTTCTCTTCCGCGTAGCCTGCACCTTCTCTCTTCACTCGATAACCAGTATTTGTTGTTTCTATCTTCATTTCCACATCTGAATCTGGCAATCATCTTGATATTTTTCTTTTCGTCCAGTAAATATCGTGGTATTAACGTCGTTTAGATTGATTTGTATAGTTTATTGTAATTTGAATTGTTGATCATACATTGTTGTTCTTGCTGTTGTATGCGTAGCCTCTCTATTTGTACTGTGGAATATCCATTTCTTTCGTAATAAGCCTTTCTTGCTTGCCTCCATTTTGTTAGTTTATTGTTTTCCTTGTTTTATTACCCGCCAGCATTCTTGCAGAATTGAATTTTTGTTGTTTCTTATTCTTTCCTCGTATTTTACTGCTCTCTTTCCTGTTTCCACTCTAATTTTTAATGCTTTCATCTCTTCCATTACTATACGAAGTCTGTTAGAAAAGTATCCAACCTTTGGCCGGGGAAAATACTAGCATACCTGGAGCGTTGGAAACCTAATCACCTTTAAAGTAGTTTCCTTGGGACTCTACACACTTCTCCCAGCGGTGCCGCCATTTGTAACACGAGGGGGGGTGCCGAGTTGAATGATGCTACTACTATTTACTGTTTACTGCTTCTTCTGCTACTAATTACTCCCAACGATGATACACATTTCACTTACTGGTGGACGCCTCTGATGGTTGGCGTCCAACACTTCGTGCCGAAGGCTTCTTGAGAAGGACGAACACTCGAGAAGGAAGAACACACATACACTTCACTTTACACTGATGAACACTACGGACATGAACAAATACTTGTTATTTAAAAACTAAACTTTATTTACATGATTATTAATTAACCCTAAGCCTAACATACACAACTAAGCAAGTACTAAATTGTTACATTTCGTAACCCAGCGGGCGAGCGTCGCCCCAAAACTAAAAGACACTACATGTCTCGTCAAAACAAAACACGTCTGCCCGACGCAACGAACCCCATGGCTCTCTTACATCTTAACTCCACGAGTCTCTAATGTCAACGTCTCTAAACAAACCGCTATCTTCAGGACAGGATTACCTTAGGGGTACGGGGTGCATAAGCGAGGGCACACCAAAGTCACGCACGTATACATAATAATTTCCAGACTTAATTATCAACAAATAAATGTCGTGACTATCATAATACAAAAAGAATTTCTAAACTGAATTTTGACTAAATAGATAAACAGAGTTAAAATAGGGATATTGAAACTATAATTTAGAAAAGTTTATAAAAAGTTATTTATCTATTATTGCTCTTACCCTCGCCTTGTCACACATTGTTGGAAGCATTCCGAGAAAGCCTCTTTTGGAATGAAGTTCAGCTCGACTGTCTTTGCAGCTATAATGTCCTCTCTTCACTAAAATCGCGTTCCTTTTAATGGCCTCTTGAGTTTGGGGAACAGCCAGAAGTCGCAGGAAAGTAAGGAGCCCGTTGAACCACAGGAGTCTTGTTGTTCGCCAAAAAAGTCTGAATCAAGTGCGAGGAATGTACTAGAGCATTGTCGTGATGATTCTGTTGACCACAACTCCGGTCTCATGCGCCGCACAGCATCACGTAGGCGACGGAGGACATCCCTGTTGTACTCTTTGGTGATTGTTTGACCCTGCGTTGCGTACTCGTGGTGTACCATACCGCGGGAATCAAAGAAATCAGTTAGAATCAATTTGACGTTGCTGCGCACTTGGCAGGCCGTCTTTGGTCTGTGTGATGCCCGTAGCATCGTCACCGAAAGCCGTCTGAATCTTCCGAATGGTTTCCACCTGGCTGTCGCTAAGTTTCAGGCAAAATTTGACGCAATAGCGCTGCTCCACTCGTTCTATCATTTTCCTTGCAATGAATGCACTCAAATGCTGCTTGCCGGCAACAGACGCTAACGACAGGCGGGAAAAAATTCACACATGCGCACGAAGGTTCAAGGTCGGCTCATGCAAGCGCGCTTGATTCAAATCATCAAGTTTTCGCAAAAAAATATAAGGTCGAATACTTTTCTAATAGACCTCGTATACTCTGGTGTGCATCTATCCAGGCCATAGCTTTTAGTTTCTTACCTTTATAATCAGCTTAGAAGATACTTGCAGAGAGATATATATTGCCATTAAAACTAATAGAATTCTCCAGAGATTTTTGCTCTACAATGGAGAAAACAGCATCCTTTTTATAATCAACAACAGAGTCGCTTTCATTTCCAAAAATCGAATTTATAAATTATTTCCACATAAACCATTAAATGCATCGTAAAGTTTTGTTAACATGAGTCTTCTCAAAGACTGTGAAAGTTATCTTTAGTTGGTTTCGATGGTGCAGACATATGGCTAAAGAAAACTGATGTCAAATAATGATTTTGAAGAGAGAGTTATATTGTTCCATAAAGAAAGTCTACTTGTATGACGAATATTTGAATAGGGAATATGTCACGAACATGAATTTAATTATTGAAATTATATAAATGTAGAGAAATTGATTATAGAAACATGTAGTTTCACACTATAGAGAATACGACGTTAGTAATTTATGTTAAGTAATATGTTATTTTGACAGGTGTCACAAAGGTGACAACATGATTATTTAGTTGTACAATAACTATTGTTTAGAGTTATTATAATTTTACATACGTTTAGAAAGTTTTGCTACAATATTTGATAATGTACTTCCTATATGGATTACCATATTATATGAGCTCTGTTCGTCATATACATTGCATAACTGATCTCAGAAAGTAATAAGATTTTGGGGCTAAAACTTCATATTAATCATTAATGAGCATTATATCATTTACAGATTCAGAAACAAAATACAGGGTGTAAATGAAATAAATACATTAAATTTAACTAGTAATATAACTCGTCGAGAGCAATAATATTTCTTGATAACTTTTTCTCGAAATCGCATATTTTTTTAGCATATTTACAACCCCGTAAATTGACGTATTTTTCTAATAACTTATTGCAGTAGTAACAGCTATGACAAATTTTGTTTTTGCAATAACTGTCCTGTAATTTGTTACAATTAAATTTTGAAATTAGTAATAAACTTGTTTATAAGATAAATTCTGTCAAAATGCTTACGTTTACGAATAGCGAGTACACAGACAATGCAATTGCTTACCTATGGTTTATTTATTTATTCGTATTTGTACTACATTTTATTTGTTATTGACATAAAGGCACTGTAATGGAGTTGCCAACGCATTTAGACGGAGCATTTTCCAAATTCTGTTCGTAATACTCGCATATATAAAAATCTTGTACGTCGAATATCACAGAACGGAGTGTCACATATGACAATTTAAAAAAAAAGCAACAGTTATATTTATACCATGTGCAAAAAGTTCAATGTTTGTAGCACATAGCAGACTTCAAATTTTGCAAATGGCTAGTATTGTTTAATAAATGAGGCTGGGTTTACTAAAAAAGGTGTCTTTAGTGCACAATACACATCAGGACAGACGAAAATCCTCATACTGTAAAAATTTTCATTAAAAATGTTTGGGCGGTAACAATAAATGGACGACTAATTGGTACTCATATACCTTGTTTATCTGGACAAGAATTTGGACTTACATTTTTTGAATAACGTATTTAAACTATTATGATAACTAGGCTCTTCCTCTATTCACAGACGTTTAGAAGTCTGTTTTAATACATAATTCAAAATTTAGTTTAAAAATGGTACTATTACGAATTTATTAATAATAAATGTTTTCTGTTGATCGTTTATTAATTACTGTGTCTGCAAGAAATGAAACACCAGCCGACAATTTTTATGCCGTGTGAATCGTACTTAAATTCAGACAGCAGAGGGCAGCACCGATCAGATCCTAGGCGGGTAACTAAATATCTAACAAATCATTAAAAAAATTTGACTCAAAAACTAGAAGATTTAGAAGATTTTTTTTATTAAGTAATATTGTTGCTCTTGACGAGTTACATTATGGGGTAAATTTAATGTACTTATTTCATTTGCACCCTGTATATGTTCTATTTTCATTAGTACCTATTATTGTTTCTACAAATAAATAAATAAATGAAATAATAAATATATCATCACGACATATTACCCATTGCTGGGTGTGCCAATGTGCTTTGTACGCAGATATCGGGAATGATGATGACATTTTTATACCGTGTGTGCGTTTACCAGGCGTCACCTCACGGGCACTCATTGCTGGCGTGGAGAGTGCTCCGCCCGGTTCCCCAGATTCACGACCAGACACTCGGGCACGCGACCACGAGACTCCATAATAAATAAATTAAAAATAGGTCTTACGTATACGATATCTTTGTCCTTATATAAATAAATTTAAAAAGTAGGGTGGCAGACATCCGTATCCGTTGTAATAATAACCCCTAGTAACATACACATACTTCCGGTCAGTGATCGAAGGCAACGTCCGCTTCAACGATCAAAACAAACGAATATCACCCGCGACGTGGTTATGTTTACGCTAGACGCCTGCATCGATCTAGTAGGCGGGCGTCTGTACACAACTTGCTTCATTTGTTTTGATAGGGAAGAAATATCCGAATTATCATATGGTATAGTATACTTAAACAGTAAGGATTAGATCAGCCCATAGGAAGTTTATAAGAACACGTTGTTTTATAAAAAAAAAAATAATAAATAAACTCTTAGGTCGATAACGTCGTTTTAGAATTTTATAAACGCGATTCTCTTTGGATTGAAACATCATTTCAAAGAAATCCATGCAAAAATTGAAGTTTCCGTAACTACTGAAAAAAAAATGGGTTTCAAGAACTGTAGCAACTGTGTTTCAGCGAAATTGTCAATTTCGATACAGTTCAATGAGTAGTAAAAAATAAAGTGATTTTTTTGTTTGTTTACTTGTATAATTTTTCTGGAATCGTTACAACAGTAAATCAGCGAAGCTCGAAGGCTATCTACTCTACAGTATTTATAATAAATGAATATTTGAAGGCTGTTTGTTAATTAGAATTAATACAATCTTTACACAATCAAAACTAGGCGATCTGAAAGGCGTGAAGTACATTAATAAAGATTAGCTGGATGGCATAATATTGAAATAAGAAACAAGTAAATATTATAAAGGATGGTCCACGTGTAACAATAGTCAAAAAATATCAAGGAATCATAGATCCCGACACCGTACACTTGCCAAAGTAGACGTCAAAATTTACCTACCTTGTTCAGTGGGAATAAATGTTTGAGCGGGTACAATAAATGGACGACTAATTATTGGTACTCATGTACCTCGTTTAAATGGACAAAAGTTTGTACTTACATTTTTTGAATAACGTATTTAAACAATTATGATAACTAGATTCTTCCTCTATTCACAGATGTTTAGAAGTCTGTTATCCAAAATTTAAATTTCTTTATTTTAAAAATTGTACTATTACGAATTAATTAATAATAAATGTTATTTTCGTTGATTCGTTTATTAATTATTGTGACTGCAAGTGTAACCGATAATCGCAAATTTTTGAGCTGTTTGTATCCCACTTGAATACGACACCTGCCATTTGTTCTCCATGGGCGCGCGCCGAAATATGCAGCAAATCTTTAATGAATTTTAACTCAAAATCTAAAAGACTTAGACAAAAAAGTTATTAAGAAATATTGTTGCTCTCGTCGAGTTACATTACTGGTTAAATTTAACGCACTTATTTCATTTACATCCTATATATATATATATATATATATATATATATATATATATATATATATATATATATATATATATATATATATATATATATATATATATATATATATATATATATACCGGGTGTCTTAGGCCGACCGACACATGAGCGATTAACATGTAAAATTAGTTAATTGTGAATAGTATCTCCCCAGTGCAAGATATTAAGATGAAATGCATGCATGCTTATCCGGGGATACTATTTCTATGGATTTCAATTCAAATCAGTCAATTTACAAGTGTAATATTAGAATAAATTAAGAAAAATTGTAGAAGTACCATGAATGTTATTCATATCTTGAAAATAATAGTATCTAAGCAACAGCTCTGATAGAGTAGGGGTAACGTGCGCGCTTCACAATTTAGAGAGTCGGGTTCGAAACCAACCGACAGTAATATTTATTTTTTAATTTTTTCTTTTCAAAATAATTTTTATTATTAATATGTTTTTAATCTTTTATTAATATTTAATTTAATAAAGTGGATACATTGTACGTAACAAGATTTATTTATTTAAAAAATATTTTATTATTTGCTTTATTGGTTTATTATAAATTAAATTTCTTCAAATTATAGTTAGCCCTGACGAAAACAAAAAAACGAGAACATTTGATTATTGAAATCCATAGAAATAGTATCCCCGGATAAGCATGCAAAATTTCATCTCAATATCTTGCACTGGGGAGATACTATTCACAATTAACTAATTTTACATGTTAATCGCCCATGTGTCGGTCGGCCTAAGACACCCGGTATATATATATATATATATATATATATATATATATATATATACATCATTGCAAAAATAGTATAATCGTATTCTAGGGACTCTAAAACGTGCTTATTCATTAAAAACTCACCGTCGAACTTTTTGACCAAAAACAATACCTTCCTTACTTAAAGGTATGACGGAAAGTAAAAAAACGTACCTAATTTAGTATTGTGTTGATATGAATTATTTAATTTTACTATTATTCTATTAAATAAACCTAAAAATGTTCAAAAGTGTGTTAATATATAGAGTTAAATTGATTTTTTAATTTCTTAAAAAGTACACATATTCCACTTTTATATATGTTCTAGCAATGTAATGAAGTTTTAATGATGAACGTATTACATCCCATATCACTTACGATTTACATACATTTTCTCTTATTTAAATTCGTGTGTCGTTGTCATAGCGTTTCCGGAATACTCATTTGTTTGCTATCGATTTTCTAATGTTCAAAGTTACTTTAAAGTTATTGAACACAAAGGGCAGGATATATACTTACAACGGAAATAGTGAATAATATACAATCTTATAATAAAGTTAAGTATTGCACTTAAAATTTAATGACTTTAAAAACATACTAAAATGGTGTTTAGATAGAGAAAAATTGTTTTTCAGAATGAATAATTTATTTAAACTATAAATTACATTTGAAAACTATTCTAGAATCTAGGTATCCTAGAATTATAGAGCCCTAATGACATCTTCCTCTTATTTGCGTTTATTCCTGCATCGTTAGATATTTGCATCTGCGTCTCCAATGGCGATTTCCACTTATTTTAATTTTAAAATTTGAAAGTATTAGATGCTTTATTCCATTATTATTTTATAGTCCATTGTTCAACGTTTCCTGTTTCTTTATTTAGAAATATGTACAAAAATTTAATTGTATAGGTATTATCAAAGTATTGCACAGAATTAAACATTTGGGTTCATTAGTACTACAAAATATGTATAGTAAAATGCATATTTGAAGAACACTTTGTCGTAAAACGATTTAGCAATTGCATCTATAAACCAACAATGGGGACCTTTAGTTTGCGGTTACATACCCCTAATACATCATACAAGCAGGCAAGGACAGGGTCGGTCCCTTTACATTAAGAATTATTTGAAAGGAAATATTTCACGATATTTTTATATAAGATTTAAATGTTATTACAAAAACAAGTACAACAAACGATAAATTTTAAAATTTATGCAGTACGTGGTCACTGTATTATTAGTACCTTTAAAATATGTCACATTTATCTTATATACATATGCATTTAATACTTTTTAAATTATAATTTACAAAATATATAATACAAGAAGATGCAAGTGTGACTAAACATCACTATCTGAATCTGAATCAGTAGTACTGTCTAAATTAATTATAAGTTCATTGAAATTTGTTATATGAAGAAAATTGTTCTCAATTTTTTTTTACATGTTCTACACAATTTTTCCATATTTAATCCGACATTTCTGTTACTTCTTTCCGAATTAAATCTACTACATTGTGACTTAACGTTAGATTATTATTTTTCTTTCTTACATTTCTTTTTAAGTTGCTCCACACTAACTCAATAGGGTTTAAAACACTGTAATATGGACGTAGCCTTAAAACAGTATGGCCATGCCTTTTTGCAATTTAAATATAAATAAATAAAAATATATCATCACGGCATATTACCCATTGCTGGGTGTGCCAATCTGCTTTGTTCGCAGATATCGGTAATGATGATGACATATTTGTACCGTGCGGGCGTTTACCAGGCGTCACCTCACGGGCACTCATTGCTGGCGTGGAGAGTGCACCACAGGGGTCAATTTTGTGCCATTTAAAATTGGAAATATTTGGTATTTCAAGTAAATTTTTTTTTTGTGTTTGCTTGAGGAATATCTAATTTTTTTCTGTCATAAATGCTTGTTCTCTAATAACGGTAATTTTATTAATCTTTCAAAAACTATTATAGATTTAAAATTATTATTCTCAGAAATTTTAAAATTCAGGTTTTTCTTTAATCTGTTTACTTTACTTAATCTTCTAATCTTGTTTCGTATTTCCAAATTATGCACAAAGAAGTAAGCCTATTTCAAATATGTAATTACTTAATCCCACGAAAATAAAATAAGTTTTTGGTAATTTATAATACAGTGATCATGTACTGCATAAATTTTAAAATTGATCGTTTGTTGTACTTGTTTTTGTAATAACATTTAAATCTTATATAAAAATATCGTGAAATTATTTTCTTTCAAATAATTCTTAATGTAAAGGGACCGACCCTGTCTTTGTCTGTTTGTATGATGTATTAGTGGTATGTAACCACAAACTAAAGGTCCCCATTGTTGGTTTATAGATGCAATTGCTAAATCGTTTTACGACAAAGTGTTCTTGTAATATGCATTTTACTATACCTAGTTATATTGTTCTAAACAATAAGTTAAATTATCTTTTTTGTAGCCTTTTAATCGACTTACAAAATCACATCGTCCTTGGCGAAACAAGTGAAATTTAAGTAACTGTGACGTCAGTCCTACACGGTTGAGTGACGTATAGGGCAAGTGACGATCGGAAGACTTCCACCCAATAAGGAACAAGCATTCAGGTGTGCAAGTTCCGGTCTATTAACTGAAAGATCTGCTCAAGATGAAATTAGACTGAATCGGTTTCACCTGTGTAATGGATAGTGTTTTGTTTGTGATTAGTACTCGTAGATGTTTGAATTCACTTTCAACTGTTTTGGTTTTGTTGGCACATTAAAATGAAATTGAGAGCATGAGCATTAAATGAATTAGTTTGTATGAGTTAATTTATTTGTCACGCCAACACTATGCATTTTCTTTTTGTATGCTATTAGACTTTGAATAATTTATTCTGTAATCTATCTAATGTGTATACACCATATAGCTTTGTTTTGATTTATTTATAATTATAATGTTTTCTCTTATGTCCAACAAGTATTGAAAATTTCAATCAATTTCTCCTAACGCAGAATTTTTAAAGGACCTAGATTCGAACCTTGTAGCACACCGGAAGTGGTAATAGATGAAACAAAATTGCAGTTATTTAGTCATACTAACAATTTTAAAATACTAGCGAAAGACAGGTAACTTCAAGGGAACTACCTATTCGTGGCTAAGTTAGGATAGTATCTTACTAGACATAGGAAGGTCCTGGGTTTAAATCCCAGCGAAGTCCGTGAAATTTTAACAAAAATATTTGTTCAATAATCAATAATATCGCCAATAAATAAAATAAACAAAAAAGGACTTAGATTGAAACCTTGTGGAACACCAGATGTAGCAATAAATGGAGTATACAAATATATGGACTTTGTGATAATGACACAGGATAAAATCTGGTGGGGCCAACACAATACCTCCCGCCATTAACCGCCCGAGTCACAAAAAAGATTAAGCTAATTCTTATTTTTGAATTAGCAAATTTTACTCTAATTTTGGTAGTTTATTTCTTAAAATATAGTCTAATATAATCCAACTAACTACCTTTTTTGATAATAAAATGTAGATTAAATTTTAGAATTCACTAATCCAATAATGAGAATTAGCTTAAACTTTTTTGCGAATCGTTAATTTTTATTAATCTAAATACATACCTACATATTTACTTATGCTGGACACTGTTTTGATTTCCTTTCCTATTGTTCTATTTATTTTTTATTTAAACGTTACTATTATTAATTTGAAATGATTAGTTCTCTGCAGTGACTTTTATCTGTCAGTTACTACATACATTTGAATAACTGCGTAAGGAGTTTTGTTTATTTAAAGCGTAGGCTCTGGGATTTAAATTATAGATAGTGTTATAACTTTATCCATAATATATGTAGAAAAAGCATTAATGCAAATCTGTAGAAAAATTAATAACCTTTAATTTTTATAATAACAGTAATCTCGAAAAAATAACACTTAAAGAAAAACTATTTTGAGCTTCCAGTAAAGTGTCATTTTCTGTTATGCGATTTACACCAAAATCTAATGGGTTCTTTCCATAATAGAAAAAGTTCAAAATGCTAGGTTTCAAAATTTTCTGAATAATAGTATTTGAGTTAGAGTGCGGGATCCACACACACAGACATCATCGTGAAAATTCTAGGGACCTTAAAACGTGCTAATTTTCCAAAATCTCAATATGCGATTTTTAGCACGATCCCTATACCTCCCTTACCAAGGGTAGCGGGAGGTAAAAATGCAGATAATAATGTGACAAAAAAGTGTGTTCGTAAAGTAACTAGTATAAAATAGAAAAAGAATTTAATTTATTATATTTTCTGGTTATATTTTAATCTTGAGAGTGGTTACAATTTACCACTCACTATTATTCACATATTTAACCGTGACATTACCACATTTGAATTTAAAATGAATAGTCTCTCTAAAAAAATAAATTCTGGTGAAATTAAATTAAAGATGTCAAGTGCGCATTTACAACTTTTATTCCCATTTCGCATAACGTAATTAAATTTAGCTAATCTCAAAATCTCATTTGCTAAAAGCATAATAACATAATGTGATAAAAAGTAAAACACGTCATATCTTGTAATGTGACGAAAAGCGAATCGCAATTTGCAAATGATTCGCAGAGTCGTCCTTGATGCTCAGTGACTTTTCTTCAAGATTGGTAAGACTGAATATAATTTATGGAGGCATCCACGCGGTCTGTTGAACACGCTTTTGTTATTTCGTTTGGGATTGTATTTGACTGCTCTTCGAGATTTTTAAGCGAAGAGCCAATGTAATTTGCATTTATTACGCAGAATGTTCATTCATTTTGAAGTTATGACTTTTAGATATAAGAAGGTACTGGGTTAAAATCCCACTGAGGTTCATGAGTTTTTCACAAATCCTTTTTCGTTATTGTACTTATTTTTGGCATTGTTTATCTTTGCTTTCTGTATATTCTGTTGTACTTCTGTGGCGTGAGTTAAATAGATAAGTTATCAAAAATATTTGGAAATCAGTTTCTAGTATTGCTTTACAAAAACTAATATAAAGAATGCCTAGAGTTTGCCAAGTCGTTATCAAAGCCAGAGAAGGTTTAGAGTGTAATGTTAGTAAGTATTCTTATTTACTAAGATGCCTGTAGTTATCTTTGAAATACGAATACAAAAGCTATGAATTTAGAGACTGGAGAAATGCATAGAATTCTTGTAATCTCGATACACAAAGGATTTTGTTCTTTGATCTTGGTAATCCTAGATTATTTGCTGTTTCGTATGGCTCTACATTAAAGTAGACTTTGCCTGAAAATGTTTTTACCTCCCGCTACCCTTGGTAAGGGAGGTATAATAGGGATCATACTAAAAATCGCATATCGAGATTTTTACATTTTCACGATGATGTCTGTGTGTGTGGATCCTCCACTCTAACTCATATACTATCATTCAGAAAATTTTGAAACCTTGTATTTCGAACATTTTCTATACTGGAAAGAGACAATTAGATTTTGGTGAAAATCGAATAACCGGAAATGGCACTTTACTAGAAGCTCTGAATGTCACTATCAAAGAACTAATCATTTCAAAATAATATTAGTAACGTTTTAAATAGAAAAAAGTAAATAGAACAATAGAAAAGGAATTCAATACAGTTTCCAGCATAAGTAAATACGTAAGTATGTATTTAGAATAATAAAAATTAACGATTCACAAAAATGTTTAAGCTAATCCTCATTTTTGGATTAGTGAATTCTATTACATCCCGGTATTTGAAATTTAATCTTCATTTTATTATAGCTCCGATGGCTCAATGCTTAGAGCAACGCCTCATGTCATGAGTGCCCTCGGGGCTCTGGGTTCGAATCCCACTAAGGCATGGATGTGTGAGAATGTAAACCCTCTCTGTAATTGGGATTTAATCCTGTTGACGGGTTTAAAAAAAAGATTACACTATATTTAAAGAAATGAACTGTAAAATTAGAGTAAAATTCTTTACCCAAAAATAAGGATTAACTTAATCTGTTTTGTGACAAGGGCTGTAAATGGCGGAAGGTACAAAACAATATTATACTGATATATTTTTGTTATATTTTATTTATAATATTCACAAAGATTCATATGATTTATGAACTAAATTCAAAACAATTCGCTAAAGAAAATAATAATAAATAAATATTTAATCACGACACAATACTTAATTCTAATGGCGATATGTCTGTACCGTTGAAGGCCATAATCGAAGCACCACAAGGATCACGTTTTGTTATTATAAATTGAAAATAATCTTTAAGTTTTAAGTTTGGCGCAAGGTAGGATTGAATCTGGGTCTGGGCCTCTAAAGCGCATTTTTGTGGCTTCCTTTATGCGAATAAGATACAAAGTCAAAAGGTCAAGAGTTGATAATATCCCAAGTCCCAGATATCCATTCCTGAAATTGAAAAAGAAAATTATAGAAAGAAACGATGCATCGCCAGTTTCATATTTCTTTGAAAAGAAATGAAATATCGTTTTATATTCCTATAGAAAATGAAATTACCTTCAGCAAGGCAATATTCTCTTGGCATTTAGATTTGTCCCTATTATCTTTAAATTGTGAAAAATGTGTTTTCTTACAGAATAAACACAAACATAACATAAGATAAATACGTATTATCGGTCCGTCTAAAAAAATTATTTATTTTCTTTACATCCCGAGTGTAATTAATTTTAAGGCCTTTGAATCGTCTTCGGCCAAAGACCTAGCAATAAAAAATGTTAAATTCGTTTTGCGTGACTTAAACTTGATTTAATTACAACAGATTTAGATTCCGGAATTCATGGCCGCCTTGAATCACATATGAGTTAAAGAATCTCCGAATCGTAGAATCCGTTACCATCTATGAGAACAATTGCTACACTTCGCAGAAATTGTTTACAGGAACAATTCTAAAAACTCTGATGTGGCCAGCACATTATCTTCCGTCAGGTCTATGTATTTTGTACAAATTTCATACAGAAAGTTCCTTGCAAAATATTCTATTTCTTGTACATTACCTTCCGGCTGTTGTATGTATTTTATACAAATTCCATACAGAAAGTTTCTAGCAAAAGATCCCATATTTCCAGTAAAATTATAAGACAAACTTATGTCAATTGCACTTGACACTGACATCTTTCAATCAGAATTTTCTTAATATAGTAGCTGTTTTCATAGATGTCTTCTTTAAAAATAAAAAACAAAATATTCTTTAATATTTATAATAACATTAAATGTGAGAAAATAATATTTAACATAGTTTTATCAAGAAAAACTGTTAACATCTTCAAATGAGGGTACTTCCGGTTGACCAATTGTAACCAAAATCTAATCAGCTCTTCATATGAATGTAATGAAGAAGAATACGAAAGAATTATAATTTTTCAAATTGTAGTATTAGAGTTATCGAGTAACCGCAGTTTTGTAGAACTGTGGTGGTCTCCCCCAACAGTTTTGAGAGCGCGTAAGATTATGCATGGACAAACATTTCTAACTCATCATGATTTGTTTTCTTATGAATGAGTACTTTGATTATTTCAAATTCCAAAGAATCAACTAAGGATGTTTTTGCTGTATCTCCAATTGATTTGACTAAAAGCTTCAACCTTCTACCTCAACCAGTATCCAATTAGCTTGTGGATAAAATATGTCTTTACATACTTGTACATAAATTACAATTACCATATTTCATTGTAAAGAGTGCGCCACAGAAATTGCTTCATACATTAATAAATTAGAATAGCTGCAAAAGAAATCGCTAATGAAAAAGATGAACCTTTCTTTCGTAAAAGAATTCTAATCTTCCTAATGAACTTTCTGGTGTTAAGCCATAAATTACTTTCTTAATAAATGTCACTGGTAATCTTCTTCTCGGATCCAGGCGGCCTTGACTTTCTTCAAAGCACGCGAATTCTATTTTTCCCTAATAAGCACTAATTACTAGACATTCGCGTGTTTTGCTAATCATTTCGTTTATTATGTAATGCAAACTTCCCTTGATAATTTGCAACAGTTTTCTTCGCCTTATCAAAATCGAGATTGTTTGATCGCATGTCGGAATTAAGATTAGAGACTGGTTTACTTAACTGTTTGTGTGTTTATTGTTTTTGTTCTGTTGTTCACATGAATATTGAATTTTTGAAACGAATCCGTGGGAAATTTATAATGAAATTGTGAAAAATTCTAAAGGGGAATATGATTAATGATATTTAAGTTTAAAATTGGTTGAAATGAAAAATGATGTTTAGAATATCTTAACTCTGTTTATGAAATTCTGTAATTTGTTCTTAATTAGTTTAATAGATTTACATTAAGAACATGAAGGCTTTAAGCGTTAATCACGTTTATCACTGCATCCTGTGAAGTGTTGATGGACATTCACGTATAAGGTGTTCTGAAGTTTTTTAGTTATTTTCATCTACAAAAATCTTCCATAGATGATATTTAAAAATACAATAGCCTGTAAGGATACCTGTCACAATTCTAATATCCTATTTGCTGAAAGCTAGTAACTCTATAATGTTTTTATCTTCCGTCATACCTTTAGGGTAAGGAAGGTATTTTTTTTGGTCAAAAAATTCGATGGTGAGTTTTTAATGAATAAGCACGTTTTAGAGTCCCTATAATACGATTTTACAATTTTTGCGATGATGTCTATATATATATATATATATATATATATATATATATATATATATATATATATATATATATGTGTGTGTGTGTGTGTGTGTGTGTGTGTGTGTGTGTGTGTGTGTGACGATTTTTTCTCCGACGATAACTTCAACACTTCAATTCTAAAAATTATAATTCTTTCGTATTCCTCTTCGTTACATCCATATGAAGAGCTGATTAGATTTTGGTTAAAATTGGTGGACCGGAAGTAACTCATTTGAAGATTTTAAAAGTTTTTCTTAAAAAAACGATGTTAAATATCATTTTTTCACATTTACAGGCTTATTCTGTAAAAATATCGTTATATAACAAGTATCGTTATTTATAAATGTAACGATGTGATCCTGAACGACATTTTATAAAAATCGTATTCACTAAGTAATATTGTTATAAACGTCCTCATACCGTTTGTCACAACGACTTTAACCAATTTTTTTTAGAAAAGTTAGTAGCTATTATTGAAAATTAAATTGTCATTGTAATGCCATTTTCAACATTATTTAAATTATTATTTCTTTATTGAGTAAAGAATATGTGTAAAAAACTATTATGAATATTATCCCATAAAAGAATTTCACGACCACAAACATTTTTATAAAATGTAATTATAAATAAATAAATATATCATCACGGCTTATTACCCATTGCTGGGTGTGCCAATCTGCTTTGTACACAGATGCGTAATGATGAAATATTTGCACCGTGCGGGCGCTTACCAGGCGTTACCTCACGGGCACTCATTGCTGGCGTAGAGAGTGCACCACAGGAGTCAATTTTTGTGCCAAAAATATGTAATTATGGTTTGTTAATTATATATTTGATGCATAAATAAGTGTTTTGTTACCTATTTTCCATTTTTTCCTGCACAAATATAAATAATAAATTAATTAACCCTTCCATTTGCTAACATTTGACATTAACGGACTGAATAACGACAAGTGAATCCTTATCGTTCACGAACTACTTAAAATAACGACAATACGATTTTAATATAACGACAATGGTTTTACAGAATACGCTTTTTGAAAATTATCGTTATTTAACAATTTTTTCATCATAACGATACATTATAGTATAACGACATTCTTACAGAATAAGCCAGTTACTTATTTATTTTTAATTGATTGTGAATAACATAATGTACACACCCCACGGATACGTAAATTCCAGCTACTCGCTCATGATAATTCTAGAAAAGATAGAAAACTATTATTTGGCTTAATGCAAGAAGAACCAATGTTAGCCAGTATTAATCTTTATGAAAGAGTCAATATCAGTAATCTGCGAAAAGCAATTATCCAGACTTTATAGGCAATAGAAAAAATGAAACAAAAATCGTGCCTCAATAAAGGAAATAGCTTCCTAGTTCTTTTTTATATCTTCATAAATCAAATGAGAATTCGTGGAAAGCAATCATATATTTCTGGGTGTGGCCGCCAGTTCACCAATCAGATTACGATATCGCGGTTACGTCATCAGCAAATTGCTCTTCCATATGAGAAGGTGGATACTAAACTGTGATTATAATAATAATTTATCGTATGTTTGTAACCTTGATTTTTTGCCAAATTTAATAACACAGTTCTTACTTCTATTTTAAGAGATGGTAAATTTCTTGAACAAAAGAATAATTAGTAAATAATAGGTGTTGATGTTTTGCATAGAGTAGGAGTAGCTTTCCATATAAGACTTGGTGATGAGAATTATCTGGGTAGTCTCTGCAATAAGTATTTTACTCCTACATGTACTAATGGGTTTATTATCACAATGAAAAGACAAAGCATAAGACAAACTTATTAAAGCAATGTCAAACAAATTAAAAAACAAAAACTGACAAACAAAAAGGAAAATTACTGGTAATTATGTTTCGACATTTTAGTAAACAATACTTTTCAAAACAATAATAACAAAGAACAATAATATTATTGTACAACGAATTTGTTGACGATAATAGTTAATAAACAAATATATCGAGTCGACAGACATTGTTTCAGCTATATCAATCTTACATAGATATAATTTCAGAGGACAATTACCAGCAAGGATACCTGTCATAATTCTAATGTATTTTTGCTGTTAGTAACTCTTGTTGTTTGTTGACAAAGGTGAAATGAATTTATGTACGGGTGCATAGACTAGGGCATTCAAAGTCACACACGTATACACAATAATTTCTAGGCTTAATAATAAACAAATAAATGTCGTGACTATCATAATACGATAAGAATTTCTAAACTGAATTTTGACTTAAACAGAGTTAAAATATGATTATTGAACCTAAAATTTAGAAAAGTTTATAAAAAAGTTATTTATCTGTTATTGATCTTACCCTCGCCTTGTCACAGTTGCAAGAATTTTTATTAATCTAATCTAAGTATTAAATTTAAAAAGGTATCATTATTTAAGTAGTCTCAAATTTGAAAATATCACCAAATATCCATTAGATATTTTACAATTAGTTTTTGAAATTTGGATCTGAAACGGAATGTGACGTCGCAACACATACATCTTCATCGGCTCCAATTGGTCCCTTATAGTGTCAATTTGTGTTTTGTTACGTGTTGATAAATATATTGTCAAATTTGTCAAACAAGTGTCAAATTTTTTAGTTTGGTTCGTGTTAAATAATACAAAATTCAATATAAAATGAGAAATTTACAATATCGTATTGTGCCTTCTTGCAAAAATGCGCTTGGAACAAACCTACTATTGAATTTATAAATATGCCAAAAAATGCGAAGAAAATAAAATTGTGGCTGGAAGTAGTAGGTCGAAGTGCTGATGGTTGGGTTTTTACATTTTATTTTACCTTAACTCTTTCACACACCTTAATTCGGCAACAGTAAACAGTCGTTTTCTGATATAAATTCAGCCATCATCCAGCTTTCGATTTTCGGTAAACTGTCCGACTTAGCTTGAGTGTATTCTGTATTAGCCATTATTACTCATTTATAATGGAAAATGTAAGCGTCAAATGTCAGATTAGAAGTTTGTTATTAACACGTGACAAACTATCGCGTACGTTTATTTATCTAAATAACAAAAATAAATGTATGTGATGGGAAAACTTTTTCTATTCGCTGTGAATGACGTAATGTATGTGCTTCTACGACACAGGAGTGGGGGGTTGTTTTTAATGACTATTTTTGTCGCCAATATTCGTATTTAATTATTTACGAAAATAAATTATTTAAAAAATAATTATTAATAAGAAAAATATTGCATAAACTTTCATTTAAAATACATTTTGAAAAATTTGAAACAGGCTCATTAGAATGTGACTTGCTTGTTTTTGGCCAGCGGCCCAAATTGCAACTCAAACCACGTACCAAACCGATAGAGGAACAACAGAAAGATAAAAAAAGAGGAAAATGCACTCCTCCAACTCCAGCAGCTAGCATTTTCGGGGCTGCTAAACCAGTAGACACAGCTGCAACGGAACGCCAAATTGAGGGGCTTCTCGCAAAGGAGAAAGAAACCAAACCGACCCCCAGAGTCTCCAGTAGAGACAATAGGTCGAGTGAATATGTAGTTTGGCCTCCCAGAAAAGAATGGGGTGGGGGATAATTACGAAGATGGTCCACGTAGAGAATCCCCAGAGCGGTGCCCTTCTTGTAGAGGACCTCCACCTCCACGACGTAATAACGACAGAAGGGATGATCGCAGGATTCTTTTATTTGATAATCAAGACCAGATACACCCAGTCCAGTTTCTCCTGACTCTAATTTGGACTATCCGTAAACCAAGAGAGTCCCTTTGGGTTTAGTGGTCCCAACTATTGTCTATTGAGTTACTAATAACTACCGTAAATTGAATCTGTTATTCGAACTTGAAATCAAAAAATGTATTTTGTAGTAGTGTAATATTCTACTCAGTATACAATAATTTATTCTTATCAATTAATCAATCCGGACTATTAATATCATTTAAAACCAACATTGTCATTTGTTGTTGTGTTCTATATAAAATAACAATAATAACATACGGTGTGGTTTACCAATGCAGCATTAAGTTTCTGTCCTGGATTCGAAGCCAGTGAATAACTAGTTCATTAGTTTCAAATATGCTGCTGCATCTAATCTATTTCGACTGCACTGCATCGATTTCATGCGAGTATATCTGATTCATGTCCTGCATTGGGTTACACACAAGCTTTTGTCGAGAGAAACTGCAGGAAACAAGACCACAGAACTGAATCACACGATAAAAATATGGGACTGATTCATGGGGAAAGATATACGATATTTTATTCTTAACACAATAGAGAGAATACTTTTTTGGTTTTTTTATTGTACTCCAAGATACATACATGTATTCTCTAGCGGGATTCGAACTCTAGACTTAGTCGTGCATATATATGAAAGATACATATAAACTACCAAAAATCCAAAGAAGAAATTGTTTTCAAACATCTTACAGGAGCGTGTACGTATCCGACCTTTGGCCGAGGAAAAAAACAGTGTTATATATTCCAGAGCCTACATTACGTTATTTATATACATATATATATATATATATATATATATATATATATATATATATATATATATATATATATATATATATATATATATATATATATATGTTTTATGTGCGGTTGCCTAGACCAGAAGATAATAAAATATACGTTTCTAAACGTCACATGTGTATTTGTTCATTGCATTTATATCCTCCTCATATTAAACATAACATTTGGCGCAGTCGGTAGGATTTGAAGAAATAAAGGTGTTTTAATTCGGTAGTATGGCACACGCAAGTTTCGGACAATTAGAAGAATTTAGGGCTGATAATGGTAATTCATGGTTGGAGTACGAGGAAAGATTGGAGTGTTTCTTCTTGGCGAATGATATTACAACACCCGAAAAGAAAAGAGCAATATTCTTAAGTGTATGTGGAGCTGAAACGTATGGATTAATTAGGTCGTTGTTATCTCCTGATAAACCGATGACAGAGTTTAAAACCATATTAGAAAAAATTAGAACACATTATAATCCAACGCCGTCTCCAATTGTACAAAGGTTTCATTTTCATCAATGTTAACAGAAACCAGGGCAGAATATATCAGAATTTTTGGCAGAATTACGTCGTTTATCGGACAATTGCAAATTTGGAGCAGAACTAGAAAATATGTTAAGAGATCGAATAGTTATTGGAATTCGGGATAACGCACTACAACGTTGGAAACCTAATCACCTTAAAATAGTCTTCCTGGGACTCCACACACTTCTCCCAGCGGTGCCGCCATTGTTGGAAGCATTTCGAGAAAGCCTCTTACGGAATGGAGATTAACTCGGCTGTCGTTGCAACCCTAATGTCCTCTCTTGTTTGAAATCGCGTTCCATTCAATGGCCTCTTGAGTTTGGGAAACAGCCAGAATTCGCAAGGGACCGTATCAGGAGAGTAAGGAGCCTATTGAACCACAGGAGTTTTGTTCTTCGCCAAAAAAGTCTGAATCAAGTGCGAGGAATGTGCTGCAGCACCACCTCTTCTTTCACCTTATCTTCGTTTTTTAATTTTTTTCTGTCAGATTCTCTCTCCAAATTCAAATATTCATATTTTATGTATTAGAACACACGTGAAGCAGTTTATACAATATACCGGGTGTCTACTTTTTTCCCGAACATAAGAAATTCAATGTTAAAATTTTAATTTGCTCTTTACCTATTCATTTCAAAAAAAAGTGTAATGAAGAAAAAGGCTCAGAATGAAAAAGTGCATCGATGAGTATCAAGTTTGTTGTTTAATTGTTTCTTATGTACGACTTAAAAGAAAAAGAAAATATGCTATTTAAGGCAATTATCAGAGTGCCACGAAAAATAAAACAATAATTTATGTTAGATGTTTTTGACATATAAGACAGATTTGACATTTCATTTGATTTTATTATTATTAGAATTTGTGATTATTTTTTTTACTTCTAGATTGTCTTTCTATTATTCTAATAATAATAATAAGATCAAAAGAAATGGCAAACCTGTCAGATATATCAGAAGCAACAAAGTAAATTTTTCATGGCACTCTGACAATTGCCTTAATTCGTGTATTTTCTTTTGCTTCTAACTCGTACATAAGAAACAATTGAATACCAAATTTGGTACTCATCGATGCACTTTGTCATTCTGAACATTTTCTTCATTACACGTAAATAAATAAATATATTATTACGCTATATTACCCATTGCTGGGTGTGCCAATCTGTTTTGTACACAGAATTCGGTAATGATGATGACATATTTGTACCGTGTGGGCGTTTGACAGGCGTCACCTCACGGACACTCATTGCTGGCGTGGAGAGTGCACCAAAGGGGTCAATTTTATGCCATTTAAAATTTGAAATATTTAGCGTCGGTCAGGATCGAACCCGGTCCCCCAGATTCGCGATCAGACATTCAGGCACGCGGCTACGAGACCCCATTTTTTTCATTACACTTTTGTTTCTAAAATTAATGGGTAAAGAGATATCTCCAAATCAAAATTTTAACATTGAATTTCTTATGTTCGGGAATAAAAGTATACACCCGGTATAAATAGATATGTATAATTGCGTGAATATAGTACCGCTTAATAAATGCTGAAAAACGAATAAAATAGATTCAAAATTTGTTCAATATTATGTACTCCATTCACGATAGCGAGAGAATTTGGAACTAATTCTTAAACAAAGACTGAGACAAGTCATTCTATTGATCAAAAGAGTATAATTTTGGAGCCGAACCAATAAAATGAATTGCCTCTGTTCAAGAATTAGTCCCAAATTCTCGTGCTATCCTGAATGGAATATAGTAAAGAAAAATCCCCTTTTTTGATAAAATATCCATTTATTCCTTTCGCATACTAAAAATCTCTCAAAAAAGGAATAATCCCTCCGATCTGGCAACACTGTTCGCCCCAGAAGGATACTGGACCACTCGCTTGAAAGAGGAAGACAGTTGTGCCAACTTTCCGAAACAAAATTTCCCCAGGCCACCAGTGCCTTTGTATCTTTAATTTTAAGACGGTCCTCGTATGTTCATATCCAATTTTGATTATATATAATTACATCAACAATACAAATTTTATAATCTTCCTTGTCGTGTGCAGATCTTTTCCTTGTTGTACGCCTCCTGGCTTAGTTTATCTTCCTCCTACGGTATATCCAATTTACGCATACATTACTATGATTACAGCACATTAACTGCGAGTGTGATGAGCTAGTGGTATACTACTACTAACCATAGCTAGACTTAGACATGAGTCATAGAAACAGTACGGTGAAGCAATAGTTAACGTCACAAGCTGCGGCTGATCACCTTTCTCCATAGGTTTCCGTTAGCAAATAGTATGTTCAATGTCAACACACGAAATACTCGTACAAAAGAGATATAAATGTAGTGATATGGAAATTTTAATCAAAATTGTAAATACAGAGATTATTATGAAATTTTTGAGGGACGGGAAATCCAGTGACCTTAGAACTGTTTATTTCGAATTTAATTAAATTCAACTGCAGATATTTTTATTGTCGTAATTTTCAAAGAAAATCATTTAAATTGTAGGATGCTCTACCACCTGAGCTAAACAAAATTATAATTATATTTAAGGTGGTTATTAAGATTAACTGTTTTAATAAACGCGAAAATTCTATCGAAAATCACATATTTTCCATCTTACGAAGAGAATATGTAGAATAGAATAAAAATAGCTGGTAACGACATTTTTTTACACTTCTATGAACTGCCACTTGAACTGTCGTTAGATAGTTTTTTGTAAAAATCTGTCATTTATTATTATTATGTGAATTCCTGCGAAAAAATCTTCCTTGTGTGCACTATTCCTATATTGAAAATCTGGTGTGGCCAACACAATACCTCCCGCCATTTACAGCCCGAGTCACATAAAAGATTAAGCTAATTATTTTTATATTAGCGAATTTTACTTAATTTTGGCAGTATATTTCTTGAAATATGGTCTAATCTAATCCAAGTAACTACCTTTTTTGATAATAAAATGAAGATTAAATTTTAAATACCGGGATAGAATACAATTCACTAATAAAAAATGAAGATTAGCTTAAACTTTTTTGCGAATCGTTAATTTTATTCATTTAAATACATACCTGTTATGTATTGAATTCCTTTTCTATTGTTCTATTTACTTTTTTCTTTCTAAAACGTTACTATTATTAAATTGAAATGATTAGTTCTTTGAAAGTGACATTTATCTGTCAGTTACATACATTTTAATAACTGAGTAACCAAGGTGTTTTGTTTGTTTAAAGCGTAGGCTCCGGGATTTAAATTATAGATAAATTTATCCATTAAATATGTAGAAAACGTATTAATGCAAATCTGTAGAAAATTTAATAATCTATAATTTTTATAATAACAGTAATCTCGAAAAAATAATATTTAAAGGTATTTTTGAAGAAATAC
The DNA here is from genome assembly GCA_963082715.1 of Harpalus rubripes. NCBI lineage: Eukaryota > Metazoa > Arthropoda > Insecta > Coleoptera > Carabidae > Harpalus > Harpalus rubripes. The sequence continues at coordinate 68,632,373 of OY720453.1, read as the reverse complement.
TATTTGAGCTTCAAGTAAAGTGCCATTTTCGGTTATCCGATTTACACCAAAATCTAATGGGCTCTTTCCATAATAAAAAAGGTTGAAATACAAAGTTTCAAAATTTTCTGAATGATAGTATTTGAGTTAGAGTGGAGGATCCACACATACATACACACAGACATCATCGTGAAAATGTTAAAATTGGATTCTAGGATGCTCATTTACCAAAATCTCGATATGCGATTTTTAGCACGATCCCTATACCTCCCTCACCAAGCGTAGCGGGAGGTAAAAATGAAATAGCATACTTAAATTTCATTAAAAACTGTCCCAAATGCGGATAATGATAAAACCAGCTTAAAAAGTATATATGTTTAAGGTTATTTTTTTTAATAACTTTTTTAAGTTTATCGCACTAATTTTTTATTATCGCCAACAAAATACAGGTAAACTACTATGATATCATTATCGCATGAGGCCCGCATACTATGTTCATTAGTAAATAGCATTGAGAGAATAATTAGACATATTTTTAGCATTTGCGTATATATTTCGTCATAGTTAATCAATAATAATAGCACTACACATACACACCTGCATATTATAATCAACATTATTAGACCATTCTATAAGAAAATGACTAATTTTGTTTTTATAGAATTGAGTAAGATTTAAAAGGAATTTAATTTAAAAGGTATTTGTATTTCATAATAAATAATTTAGAAACTTTCCTAAGAATTCTTTAAAATTAGACCGATTTCATTATACTACCGATAAATTGTAACTTTTTATACCCATTGTTTCACTTCGCCTCTAGCATTTATTTTCTTTCGTTTATCTTGCGGCTTCGCATATTTGCATTTGCCTAGAACTTCAGACTTCTACTGGAGTAACATCAACATGAAACATTTCTTCTTTCATTTGGTTGAGTCATTATTCTTTCTATTATGAGGTTTAGGGAAAAGTCCCAGAGTTCGTATGAAGCCAGTTACTGCTCTAGGAGTCTTTTGCCGTGAGGTACCTCATGTAGACAGTTGTTTTCTTACGGCGCAAGCCTTGTTTTAAAACCACTAATACAATATTTAGTTTCACCCTTATGTTTAAAAAATCTGATGTGTCCAGCACATTACCTTCCGTCAGTTCTATGTATTTTGTACAAATTTCATACGGAAAGTTCCTTGCTAAATTAAATATTCTATTTCTTGTACATTACCTTCCGGCAGTTGCATGTATTTTATGCAAATTTCATACAGAAAATTATTATTTTGTGACGTTTTCTATATACAGTGTAATATATCTGCAGAAATAAAAGATTTATTATTATTATTATTATTATTATTATTATTATTATTATTATTTCTTGTACATTACCTTAAAGCAGATGTATGTATTTTATACAAATTCCATACAGAAAGCAAAAGATCCTATATTTCCAGTAAAATTATAAGACAAACACAGTATGTCAATTTCACTTGACACTGACATCTTTCAATCAGAATTTTCTTAATATAGTAGCTGTTTCCATAGCTATGGCTACTTTATGAAATTTAATTTCTTTATAATTTTTTATCTCTATATCCATTTAATATTAAGTATAAAATGCAGTCAAATCGTATAGAGAATACAATGTTCTTTAATATTTGTAATAACATTAAATGTGAAAAAATGATATTTAACATCGTTTTTTCAAGAAAAACTGTTAAAATCTTCAAATGAGGGTACTTCCGGTTGACCAATTATAACCAAAATCTAATCAGTTCTTCATATGGATGCAACGAAGAGGAATACGAAAGAATTATAATTTTTGGAATTGTAGTATTAGAGTTATCGTAGTCGAAAATTTTGTTACACACACACACACACACACACACACACACACACACACGCGCGCACACGCACATACATACACACACACACGCACGCACGCACGCACGCACACACACACACACACACACACACAGACACACACACACACACACACACACACACACACACACACACACACACAGACACACACTCACACACACACACACACACACTTCATCGTAAAAATAGTAAAATCATATTCTAGGGACCTTAAAACGTGCTTATTCATTAAAAACTCACCACCGAAAAGACAATACCTTCCTTACCTAAATGTGACGGAAGGTAAAAACGATTTTTTTCAAAATATTATTTTAAAGCAGAACATATATAGTATTCAAATAAATATTTTGAATAAAAGCGTTCTTTAAACATGAGGGTGAAATTAATTATTGAAATTTCAAAACAGCGTTTTCAATTGAAGACTTATGGTATCAGAGAATGTGTTCCAGTGTTTGATCTCTTTTTTTGTATGACTTTTTCAGGAATCCACAAAAAAGTTCAAGCATTTAAAAGCGATAATTTGGCAGATTATTTGAGCCATTAAGTTGAACTATTTTAGAATGTCCACAAAAATTTTGAAACCATACTAGCCATATTTTTCCTTTAATTAAGTTCCTAATGGAAACTAGATATTTTATTAATCTATGCATATATTTAAATAAATTTCTAATAATTATTGTTTGTTACAGGTAAACCACATTCCTTGAATTTACATACCGTAAGTCCAGATGCGTAAGTTTAGAATGTTCATTGAAATCTGAAGAATTTTATTAGTATGTTAATGCTAGTATACAAATAGTTATTTACTAGATTGATTATAATTATACAGCTATATAAAGGTTAACATTTCCTTCAGAAAATCTACGTTCTTGTAGAAATACATAGAAGCATAGTAAAATTATGCTAATATTACTAATAAATTAAAGAGTTATCATTTTGTAACATGTATTAGACGGTCATAATTATGTTAGCTACTTAAGACTTTATAACCGTGTAAAACAGAAACTTTAAATTTGTATACAGTCTGTCATTCTTCTACCGGGCACTGTTGACATGCCAATAGCTCATATCTGCTGTTCATGGAAAAGAAGTTATTAGTAGATTTGGATTTTACGTCGCTATTTACATTGTAATGAGTTGTTAATAGATTTGGATTTTGCGTGCCTCTTTGTCATGCAAAAACAATATTCGATTTTTTTGGTTTAAATCAAACAAGCATAGTCTAATTTATCGATCTGTATCAATAAATTACTTTTTATTTACATTCTTTGTTGTATAAAATCGTTTTAAAGTATGACATTTTTAAAAAGTTGCAAAAAACTAGCCATGTTGTGACGTCAGCGTTTCACACTGCAAGTTCAGACTCATTTCATACAGCCTTATTATATCGACACAGAATTTCTAAAAGAAAAATATATGTATAGATTATAAATTGAGAATTACATATCTAAATATTTGATAGAAATGCTATAATATATTAATATAACATCATTCTTTTCATTTTTATAAATATAATTTTCATTTGACCTGAAGTTGTCCACGTATCACTCAGCTGCTGATCATTATATTTTGTTTCACGTAAGAAAATAGTGATGGGTAGATAGGTGTAGTTTGATCTTGTTGTTTGATTATATAATAACCAATCAAGAAACAAGATTAAACTGCACCTATCTTCCCATCGCTATATTTTTACCTGAAACGAAGTATAGTCATTCGTCATTCGTTTTTACTTTTTCGTCTGATTCTCGCGAGAATCTCGCAATTAAAAATATTTGTAACTTTATAGCTTTGATTCATAAATTCAATGAAAAATGCACCGTACAAGGAGTAGAGTCAACGCTAATTCATGCATAGAACACGTAAATGTGAAAATTATATGAATTCACTATATTTTTTTTAGTCTTTCTAGAGTCGATTAGTATCATTCCCAGAGCGAGGAAATGCAAAAATAAAGACAAAATTGGTATTGCATCCAATAGAACTAGTTTTCTCCAATATCTCATCCCCTAATTTACTCCAGTTAAAACCACGGTTAATAAAACTTTTGTTGCCCCTGAAAAGTATAGCATGTTATATTAAGCGTCGATGGGAGCCAACAGGGAGAGAAGCGGAGTCACTGGTTGCCGGCGGGTTACCAGTGTATCGGTTTTTTATGACAATCTTACTTAAATAGTGGCATATATTTAATAAAAAAAGTGTAGGGACTTTTTGTTTCAAAAATAATATTTTTATGTTTAATTCGTTTTACTGATGACAGAATGTGTTAACAGATGTTCGTATTGAAACAGTTTAGAGATCATAATGTGATGGTAAATCGGATATTTTAGAGGTAAATTAAATTATTTACTAACTTATCACATTTTCTGGTGACCGTAAATGAATAAACATTATGTTCGTTTTGAAATAATTTGGTGACCAGAATTTAGTGTTTCGTCACTTTATTATAGTTATTTGACTGCAAATACATGGAAGACGGTGCTATTGGTGCGAACTTGTCTCTTGTAGTTACACAGTTACGTAAATACGTAGTGCGCAAGCGCTTATTTTTATAGCGAGACTCTCGTGCGAGAACGAGATGAGACCCAAAAAAATGTGCGAGAACGAGAGCGAGATCGAGATTACAGATCCGAACCGATATTTTATATGTCTCGTCTCGAGTCGCGTGCATCACTAAACTTTGGTAGTTCTTTGACGACTGTTCAGTGCCATGTGGTTTAGTCCCAGCATGCAGCAATAAATCGTGATGGAATATTATTAGCTATATACTTAATAAATTTATGAGCATTCAATACGACCATTATAGGTAGAATTTAATTTTAATTGACCAGAAGTAACAGAGTAACACTTCCTTAATAAAATAGTTTTTCTTCATGGAATCCTCTATAAAATTCTTTTCTTCTTGTATTTACGGTCCATTTCCCCTATTTACTCTTCGCCTCAGATCTTCAAAGCTAATGTTTCTGTGGTGATGTTTATAAGTTGTCAACCATACGTAACTCAGACATGTGAGAAACTATGGCACCATGTGTGTGACCACGGGAGATATTTTTAGCTTACTATGTTTGACATCTGTGCGTGGAGTTTTTATTTAAACAGTTGTGTAATTCTTTCTTCGTGGGAGGAATATGGGATAGTAAAGAGGAGTTAATTGATGATTCATGCATTCAAAAATTTAATTTTATTAACAGTATGCTGGTAGTGGATTTGAAATAGTAATTGAGAAACGTATACTATATCGTAGTTACATTGTAAAATTTGTCTTTTAATAAAACTTCAGGCGTTATATAAAACGCGGGTGAAACTCAGGCAAATTATGAAACTTTTGTTGATTTAGCGACGTTTTACATTCAGGCTAATCACTTCTAGTTATTTTATAAAACGACGAACAATTTATTTAATCGCGAAAAATTTGGGTTTTCAGATTTCAGCGGAAATAGCCATTTTGACTAATTTCGTCGTATCGTCTCGCATAACTCATAAACGGTAAGCCGTAGATAGTTGAAATTTTGTGCTATAACATCTAGTTGTTCACCTCCTTTTTTGGTCATTACATAATTTCCAGAAGTGGTACTCTACTTGAAGCCTATAATCCAAAACTTTTCAAATAGGCTATTCGAGAGTGATATATTACCTGAAGTTGTTAACAGTATTTCTTGAATAAAATGGTTTTATTTTTATTTTCGAAATAAATGCTTCAAATAAAAGTTTAGAGAATTAAATTCTGCCTTTAGCACATCAAGTATTATTAAATTAGCCCTTTGTGTAAGCGAGATATGTAAATTTATAAATTATATACTTTTTACCTCTCGCTAAGAGAGGTATTGGATCCATGCTAAAAATCGCATATCCAGATTTTAGTGAATAAGCACGTTTTAAGGTCCCTAGAATCCGATTATAACATTTTTACGATGATGTCCATATGTATGTGTGTGTGTGTGTGTGTGTGTGTGTGTGTGTGTGTGTGTGCGTGCGTGCGTGCATGCGTGTGTGTGTGTGTGTGTGTGTGTGTGTGTGGATGCTGGATACACGGTTTCTTAAATATTATAAGACTTAAGATATTTTTAACTACGGATTCCTCAATCTAACAATAATGGGAAGAGTCGAGTCAGTTTTGGTAACAATTGGACAACCGGAGGTAGTAGTTACAAGAAAAAAATCATCTAAATATTATTTATCGAAAATTTATGTAAATATATTAAAGAACGTTAAATTCTTTATTCGATAAATATAAATTCATTATTATATCTTCTATAGATTTAGAGATAAAGAAATGCATATAAAATAATTTGATGTAAAAATTCTTAGATCAAACTACTTCAAGGCAAGAAATTCAAATGTTTGTAATTCACACATAAATGTCACTGTCAAAAATATTTGTATGCCACTGTCAAAAATATATCTACATCATTATGAAGATTATGAAAATAAATAAAAAGTCAACAACGCAAAAGAATATAAAAGGAATTTGCGAAAAAATGACGAATAAAAGAAAAAGAAAAGGAAAGTAGGAAAAGAAAAAATTCAGGATATTGAATATAAAGAAAATGTATGAATTGTACATAATTTATATTAAAATAATTATTTTGTAGTGAGACATGAATATATGTATTTGTATTTAAAAATATTTTTCGTTTTATGCGTACAACCAGGTAAAATATCTGGCGAGAGGTTATGTGCTGGCCACATCAGATTTTTGGTTTTTGTAATAAAGCTTGTTATGGATTACGACAAAAAATAACAAAATTACTGTTAATGACAAATTACGTCAAATACGTGCAATTTTACTTTACTTTTAGCAAAATCCAGTACATACAGTAAAATCTACTTTGCAAAACATATGGGACAATACTCATAGGAAAATGTGCAGAGCTAATGGGTCGATTCTGTTCATATCTGTAAGTCTTACAGATCTGTAAATCTGTAAAAACGCATCGATTTTTGTTGATTAATACAAAATTATACATACACAAGATTGGCAGCTTCCGTTGCGATTTTGTTCGTTATTTACAAATTTACAGATCTGTAATATTTACATTAGAGAAACAAATGCCTAATAGAATTAAAGCTGGTATTACTAATAAATACGATGTAACCCAATATTAAATGGCGGAATACTTCAGTTTTAAAACATATATTTTAAACTAGTGGAAAGAAATTTGTAGATAATTTTTCACCATTTGCTTCGGTTTTGTAATTTGTTTGCTGAAAATGTTAACCTGTCCAACTAATACAACCGTGGGTTCGTATATCTTAATCTCTTTCAAATATTTGTTGTTTATTGGAGCAATACATTGTGACTGCTCGTTTACCTTATTATGAATAGCCAATTAGTCAGTGAGTACAGCGCACTGGACACAAATCTCCCACACAAAGGAACAATCAGCGTTACACAATGCGGTACAGACATTATCCTTTCCACGTTCGGGAGAACTAAAGGTCATAGAATTAAAAGCCAATATTTGCAGGCTGACTTAATAGAGCTATTTTTATAATTATATATCGTTGTAGGAGATAATGACGCATACTGTTTGCAAAGAAAGAAACGGTTATGATATAATTTGCTTAGTACGTGGTACTGTTATTTGTTATTAACAGATGACTTATATGTAGTTAGCGAATAAAACTAGCAAATGAGGTATAGTGCAAGCAAAATAATAACGAAAGTATTATCGAATTAAATAAGTTCTAGGATGATCAGAAGTCGATATTTCCTGACTGAAGTATGTGAAAAACAAAAGTACTTCATAGCTCACTTGGTGGAGCATCCTATTAGACGTAGGAAGGCAGTGTTGCCAGATGGGATGAAATTTCCCTTTTTGTAGGAATTTTACAGTTATGAGGGAAGAGGGAGAACATAGAAATTTATCAAAAATTGTCATTATATGTTTAAGAAATCAGATGTGGCCAGCACATTACCTTCCGTCAGTTTTATGTATTTTGTACAAATTCCATACAGAAAGTTTCTATATTTCCAGGAAAATTATAACACAAACATACTATGTCAATTACACTTGACACTGACATCTGTCAATCAGAATTTTCTTAATGTAGTAGATGTTTCCATGTTAATAGCAAAGCTGGCTGTTTTATGAAATTTAATTTCTTTATAATTTTTTAACTCTATATCTATTGAATATAAAGTATAAAATCTAATCAAATGTATAGAGAATAAAATATTCTTTAATATTTATAATAACATTAAATATGAAAAAATGATATTTAACATTTTTATGAAAAACTGTCAAATCTTCATATTAGGGTACTTCCGGTTGACCAATTATAACCAAAATCTAATCAGCTCTTCATTTGGATGTAAAGAGAAATACGAAAAAATTATAATTTTTGGGAAGGTGGTATTGGAGCTATGCGATCCGAAAGAATCGTCACACACACACACACACACACACACACACACACACACACACACGCACACACACGCACACACACGCGCGCGCACACACACACACACACACACACACACACACACACACACACACACACACACACACACACACAAACACACAAACACAAACACACACACACACACACACACACACACACAAACACACACACACACACACACACACACACACACACACACACACACAAACACACACACACACACACACACACACACACACACACACACACACACACACACACACATACATACACATAAACACACACACACACACACACACACACACACACACACACACACACACACACACACACATACATACATACATACATACATACATACATACATACATACATACATACATACATCATCGTAAAAATAGTAAAATCGTGTTCTAGGGACCTTAAAACATACTTATTCGTTAAAAACTCACCATCGAATACCTTTCTTACCAAAAGGTGGCGGAAGGTAAAAATAGAATTATAGTGAAAATTATTTTTGGAAAAAATAGCAATTTTCAACAGCCTAAAACTAGAAAACGGCAAGCTCGACGGCAAGGGATAAGAAAAAATGAATAGGAACTATTTTATGCCAAATTTTGTCAACTTTTATTTTGTGATAAAAACATTTTTGCTAGGGGAAAGACCAAAAAAGGGACACATTTTGCTATGTCCTGAAGTTATCTCCTTTCGGAAACCCTAGGACTTTTGGTATATTCATCTCCAAACACATCCGAACACAGCCCAAACGTCAAAAAAAAAGTGCGCACAAAAGTCTGTCTACAACCCATTTTTAAATAGTCGACTGGACTGTATGTGATTTTAGCATTTTGTTGCAAAATCGTAATAATACAATAAATTTTAATAGATTCTATAAATAAATCCGGATTTATATTTCTATAAATATCTCGTATAAAAAAAAACGTCAAAACAAAACAATGCAAGCAATATTAATTCGTACGCCAACTCGGCGTTTCATGGCATTGATTGCGCCCTGTTACATATTCATAAGGCTAAAATCCAGTTGGCTCTGAGTGGGCATATCGTTGTTGCATCGCGTTTGTTCAGCAACAAATGAATATCGCATGAGATGATAGCTAAATTGTGTTATACGATGAATTAAATATCGACTGCGTTCACCCCACTGTCACATAGATGAAACATTTCATTTGCATTTTTATCGGAAGTATTGTAAACATCCAAATTCACTCGTCGTTTTAGATAAACGAATAAATTGATTATTATTGTTAACACTTTAAATATGACACAATTATTTTGAAAAAAATGTCGGCCTCGTGGCCGCACATCTCTTAGCTTGCTGTGACGTGTCTCGAACCATGTTCCGTACAATCACAATCGGATGCTATAAGCTGGCCACTTATACCTACATCTTATAACACTGACGTACCTAGTATAGTTCATCTAGGGATCATTTTCCCAAGACTCGTTATCGTTTTATTATGGGTGCACAATAGCTAAAACCGCGATGCCAAAATATTTCGGTCCGTACAGTCGACCAGTTCAGTATTTGCAATGCTGGTATATATTTTACGCCCAGTATACGACTGTAGACCAAGACAAAGATTAACGCATTAAAAACTGGAAAGTGCAGTCTTGGTCTACAGTCGAATACTGGGCGTAAAATATATACCAGCATTGCAAATACTGAACTGGTTGACTGTACGGACCGAAATATTTTGGCATTGCGGTTTTAGCTATTGTGCACCCATAATAAAACGATAACGAGTCTTCGGAAAATGATCCCTAGATGAACTATACCTACTAAACTCAGCATCACAACCAGCCCATCCAGTATTCCCATATATATATATATATATACATATATATATATATATATATATATATATATATATATATATATATATATATATATATATATATATATATATATATATATATATATATATATATATATTCGACCCATTATCACCCACCATAAAACTAAAAGACCAAATTCCCTTCCATACACACAAAAAATATACTACTCAAAATAAACTACAATGTCCCAAACATAGATAAAAACAAAATACCAGACATCCCTCCTTGGGCAATTGGAATACCTCAAACAAACTTAAAACTAAGTGCGTACGACAAAACCGACACCAACCCGGACATATACAAAAATCTTTTAAATGATATAAAAAACACACATCAAAATTACACATTCATTTACACGGACGCGTCAAAATTAAACAACAAAGTGAAATCAGCAGTAATAATATAAAACGAGACATATAAATACCGGTTACCTGAACATACAACCATATTTTCAGCAGAAACCTACAGTATACTCCAAAGACTTCAACTCATAACCCAAAAACAGACACATACCTTTATAATATGCACCGACTCCCTTAGTTCAATCCAAACAATTACAAACCTAGGTATATTCAAAAAACCCTTAATAAGCCAACAGAACAAAGAAGTAAATTTTACCTGGATCCCATCTCATTGGTATCTATGGGAATGAGAAAGCAGATAAGGTAGCGAAAGAAGCAATCAACTTAAAAGAAATTTACCAGCTAAACCTTGCAGAAGATATCAAAACCTTGATCAAAAATAAGTTGAGAACAGAAAGAAACAAAATATGGGAAAAAACAGAAAACAACAAATTAAAAGAAGTCCAAGACAATATTGACATCTGGAAACCGACAACAAGGAAGAGAACAAATCATAATCACAAGATTAAAAATCGGACACACAAGATTAACCCACAGCCACCTATTTAGAAGAACCGAGCCCACAAGATGCGACATCTGCAACACGATAATTACTGTAAAACATATAATAACCGGATACCAGAAATACAGAACTCTCAGAAGACAACACCAAATACCTGAAAACTTGAAAGAAGCACTAGAAAACGACAACGCCTCCAGAATAATAAAATACCTAGAAGAAACTAATTTTAAAAATTAATAATAGATGGAGTCTAAGGTTCAATATAACTAGGGTACCTTTATAACCAGGGTATGGCCATGGGCCAAGATCGCCGCCATTGTCGGTAATTGATTTTCCTATTTATTTGTAATAAATGTGATATTATATTATAAAATAATATTAAATTATCACACTGTGAATTTATAAAGGTAAGAAAAATTAATTTATTTAAGAGATACACAATTATTATTAAGATATACATTTAGAGGTTATGTAGAATATATGACATGGGTTGTTATTATCACATCTAATTTAATATCTGTAGTTCTTATTGACATAATAATTGTATATTCTAAACTTACCTTTTAAAAATTTAAATGATTGTGCTTAATATTGGTAATTTTTAGTTGTTTTCAGTGACAGTAATCGTGATAGGTATCTTAACAAACTACACAAGTAAATAAGATAAAATATATTACTTACACTTTAAATACATATTAAAATGATAATTAAATGTGTTTTTCATTAAAATAAAACAAATAGCCACGAAAATACATAATACTTTGCGCAAGAACAACACATATAAGAGATGTCCCGGTAATGGCGGACGAAACGTGAACCACGCCATGGCCATACCCTGGTTATAAAGGTACCCTAAATATAACTAGGGTACCTTTATAACCAGGGTATGGCCATGAGCCAAGATCGCCGCCATTGTCGGTAATTGATTTTCCTATTTATTTGTAATAAATGTGATATTATATTATAAAATAATATTAAATAATCACACTGTGAATTTAAAAAGGTAATAAAAATGAATTTATTTAAGATATATACAATTATTATTAAGACATTCATTTATAGGTTATGTAGAATATATGATATATGTTGTTATTATCACATCTAATTTAATATCACTAGTTCTTAATTACATAATAATTATATATTCTAAACTTACCTAAAATTTAAATGATTGTGTTTAATATTGGTAATTTTTAGTTGTTTTCAGTGACAGTAATCGTGGTGGGTATCTTAACAAACTACACAAGTAAATAAGATAAAATATATTACTTACACTTTAAATACATATTAAAATGATAATTAAATGTGTTTTTCATTAAAATAAAACAAATAGCCACGAAAATACATAATATTTTGCGCAAGAACAACACATATAACAGATGTCCCGGTAATGGCGGACGAAACGTGAGCCACGCCATGGCCATACCCTGTTTATAAAGATACCCGAACTATAACTAAAACTATAATAATTACCTCTTAACCGTAAAATTAATTTTAATAAAAAACTAAATACGTATTTCGAGAACAAAGTTCTCATCATCAGTAGTACAATAAGGGAAAGTTAAACAGAGTAGTCGAGATTACTCAACATGTCAACCATGCCAGAGGTCCTAACAACTCTGAAAAACAAAACTTTTCGATTTATTACAAAGTTAAATTCTATTGGACAATTTAAAATTTAATGACTAATTATTATTGGACGGTTTGTAAGGGTAAACAGATAAATCAAATTTTGCAGTACCAGTTTCTCAGAGAACTCAAAAAATCCTAATCCGTGGTTCACACGTACCCGTGAAGGAGAGTTTACGCTAATCCTTTGCGTGGTGTTCGAATCACTTCCGGAACGTTAATCACATAAACCGTTCTGTTCGTTTTCTACGGATCACGATTAGGAAAGTAAAGGTGGTCATTTTCATTTTAGCTCAATGTTAGGTTCACTAAATGCTGGTTACTTGATGCGGAATAAAAACATGGATTTCGTTTCAGGAAACGTACAACTTTCAATCATAAAGGGTGGGAAATAGAAAGATTAGTAGTAAGTAGTTATTAGTTTCAAACGTTTTGACTTCTTTCTATGGCACGACATGACCATATGACTTTGGATATGAATACTGTAATATTCCAGCGGCATATCATCTTATTGCATTCTTCATCTGTTCAAAAAAGTTTGCAGAAAAATAAAGAATTTTTTGCTATAGAGATAATTATTGTAAAGCCCCGCTGCTACGCTGAACAAGCGTCTAAGTATAGCGATGAGTTAATCATGCTAACAGCCGGGCTACGTAAACAAACAAGCCGCGGCGTGTTTAATTACTTCCGGCCGCCTGAACCTTTTGTGTTCATTGTTATTATGCGGTCGAACATTCTAGAACTCTCTGGAAGTTAATGGTAGGTATAATAGGGACGCAGCTATGCTCGGGAGTGAGTTAGTTACATTGAGATACATATAGAGATATTCACATAGGGCCAGTTACATAAAACGTTGTTAGCTGATCATGTGTTTAACTACACATTGTAACCATGGATACGTATCAAAAGTACATTGGAAAAGAAGCCTTGTCAAATTTAACAACGTGATTAAAGTTAACAATGCTTTATGCAACTGGGCCATAGAGTGTTAGTGAAGCACAGCAGTATCGTGGTGAGCGTATGCAGTATAGTGTCGAGTGGAGGACTCAGAAAGTTACTGGTTAACTGGGATAGCTGTGGATGTGAATACTCGGTAGTGTTGAAGAGTATTGGGAAGCTATATTGTACAAGGACAGTAACGGCGAGTTGGAAAGTTACTGGTATACCGGGACAGCTGTGAAAGAGAATACTCTGTAGTGTTGAAGAGTATTGGGAAGTTAGGTATACGGGGACAGTAACGGCAAGTGGAAGTGTATACTCGGCATGGTGTTGATGAATTGTGGCAGAGAGAGAGAGAGAGAGAGTTAATAAATAGGCAGATAGCGAGGTGAAAAGTGTGACTTCTGTCCGAGCAATTGAATATACAGACGCTGTTGAGTCAGTTGAGTATATAGGAGATCGATAGGCGGACAGTTGAATGCAATAAAAAAGTTATATAAATAGTGGAAATAATCAGTAATATCGTGGAAATAAATAGTAGTGTTAATAGGCTGCTTGCGTGCCATTTTTTATTTAATATTTTTGAAGAGACGATAAAAACTTGCTACCCATATTTTTTTGCATAATTTTCATTAAATGACCAGAAAAAAAATAATGAAATTGTAATATTTAAATTACCGCTATGTATGACATAGAATTACGCCGAACCAATGAATGGCCGTAAAGCAATAACATCGGTACGTCCAATAGCAACGGCATTGCATAATAGTTTGGAGGTTAATATTTTCGTTTGTCATTTTAATCTTGTACGAGTATAAGCTAAGTTAAAATCCTTCAAAATCCTGCTTAACAAATCGAAATACGTATAATAAAAGTAACAGAAACCACGCAAATTGTAAATAATAAAGAAGGAAGACAGTGACAGAAAAATGAACTAATGTCAAAATCAAATTAAAACTCGCACTCGCTCGCCATCTATAGGTTACATACTCAAATATGCATCCCTTTCTCCAGTTCAAAATAATGACGCCAAAGAAAATATTCGCTCTTAATTTATTAAAAAACATATATTTTTTTTAAAATAAAATTTATATTTTTACATACGTTTTCAACTTTACTTCTCATGTACCAGATTTCGTTTCATAATCTTGCTACTTTACTCGTTCGTCGATTGATTATTTACAGAAACTTTTGCTTTAATAAAGGAAGAGAGTCGATTGAAAACGATCTCCGTCCGACATAGCCATTTGAGATTATAGATATTATTAGAAATTTTCAAAAATGTTGCAATTCTTATAGTCGAAGTTGCCCGGCTAAAAAAAAATTAGCGTACAGAAATGGTTAAACCATTGTGCATTTCCTTTATCAACATCTAGATATGACAAAAGTTAATACAATGTAGGTCTCAAGAATTTTTACGCCTTTTCAAAAGCGACTACTTGTTGAATCGACTATATTTTTATCAACAATAAATATGAAGTTTTGACCCGGATTGTCACTGGAGGTGAAATTTGAGTTATTCTTTCAGTCGAATTAAGAGTATGTAAAAACGCAAGAACAACCAAAGACTAACTGCAAAGGAACTTGTAGGAATCGTCATCCATTTTCCTGTCATAAAAATCTGATGTGACCAGCACATTACCTTCCGTCAGTTCTATGTATTTTGTATAAATGTCATACAGAAAGTTCCTTGCAAAAGATTCTATTTCTTGTACATTACCATAAGGCAGTTGTATGTATTTTATACAAATTTCATACAAAAAGTTTCTAACAAAAGATCCTATATTTCCAATAAAATTATAACATAAACATACTGTCAACTGCACTTGACACTGACACCTTTCAATCAGAATTTTCTGAATGTAGCAGCTGTTTCCAGAGTTATAGCAAAGCTGACTAATATATATGATATTTAATTGCTTTATAATTTTTTAACTCTATGTCCATTTAATATGAAGTATAAAATGCAGTAAAATCGTATAGAGAATAAATAATTCTTTAATATTTACAATAACATTAAATGTGAAAAAATGATATTTAACACCGTTTTTTCAAGAAAAACTGTTAAAATCTTCAAATGAAGGTACTTCCAGTTGACCAATTATAACCAAAATCTAATCAGCTCTTCACATGGATGTAACGAAGAGGAATACGAAAGAATTATAATTTTTGGAATTGTAGTATTACAGTTATCGCATTAGAAAATTTTGTCACACACAGACACACACACACATACACACACACGCACACACACGCACACACACACGCACGCACACACACACGCGCACACACATACACACACACATACACACACACATACACACACATACACACACACACACACACACACAAACACACACACACACACACACACACACACACACACACACACACACACACACACACACATACATACAGACATCATCGTAAAAATAGTAAAATCGTATTCTAGGGACCCTAAAACGTGCTTATTCATCAAAAACTCACCACCGAATTTTTTTACCAAAGATAATACCTTCCTTACCCAAAGGTGACGGAAGGTAAAAAATAATACTAATTCAATAAACCAATGTAGAATATGCGTCAACACCATTCTTGGACTTTATTGCAGCTTAAATTATGTAATGGAAACATTGGTCCTTCTAGTATTAAGCCACAGAATTTTCTGACTTCATCAACCAAGGCAGAAGCATGAACGAACTGTTCAATAATACTTATTTAGTCTTTCGCTAATCAAATTCTTGTAAATGTTTTCACTTTTAATATGAATTCAGTGACAATAATTTCAATTGCGTTTTATATTCTTTGTTAATTTTTGCATTATGTTTGGGTAGAAGGCGCTAAATTTTCTGCTCTATTTCGCACCTATTTTGTTTCTTGACAAACACGACTGCTACTAGAGTTTCTATTAGAAACTGTACGTAAACTACTAGGTAATAATTACAATGAAATTTGTGTAGATAATAGTACTGTCACCTTCAGAGGTGGTGTATTAGCCAAAAGATTTCTTTTTGTTGAATGAAACATTATGTAAGATTCTTGCAAGGAACCAGTTTGTAAATGATGCAGACTTTGGTCTAAAAATGGGTAAAATTTCTCCATATATGCCGAGTGTTCACACCTGTTCAACGGGTTACTCAGCAACAAGTTCAACTTGCTCTGCTAATAAAATGTCAGATTACTGACCAAGAACAGTCAACGAGTCAACTGATACTATCTGTGTACGTATGAGCAATCCTCAGCAATTTATAAGCACTGTGCGATAACGCTTTGGTAATAAATATGATTCACAAATAAAACTGTGAGAATAAAAAAATATATTAGAGAGGGTTAAAATTTCTGCAGATCAGTCAGTGAAAGGTGTTTTTACCTCCCGTTACCTTTGGTAAGGGAGGTATAGGGATCGTGCTAAAAATCGCATATCGAGATTTTGGTAAATGACCACGTTTTAAGTTCCCTACAATCCAATTTTAACATTTTCACGATGATGTCTGTGTATGTATATATGTGTGAATCCTCCACTCTCACTCAAATACTATGATTCAGAAAATTTTGAAACCTTGTATTTCGAACTTTTTCTGTAATGTAAAGAGTCCATTAGATTTTGGTGAAAATCGGATAACCGGAAATGGCACTTTACTAGAAGCTCAGAATAGCTTTTCTTCGAAAAATACCTTTAAATGTTATTTTTTCGAGATTAATGTTATTATTAAAAATTATTAAATTTTCTATAGATTTGCATTAATAGTTTTTCTATATATTTTATGGATAAATTTATAAAATTATCCAGAATTTATATCCCAGAGCTGCGCTTTAAACAAACAAAACGCAGTTATTCAAATGTATGTAACTGACAGATAAATGTAACTAACAAAGAACTAATCATTTCAAAATAATATTAGTAACGTTTTAAAAAGAAAAATAAATAAATAGAACAATAGAAAAGGAATTCAATACAGTTTTCAGCTTAAGTTAATATGTAGGTATGTATTTAGATTAATAAAAATTAACGATTCACAAAAATGTTTAAGCTAATCCTAATTTTTGAATAAGTGAATTCTATTCTATCCCGGTATTTAAAATTAAATCTTCATTTTATTAAAGCTTCGGTGGCTCAATGGTTAGAACTCGGGGCTCTGGGTTCGAAACCCACTAAAGCACGGATGTATGTGAATGTGAACCCACTCTGTAATTGGGATTTAATCCTGTTGAGGGGTTTAAAAAAATGTAGTTACTTGGATTAGATTAGACTATATTTTAAGAAATAAACTGTCAAAATTAGAGTAAAATTCGCTAATTCAAAAATAAGGATTAACTTAATCTTTTTTGTGACTCAGGCTGCAAATGGCGGGAGGTATTGTGTGGGCCACACCAGATTTTTTATTTTATTTTCGGGAACTCTTGTTCTTCTTCAGAAGGTGTAAACACTTTAAAATACATTGGCTGGTATTGTGAACATTGTTTTTTCTCTGTCAATAATGTATGGATTATTTTAGAGCAAAATACTTCAAATAAAAGATACGTACAATTCATTTAACTGTTTTTTGAAGTATTTTTCTCTAAAATAATCCATAAACGATTGACAGAGAAAAAACAAGGCTAGTCAACTACTCGCTATGAAAAGGTAATAGGTCAGTTTTTTATTCATCAGAAAATTTAGTACTGAATTGCAGCGCATTGTAAAATGACGTCAATGATGCATGTTCGTTGGAACTGATGAAGAATTAATAAAGAAACGGTTACGATGAAAACCTCCATAGTTTAATGATGGATGCGAATTTTTTTTTGTTGTAAGTTGTTAAATTCTTCATATTTTGCCTCAGGTGACGAAAAGAGTAAAAATTTAACCAGCTTTATGCAGAATTATTTGTATAAAAATGCAAATTACAAACAAATTGCGAATTTCTCCGTGAAACGAACAAATTAGAAAAAATATTACAAAGTTCCGTCAAGCTTCACAACTTTTCAGTCATCCTCAGAAGCTGGCCAGTACGACTAGTAACCACAGACGCCACCACACTGATGAGCACCAAATAGTGCGAAACGCGTCTGTGGTTAATAGTTGTACTGGCCAGCTTCTGACGATGACTGAAAAGTTAACTAAGAAATTATAAATTGTTAAACTTGACGGAACTTTATAATATTTTTCTAGAATCATTTGTATTAATTCATAATTTTTTTTAAATATCAAAATTAATTCTTTAAGTGATACCATCCGCTGCAGCAGTAAATTGTATGTTATTATATTGCAAATTTATATTTTTAACTCCATAATAATGAGATTAATATTAAATAATATTATACAAATCTAAACAACAATGACAAGAAAACATGATTCCCCCACCATCAATCCATCAGATCCATCGGATTTCAAGTAGTTATTGTTGAACCGATGAAAGTCTGATGAGTAAAACGCTGAAATTAGAAGCGGTATAATAGATTTCATCTACTTTTAAGCGATAAATAAAAAAATGGATTGATGAAATTAGTAATAATGCGCATTATACATCGATGAATAAAAAAAACTTGCCTAAATTTATGCAGTATACTTTCGAAGTACTGATCTGGTAAATTCAAATAAGTTAGATGGACAGGAGACTGCTACAACTGGATGGTATACACTGAAAAATGTTTGCCTGAAGTGCTCAATAGAATTATGTTACATCCAGGGCCGGATTATCCATGAGGCAATATAGGCAGTTGCCTAGGGGTGCCGATGGCTTGGGGGGCGCTGGACGAACAAAAACACAACAAATTTTCATTATTGAAAATTATCAACATAGAAAAAAGAATGGAATTACTTTAAACATATTTATAATAAAATTATTTTTAAAAAGCCTTGTCTTATCGTGAGCCTCATAAAAAGCAGATTGACACACTCGGTATGGAATAGTAAATCGTGATGATAATAATAGACGAGTATATATCTTATCTTAAATCGAGATTTAATATTAAAAATTTGTTACAGAAACATATTGCATAGTCAAGAGCAAAATATGCTATATGTTTGTATCATCTACGATACATTTTACAATTGAAAAATTTCATACTTTCCATATGTCTCAAGTTACAATAACCACGATTGTATAAGTATGTTTTCAATTATACTAGTGTGCCATATGTTTACTGTAGTAATGGTATTTTTATGCTCAGTGTAAGATCCATTTAAGCGTATTGTGGACTCCATATGCTGCACCTAGAATCGTAACAAAAAGTAGAATAAAAATAGCATAAAACATGATGGTATGCGGTAGTATGGTTGAACGAATAAGAATATAGGGTGATAAAGATTAAACCAAAAGCTGTATTTCCTGTTATCTGCTCATAAAATTTCTGAACAGTGTAAATGAGATAATATTTGACCAAAATATAACAACTGAACTGACTCACTTCACTATCTTAATATCATTCTTAGTAACCGTAAATTTTCATACAGAAAATATTCCTCACTCCTTACATAATAAATGGGGACTTATACAATTCAAATTTTTCGGACGCCATCCGCAGAGTTAATAAGAAAATTCGGTGCCCGTCTAGTGAGTTAGAAGGTATTTTATAAGTAATATTAACAATGAATTAACAATTTGTATATTTGAAATAAATTGTGAAAAATTGTTGTTGAGGAACAACATGAAACGTGCGTACAGCGCTTACACTGCCTATCCTCTTGGGCGTGAGCGCTGTTAGCATGAAATGTTGACGTCACCTCTGACGTCATATACCTCACAGCGCAAACTGTGAGCGTTGTAAATATGATTCGGACCAACTGTTAGCGCGCTGTCGGTACTCAAAGCGTGATTCGGACCGCACCCTCACTCGTTCCTGGAAAACTGCCCTATAAGTTCTAAGTTCTGAATATTAAATTCGACTTATCGGAACGGTAGAATGCTTTTGCACAAACTCAGTAAAATTCTGAACAGTTCTGAACTTTTGTTGGAACTAACCTAATAACAGGCACTACGCAAAATAAAATAACCAAACTTTGCTGACTAAATAACAAATGATGGGGACGAGAAGATGTGCTGAAGGGAAGAGCATTTAATCGACTCGGCCAAAATTATAAGTCCCCATCGCCCGATTTTTAGTAAGCATCAATTATCCTTAATCACACATTCCTGTCCAAGCCCACTTCTTTCGCCTCGTCCACATTCATACATGATCTTCCCTTTCCACTGTGAAACTTTCTCTTCCTTAGCATACTCCCAACAACATCCATTCACTTACACACTGGACGGCCACGCAATCGAACACTTTACAAGCCGTGTATTCGTCATTCTCTCCACATGATCAAACAGTCTTCCTTACCACACCAAAATTAATAAAGACAAAATTTATAACATCCTTAATTCCTTTTCTTACTTTTACGATAATTCGTTCCTTTTGCTCCTGTTTGGGTGATATATTTCCGTATTTTATAGTTTCATATATAACGGGTGTTAAAAGTTAATACGGCTTAAATGTCAAGTAAATAAATGGAGTGTTTAATAAAATTTGCCGGTCTTCTTCCGCGTGCTAAAATATCTACAGTCGTTTGTTTGTGTTTCTCTGTGGATCAAGAGGTCTGAATCGCTGCCAATTATTCCCAGAAGCTTAACCTCAGGCCTTCAGGATTGTTGGAATTGCTCCTCATCATACAATAATTAAATGTGACTTATTCTAGAATTATTTTTAAGGTTATGAAATACGTTAAGTAATGATTTTCGTGGCGGAAAAATTACATTTTAATTTCAAAATCATTTCATGACAAGTTTAATTAAATAATACTTTCTATGTTTGTTTTTTTGCGCAGTTGCAAACACTATTTATAGATATTTTAAATTTGTTATTTGCTACTGCCAGTCTCAGTGGAGACGGGAGTGCGTTGATCAAGGGCGTCAACTGATTATTACAACTCATAACCATAGAGGAAAATGAAGATTTTTAGAGGATGCAACAGCAAATTATCCTGGTTCGTTTAACTAAACAGTGTTAATAGTCTCTTGCGCAATATGCGTGGAAACTCTGCTAAACATACCTCCGCTACACTTAATAGTAAAGGCGAGGGCAGTTAGCGGAGCTTACAGAATGAGAATTCACTCGAGAGAGGATAAATGGAGAGATGGTCGAACCAAAATCTTTAAAGACATAAAAAACAAGAGAAATATTCGTTTTCCGGGAATGGACTGTGTCATATTTTGAGTCAGAGCTCAACGTTTCGCCCGCAAAATATGACACAGTCCATTCCCGGAAAACGAATATTTCTCATGACTCAGACTGTGGAAGCCTACGCAATTATTACATAAAAAACAACTCCATCTTTCGAATGGTGCCAGACCGGACCAGCAAAAAGTTTACCGTCAATAAAACCTACAGGGTAGAAATCCCCGCGAGGGAGGCATGGGAACATGTAAATGGTCCGGTGGAAAAAGATGACATAGTCATGTATACAGACGGATCCAAAACACCAAATGGAATCGGATCAGGAATAGATGGAGCTAAAGGACTGAGGCGCACTCAGTCGATTGGACTCGGGACTTATACGACAGTATTCCATGCAGAATTGTACGCAATATTAACCTGCGCCAAATTACTACTAAAGAGCCACTTTAGCAACAGAAGAATCTCTATAGTAACAGACAGCCAAACCGCACCAAAATCACTAGAATCCTGTAAGACAGAATCTGGACTTGTTCTAGAGAGCATCCACAGATTAAATGCACTAGGAGCGAGGAACAAATTGAAATTAATATGGGTACCCGGGCATTCAGAGATCGAAGGTAACCAGGTAGCAGATAGTCTGGCTATGAAGGGGACAAGTTTTCCTTTCACAGGACCAGAACCGGCTTTCGGAATCTCAGCGGAGACAGTTAAGCTGGAAATAAAAACATTGCTGAATCAATGGCACAAGAATCACTGGTTGGAGTCACCAGGGCAGAGACACTAAAGCTCTTCCTAAATGAACCAACCAAGAAAAGAACGGAACGTTTACTCCTAATGAGCAAACAAGACGTTAGATTAATAACTGGACTCCTAACAGGACACTGTCTACTAAACAAACACCTACACACAATGGGACTAACACAAGAACCAACATGCAGGGGGTGTGGTGAAGAGGAAGAAACCCCTCAGCACCTTATATACCACTGTGAAGCCTCTACGAGCAACAGATATAATATCCTGGGGGCGAAAAAATACAGCAGGATATGCTAAAAGATTTAGATCTGAAGAATACCCTGGAGTTTATTAAAGAAACAGGACTCCTAGAATAGGAGTAAATCTGGAGGGTACAATAGATCTACAGGTCGCAGTACAAGGATCCACAGGAGACCACCTCTTGTAATATAATATAATATAATATAATATACGCAAAATGCGGAAATGTTTTTAAATATAACACTCAGAAGTGTTTTCTACTAGCAATTAGCCATTTATTTAATGATTTACCTCTGTAGCCCAGTAGTTAAAGTTGTAAACAATTTTACGAGTTTATTGTTAATGAGAAACCTTGAAGTCAAATAGTCAAACTCGTATTAATGACCGGCGTTTAACTCTGACCTGGTAATATTGCATTAGCCGCAGTTTATGCAAACGACACTGCTTTGTCCATTCTGCAATTGATACAACCCATTAATATTGTTGATAGTAATGCATTAACTTGGCTCGAAATGACATTGTAAGTAATGTTTGTAATTAGAGACCAGTGTATGGATCAAAAGCAGCATTGCCTTCAGAGAGGATGTTAAATGAAGAAGAATTTAACAAGGATAAAAATATCATAATACATTTGTTAAATAGGAGAGGCAATTACTTTTCACATTTTATCATTACTATACTATTAACAATGAAGATTTATTTTAATTTATATTTTTATTTTAATTACTCGAGACTTGTGACTAACGTCTTGAGAAAAAGTTTAAACCAAGAATTGATTCCTATAAACAACATTGATATGTGACCATTATCTTCAATGCGACGCATTATTTTAATAACTTATCTCTGGACGATGTTAAATCTACTTTCCGGATCGTCAGAAATATTCTGTCTGTAACTGTTGTTCGTTTTGTATTCCCTGCCATTATTGTATACTTTTCTGTTAAGAAATGTCCAAAAGTCTTCAATCAATTGCGCCTGAGAAACATTTGGGGGATTATACTCTCTATCTGTTTTCCAAAAATGTTCCTTGATGCTCTGTAGCACCTGGAAATTTGCTTAAAATTCTAAATTGCCGAATTAATGGGTCCTGTGCCATAACAAAAAATTATATAATGTACACTTTATACTTAAAGTATTACTCAATAAATAGCGATTAAGATGAAAAAAACATTTTTTTAATAATTACTTTGCGAGATATTTGAGGTTTGTTGTCAGTGTCACTGTGACATCACATTAGTGCTACCATTTTCTCGCTGCCTTATAGAGCTTGTGCGAGAGAAAAATATAGCAATAGGTGTCGCTATAGCTACTAGATAAATTACAGCTGACTCGTCCACCATTTTGCAGCCACTCAAATTATTCAATATCAGTGTTACAGTATTATTAATCATAGAAATTATCCATAATGTCGGGTTGTTCTGCTCCAAATTGTGCAAATCATTTGAAAGATAGGTATGATTTTTACAGGTACGTATGCAATACATATATTTTTCTCTAACCTCAAAAATCTTAACGAAGCGTATTGTTTTATTATTTTAAATAAATATAATATAGCAAAAATGGAAGTTATATTTAATTATGAAAAATAGTTACTATATAAAATTGTAAGAAATGCACTTTTATTTCATAATTTACTGCTTTCATTTTGGCACCAATATGGCGGATAAGTCAGCTATATATTATCTAGTAAGTGTAAATATAAAAATCAGAGTGCATGACCCCATTTGCGCGATGACGTTTTTACTTTGTCTTGAGCACTTTGAATGAGAGTATGCTGACTTGCTTTGGGGGCAAAAGATCGGATTTTGGTGAATTAATACTTACCACATTTTCTTTACATTCCCGTAAATAGTCGTCTACCCAATATATTGATCAACAAAAACATTAACAATTTCACGTATTTCAAATTTATATAATATCTTTAAAAACTTTTTCTGACAATTTTAACATGGTATAATAGCCGCTTTCGTTCGGACTGTGATTCGTGATGAAATTGAACAAAGTGAACATGATCAAGAAGAATTATGTTTCTTCGTTATTCATTATCCCCACTCTTTCATTTTGTGATCACAATCCACCCCCTTCAGAATCAGTATTTTCTCATGATTACTGTTATTCAAATCACAAAAGATTGAAAAATGCGGAACAAATAGTTACAAGAAGAATGTTAATATTTCAAATGAATTATGAGAATTACCAATCCCAATAATTCGTTGTGTAATGTGTAGTAATTCCATTCATTCGAAAGTGACATTTAAATTCTTCTTCCATATATACATAATTATTTATACAAGTTCTTCTGTTCCGCAAATTCATGTCTACATCAGAATCAGAACTACTAGAACTTGAATCAGTAGATTCAACATTCATCACTATTAATTTCGAATTTTCTATTTAAATAATAACCAACACAATAATTTTTGTTATTCGAGAAAAGATGACTTGTCGGTATGTGAATTTGACATTTGACGCTAGATCGTTCGACGTTGTGTAGATTTCGCATCGATCGGGTTAGTTTTATTGTTCGTTTGGAATTAAATTTAATCATGATTGGAAGGAATCATTCTTAAACGAATCACGATTTAGAAAATCACAATCTGCGATTATTTCTAGCTGGCCAATGGTCTCATTTTCTTTCTTATTTTATAGACCCAATGTTTGAATCTAGTTTCTTCTTTCTCTAAGTATTTCTGTCTTTTAAAAGTAGTTTTTATGTGAGTCCATGTTGGGCGAAATAGCGTAACTTTCCTCGTAAAGAGGACAACACGGTCAACCAGCTATTTCCCTATGGTGTAGTAGTAATATTAGAGCTCACAAACCGTAGCCTGTATATGTGTGTATTTAAATTAGACATCAGTAGCTAATGTAGGTTATTGTGACTACACGGTGCCTTAGGCGGGACCGCTTATTTCCATGCTAAATAACTAATAACTTAATAATCTGATTATTTAGGTAAGGCTAATGAAAACACAATATCTACTGTCATTTACAGCCCGAATCACAAAAAAGATTAAGTTAATCCTTATTTTTGGATTAGCGAATTTTACTCTAGTTTATTTCTTAAAATATAGTCTAATCTAATCCAAGTAACTACCTTTTTTAAACCCCTCAACAGGATTAAATCCCAATTACAGAGTGGGTTCACATTCACACACATCCATGCCTTAGTGGGATTCGAACACAGATCCCCGAGGGCACTCATGACATTGAGCCACTGGAGCTATAATAAAATGATGATTAAATTTTAAATACCGGGATAGAATAGAATTTACTATTCCAAAATGAGGATTAGCTTAAACATTTTTTGTGAATTGTTAATTTTTATTAATCTAAATACACACCAACATATTTTACTTATGCTGGAAACTGATTGATTTCCTTTTCTATTCTTCTATTTACTTTTTCTTTTTAAAACGTTACTAATATTATTGTGATGTGATTATTTCTTTGATAGTGACAATTATCTGTCAGTTACATACATTTGAATAACATAGACAATTTTATAAATATATCCATAAAGTATATAGAAAAAGTATTAACGCAAATCTATAGAAAATTTAATAATCTTTAATTTTTATAATAACATTAATCTTGAAAAAATAACATTTAAAGGTATTTTTTGAAGAAAAACTATTTCGAGCTTCTAGTAAAGTGCCATTTCCAGTAATCCGATTTTCACCAAAATCTAATGGGCTCTTTCCATTACAAAAAAAGTTCGAAATACAAAGTTTCAATTTTCTGAATGATAGTATTTGAGTTAGAGTGGAGGATCCACATATACACACAGACATCATCGTGAAAATGTTAAAATTGGATTCTAGGGACCTTAAAACGTGATCATTTACCAAAATCTCGATATGCGATTTTTAGCACGATCCCTATACCTCCCTTACCAAGGGTAGCGGGAGGTAAAAATATGTGAAAATCATGTTGAATTCGTTATTAATAATTATTTTAATTCCAATAAGTTTTCTTCTAGGTGAAAAATAAAATTCAAACACTTGAAATTAAATATTTAAGAAGAGTACTAGGTGTAACAATATGAGATAGAATCAGAAATGAAGTGGTTAGAGAACAAATGCATTGTATTGATTTCATCGAAGTTAAACCGATGAGACAAATTTGAATGACGAACGTGGTACAAAAAATAGACCGAGAAACATATAAAGACAACAGGGATTAGGTAGTACCAAAGATCTTGGGGAAAAAAACACGACGATTCAAGATGCTAGAATGATGGCAAGGAATAAGAAACAATTCGAACACGATTAAATATATTTGTACACCATATACTTTACGGTAAAATTTGACATACGTTCTTCACTCGTATTTTATTTTTCCAAGCTTCCTTGGATCTGCCACGATCTTCGAAATTTATTAGGGTTGTTCCATAATGATTCCTCCTACAATATTTGCGAACTTACAAAGTAAACTAATTAACTATTCTCACCTATATTGAGAGTAAACATAAATGCGTTCTCATTGGTGGTCTGATAACCGGAAATGTGTTTTTGTTTGTGGAACTAGCGCTTCCGCATATGACTGGTAATTAGTGATGAAGTTGTCAGTTGGATATTCGTGCTGGGAGGCTCACTGTTCGTAGGTAATTGTCTACTGTAATTATAATAACGTGGAATTAACTAAAAGTTATATTTGCACATTTTTTCCATAATCTAGTTTCTCTTCTTATGTAAAAACGTTTCCTTACTGGGTTTCACTACTTGCACTTCTAAGATTCATAAAAATAAATAAAATGTTTTCTCCGGCAATATTAAAAGTCGGAAGAAGAAATTAAATATAATAAATAAATATATCACGGCTTATTAGTCACAGTTGGGTGTGCTAGTTTATTTTATTTCAGATTGATGATAGAAAAAGATATTAAAAGCAAAATACGAAAAACATAAATAGAAAATATGACGTGAAACTAAAACAAAATGTTTATAACCAACTGAACTAGATTTAGAAACTAAAACTAAAAGATACATTTCCAAATTTTCATTTTACCTTCCGTCACCTTTAGGTAAGGAAGATATGGTCTTTGATCAAAAAAATCGGTGATGAGTTTTTAATCAATAAGCACGTTTTAGGGCCCCTAGAATACGATTTTCCGAGAATACGTGTGTGTGTGTGTGTGTGTGTGTGTGTGTGTGTGTGTGTGTGTGTGTGTGTGTGTGTGTGTGTGTGTGTGTGTGTGTGTGTGTGTGTGCGTGCGTGCGTGCGTGCGTGTGTGTGTGTGTGTGTGAGAGAGAGAGAGTGTGTGTGTTTGTGACAAAAATTTGCCCTGCGATTACTCTAATACTACATACATGCATACATACATGCATACATACATGCATACATACATGCATACATACATGCATACATACATACATACATACATAAAATCACGCAATAAATAAATACTACAATTCCAAAAATTATAATTCTTTCGTATTTCTCTTCGTTACATCCATATGAAGAGCTGATTAGATTTTGGTTATAATTAGTCAACCGGAAGTACCCACATTTAAAGATTTTAACTGTTTTTCTTGAAAAAACAATGTTAAATATTCTCTATACGATTTGACTGCATTTTATACTTCATATTAAATGAGTATGGAAACAGCTACTATATTAAGAAAATTATGATTGAAAGAAGTCAGTATCAAGTGCAAGCGAGTATGTTTGTGTTACTGGAAATATAGGAGGAAATATAGGATGTTTTGCTACGAACTTTCTGTATGGAATTTGTGTAAAATTCATACATACAACTGCCGGGAGGTAATGTACAAGAAATAGAATCTTTTGCAAGGGACTTACTGTATGAAATTTGTACAAAATACATAGAGCTGACGGAAGGTAATATGCTGGCCACATCAATTTTTTTTCCTGAAATACTAGGGCAGTTTACAAAGAAATCTACCTAGTCATGAAACAAAAGACGAACGATAAAAATTTTTTTTGTCAGATTGATGTGACATTTTTAAGTTCATATAGTAAGTTGCATTCAAATCGTATTATTTATTACAGTTTAATGTAGAATTTTGGGTTAAAAAATGAGGGAAACTAAATTGGAGCATCGGAGTGTGATAAAATTTTTAACAAAAGAAGGCAATGGTCCTGAAATTATTCATGAGCGCATGGTGGCCGTGTATGGCCATAGGCGCTGTCCTTAAATTACGTAACGCAAAATTAGGAAATTTTTGATACCCCCTCCCCCCCTTTGAAACGCACCCGTAACGCAAACATGAACCCCCCCCCCCATATATTACGTAACGCAGTACCCAATTTTTTACTGGATATAAAAGTATATGGCCTCCTTAATATTAAGTTAAAATTTGAAAAAATAACAGCACAGAAATTAAAAGCGTATGCATTTCCATATGCTTTTGACAAACTATTGAAAAGTTTTTCCTTATCAACACTACTTGAATTCATGTTTTAATATGAATTGCATTGCACGAATGAAAGACCACTGGTCCGAATTTGAACTGTACCCGACATATTATGTTGACTGTTATTGAAAACAAACGACTGTCTGCATATACGAATTAGCACCGCGAAATTTGAATATTTCAAAACTATTAAAGCAAGTTTAGCAATTTTTTTTATATTTTATCGTTACGTAACGCATACATTAACCCCCCCCTCTTCGTAACGCTGCGTAACGCTACTCTTGACCCCCACATCCCCCTTGAAGCGTTACGTAATTTAAGGACAGCCCCATAACTAGGATGCCCCAAGTTATTTTAAAATAAAATTTTGGAGTAAACAGTGTTCATGAAGCACGAACTATAGAAAATGTTGAGGAACTGTATTTATCTAAAACCAGTGTTTGGAAAATCCTGCATGATGATTTGGGCAAGAGAAAGGTGTTTTTACGACGGATACCCAGACGGGTTCACAAAGCGCCTAAAGTTGCAGACATCAGGGCCTGCGGTTTTACAGAACTATGCCATCCACCTTATAGCCCCGATTTAGCACCTAGTGACTTTCACTGTTTCATAATACAATTTTGTGCTGAATTCAATAGTACAATAAAAAAATAGAGACACTATTATAATTCATAAATTTAAAATTTAAATCAAAGTAAGTAGTTTGAAATAACACAGTTGTAAACAACAAAATGGCAGTTGTTTTGAGAACAATAGAACATTGTAGGAGTTGACAAAATAATAAAATATGACATGGTTCCTAAAATAAATAATCATATATCTCCGAAATGAGTAAATAACAAATATTTTATCATTAAAATGACATGTTTCATTCATAAAATATTGAAACATAATATTAAATATTTAATACTCTGTCAACGTAAATAATTTAAGAGTTATCGTCAATGTGATGTTTTTAAGGAATATGATATTATAATGAAGGAACCCACGAAGTATAAATAATTGCAAGAAGATTGCAAAAGCAAACTTGGTTGTCGTTATTTTTGTACAATGCGTAGGATAAGAAAAATGTATTGTTGATTATTTGATTAATAATGCATGGATTTATCCATTGTTTATGCTTTCCCAGAGTGGTAATTCTTAATCATTTTTATTGCTTTTTTAATAAGATACAACATAGTACTTAACAGGCAGGTATTATCTTTATTGTTTTTACTATAAATTTAATAATATACTTTTAGTACATTATTTATAATATTATTAGCCATTATAGATTCATGTTTGTCTATATTACTTCCTGGGTTCGAATACTGCTTAAGTATATACGAGAAGGCCCATAATAGTTCGGCCCGTTTACATTTTGAACAAATTATAAAACCTGCGCAAATGGAGAGAAATTTCTACAAATTTCCTTCGACTAGTTTAAAATATAGGTTCACTTTACTTACAAAAACTGAATATGTTATTTAAGTATTCCGCCATTTAATATTAAGTTAAATCGCTTTTATTATTATAACATTACCAGAAACTAAGTTGTAAAAAAAGTAGTAAAAGATCAACACAATAATTGTTCAATCCTACACCCATAACCCAGTTTCGGGCGCTGCCTATATACACTTACAACTATTCGAAGTGGTACCAGTACAAACGTGGGCTACATGCCAGATGATACGCTTAAATTTATCTTTAAATGTAAGTAAATCAGCTGTAATTAGTTTCTCTAGGAGCACAAAAGACGAATGTCTGTCTGTAAGGTGTAACGACCAGTTGGTACCACAAGTTGCCAGCGTCAAAGTCTTGGGCCTCAAAATTCAAGATAACTTAATGTCTGATGAACATATTAATACTATATGTAAAACTTTAGCCAGCCTTTGCTTTCTTCTAAAAAGAGTAAGATTACTTTGTAATGTCAACACAGCAAAAACTTTCCATTTCGCAAAATTTCATTCCATACTAAGCTATGGCATAATCTTCTGGGGTTGTTCACCCTCAGCTATACGCGTTTTTAGATTACAAAAAGCGGCAGTAAGAAATATATTTTTATTAACTAATAGAACATCTTGTAAAGAAGTATTTGTAAAGGAAAGTATATTAAATCTTGTTTATATTTACATTTATTACACAATTTTACACATTAGATATTCTAAATATAACCTATTAACGCAGAGTGACATACATAGGCACGATACTCGAGGAAAATCAAATTTCGTTATCCCTCACATAAAATTAAACAAAGTCAAAAATAATCCTAACTACCAGGGATTGAAATTTTATAATAAACTGCCGCAGGAAATAAAAGATATTAAAACAAAAAGTAAATTTGAATGTCACTTAAAAAAGTATTTACTTTGTAAAAACTATTATCATTTTGAAGAATTCCTTAATGATAAGTCTTAGTCTTAAGATCATTTTATATGTATGATTTAATGCGTATTGGCATGTTTATGCACTTTTATGTATTCTTTTGTTGACGTTTCCTATGTCAAGTACTTATGATCTCCGGAATAAATTATTATTATTTATTATTATTATTATTATTATTATTATTATTACGCGGGTCTTAGTAGAAGATAAATTTGCACTAAAAAATGACCCTTTAAATGCCGGTTTAACTGTTATCACCTGTCATTTGGTCCACAATTTTTTTAGGTTTTAATTCTGTATTTAAAATTGCCAAAAGAATTTTGTAGAAATTTCTCACCATTTATGTAGGTTTTATAATTTATTGTAAATATAAACAGATCGACCGGTCTCGTGGCTGCGTTCCTGAGTGTCTGGTCGTGAATCTGGGGAACCGGGTTCGATCCCTACCGACGCCAAATATTTCGAATTTTAAATGACACGAAATTGAACCCTGTGGTGCACTCTCCACGCCAGCAATGAGTGCCCGTGAGGTGACGCCTGGTAAACGCTTGCACGGTACAAATATGTCATCATCATTACCGATATCTGCGTACAAAGCGGATTGGCACACCCAGCAATGAGTAATATGCCGTGATGATATATATACAGTCGAACTTCGATAACTCGTATTTTGGATAACTCGAATCAAACTGGTTGGCAATAGCGCCAAGAGTGAGAATTATGGGTAATTTTTACTTGATAACTCGAACTTCGATTACTCGAATATCTTTATAATTCGAACTGAATATTTGGCGCCAGCTTCAATAAGTCGAATTCTGGGGGAAAGCTCCTAATTACGTGATTTTGTAACAGGTGTTTTTTATAACATGATGATGGAGGCAGTTCGGTTTTGTTAATTATAACTAAGTAAAACAAAATACTGTGCCTACTTGATTTATCACGTATAAGACATTTTCATTGCTGTTATGTCATTAAAACGTACTTTAAAAACTTTATCTATTGATGAAAAATTTAGACTGATCAGAGAAGTGGAAAGTGGTTCACGAAAAAAAGATGTTCCGGCAAGTACAGTGTATGTTTTAAAAAAGCCGGCTGTGGTCAGTATTCTGAGTGGGACGAAGAGGATGAAATTCCTTTGATTTTCATAAGTGAACGTATGAATGAAAAACGTGAGGAAGAAATTCAATTGCAATTGCAATATGAAGCTTGGAAAAATGTCAAAATTACACCAGAAGGTGCCACCTGAAATCATTTTATACATGTGGATGATATTGTTACTTCGGAGTTTCCCACAGATGAAGATATTGTCGAGCTCTACAAATCTTAATCCGAATCTGTAGAGCTCGACAATACAGATGACAGCGAAAGTGATATGATGGAGGATGATTTGCAGCAACCACCTTCAAGCGAGTTGGTTGAAAATTCGTTGAGTGTTTTGCGTTCGTATTTAAAAACCAATGAACGTACAACCGATTCCCTGTATAATGGTTTAAATAACATTGAAGCTTTTTTTATTGAAAATTCTCTCGTCAGTCACAAATAACTGACTTTTTTACACTAATATAATGTTTATAACATTGATTTGTATACATATATCAGTCTAAGCTAAGTGATTTTTACTCAAATAAATACATACACACATAAATAATATTTACACATATACATTTTATTTAATAACCCGAAGTCTTGATAACTCGAACTTTTTTTGTGGCAAGTCATGGTTTGAGTTATCGAAGTTCGACTGTATATATATTTAAAGAATTTTGAGGAAATTTCTCACCACTTGTGTAGGTTTTATAATTTATTGAAAATGTAAACCGACCGAACTTTTACGTGGGCTCGTATAAAATTTTTGATATTTAATAAGGAAATTGATTTCGTTTTCAATACATGTTACCTAACTCATTTACTTAGCAAAAAAACATTGTTAAACAAGGTGTTAGTAAATTAGAACAAACCAATGTCCAAAGTATATTAATTTTTTCAGTGAAAGTATTTATGGAATTCATACACCTTTCAAATTCTTTTATAAATTGTCTATCATTCAATTATCTTTCCATTAAAAAACTAGCGATACATCTATGAAAATTTACAGGAAATATTAACTGTAAATATAATTTTTTCAGTGAAAGTATTCCATCCTAGACTTTCATAGGAATAAACAGATAAACCATGAAATATATTTATAGCAGATGTAAATATCTTATTGAAATTGCTACACAATAAAATCTATAATTAACTCTTTGAGAATTTCTAATTAAACTGTATTGTACAAAATAAAGATTATTGCTGTTTATAGTTTCCGTTTAGAAAAAGTAAAGTAATTCGAAAATGCAAATTAAATTAACGTGATTGCTTTTCGAAACTTTATGAAGTAATTACAGATAAATGAGTCATGAACGTAAGTGAAATTGAACATAAATATATTTACATCCTTTCTTAGGATGTGCGGCAAATATTTTTTTGTCGAAACTTCCTTCGCACATCACTTGTCGATCCTTACAAGATGTCCTTATCAAATCATATAACTTCCCTCAATAAAGTCTAAAAACGGTTTCATCTCTGGGTTTTCTCTTGTCTCTGTTTCTTATTCTATCTAGCACCCTGGTTCCATTGAAGAGAATATCATCGGAAAATATGTGTCCTCGCCGTCCTAGTAAATGTAGGGCAACGCACATTGGCTAAACTAGGGGGGGACCAGGGGGGGCCCGCCCCTCCCCAAGATGGCCATGCCCCCCCCCCTAGGAAAAATTACATATTACTGTAATTATTTTATATTTTAATTATTGATATAATTTTGTGAATGGTGTGATGTAATTTGATTAATCGACAGGAATTTAAGTGAGTAGTAAATAATTTACGAATTATTCGATTTGAAAAATTCTGATTAAGCAATAATTAATCCACAAATTGTGCTTTTTTTAAACAATAAAATAAGCGTTTTGTACTTTACATCCTAACCACATTATTCTTAAATTCACTGTATTTCATCGCTAGCTAAAGTAACCAGCGATGCCTAGAAGTTTTCACGTAGAAAATTTCAAAACAATCCACATTATACCAAGGTAAACTTAAATATTCGGAGAGTTCGAAAAGTCTCTTACCTACATTTTCCAAGATAATCTAAAAAGTACATAAAAGTTTAAGAAGATTTTCATAAAGTTCCAGAGAGTTCTAGAATGTTTCAGAAAGTTCTGAATTTCGAGAGAGTTCTGGAATTTCCCATAAAATTCCAGAACGTTTTAGAATTTCCTTTTCCATAAAGTTCTTTAACGTTACAGAATTTTTCTGAAAGTTCCAAAAAGTTCTATCTGTTTGTGTCGCTATATAAAACTAAAATGAGCTCAGCTACCCTTTATATACTTATTTAAAATTGCCAAAATTTATAGAATATTCTAGAATTTTCCGAAATATTCTAGAATTTAATGGGATAAACAATAATTTTTTGGAATATTCTAGAACAGTGATTTTGAAAACACATTTTTTAATGCGTACGACAAAATGGGATTACCTATTTACTTTGCATTTCGAACTCAAAGGGCCTGCCCCCCCCCCCCTAGAAAATTTTTCTAGTTACGCACATGGCAACGCATCGCGCCTAGTAAACATCTTGGACCGAGACAAATTGAGTAGACAACACAAATATATGGACCCTATAGTAATGCGAAAATAAATGAAAAGAAGAAAATCGTGGCACTTAGCGATGCTTCCATTTCTTTTTTGCTAATGGAAGTAGGAGGGTAGCACCGAAAGTTTCTGCAAACTATTGATAGAAAACAAAATTATCCAGAATTTTGTTGTTTTTCGAAATACTCTCCTTTTAACTCAACACATTTATGCATTCGATAAAACCAATCTTTAAAGCAAGAAATCCATTCTTCTTGAGACACTTGAGAGACCATGTTTTCGAAAGCTTCAACCGCTTCATTTGCACTTGTATATCGGAAACCAAACATTATTTCCTTTAATATTGGAAATAGGAAGAAATCATAAGGGTGCTCCTGAAATTTCACCTTTGATTCTTTTAAATAGGCTTTAGTTTGGGCAGCAGTATGTGAGGATGCATTTTCCTGTGCAATACTAGTTTACTTCAAGGCCTATTTTCACGCACTTTTTCAAACACCCGTGGCAAACAAATTATTATGTACCAATTAGAAATTACTGTTTTCCTATCTTTTAATGTAATATTGACAGTAGGACCGGATTTTGACAAAGAGGAGGCAATCATTTTTGTATCAACACTTCGAACTCGTTTTACTTTCATAGGATTGGGGTCTGTTGGAAAGACCCATTGAGCTGATAGTCGTTTTGTTTCAGGTTTAAATGCATACATCCATGATTCATCACCTGTTATAATGCGTTGCATTTTTTAAATGTTTTAATGCACCATTCCACACAATGTTACTTTTGACCATATTATTTAAATTATGAGGTATCCAACGGTAACAAACTTTCCTGCTTTTTAGATGATGGAGCAAAATTTTATTTATAGCGGTCAGTCCAATGCCCAAAGTAGCCCGTATAATTCTGTATGTTACACGGTTGTCTTCTTTAGTCATTGTACAAATAGCAGCTATGTTTTCATCCGTAACTACAGAAATTGACCGAACTTCGCGTAAATCGTCATTAAGAGAATCTCAATGAAATTTAAATTCATTGGACCAGCTGTGAACAGACCTGATACTTGGTGCTTTATTTCCAAAACCATCCCGAAGCTTTTTGATGGATTGTTTTGGAGAGAGCGAACTTTTAAAATCGTAAAATACCATGGCTGCATAGAAAATTACTGATAACAGATAACGAATTGTAACAAGAACTGTCATGCTACCTAAGGATGTATTTTTGTTTTGCCATGCATTTATTTTTCGTAGCTACCTTGATCATATTTGTTTGAGGAAACTTCCGGTGCTACCCTTGTATTCTTCAAGATAAGAGATATTTTTCGCTTTTCTGTCTTTTTTGGGGTTTATATTTTCATTTTGAAGACTATTACTATTCATATTTAGTTATTTAGTAATACTCCTAAATAATCAAAACTTTTTAACTTGCTCTATTTTCTCATATTTAATTTTTATGTTGGTAGTTTGTTTTTCTTTTGATAAGTAACCATTATTAGTAGTAAATATTCGTTTAGTTTGTCATTCCAAACGTCAAGTTTTAAAACAATTTTTACCTCCCGCTACCCTTGGTAAGGGATCGTGCTAAATTACCACGTTTTAAGGTCCCTAGAATCCAATTTTAACATTTTCACGATGATGTCTGTGTGTATGTGTGGATCCTCCACTCTAACTCAAGTACTATCATTCAGAAAATTAACCTTGTATTTCGAACTTTTCTGTAATGGAAAGAGCTCATTAGATTTTAGTGAAAATCGGATAACCGGAAATGACACTTTATTAGAAGCTCAAAATAGTTTTTCTTCAAAAAAAACTTTTAAATATTATTTTTTCGAGATTAATGTTATTATAAAAATGAAAGATTATTAAATATTCTATAGATTTGCATTAATACTTTCTCTATTTATTTTATGGATAAATTTATAAAATTATCTATAATTTAAATCTCAGAGCCCACGCTATTCAGATGTATGTAACTGACAGATAAATGTCACTATCAAAGAACTAATTTCAAAATAATATTAGTAACGTTTTAAAAAGAGAAAAGTAAATACAACAATAAAAAAGGACTTCAATACAGTTTCCAGCATAAGTAAATATGTAGGTATGTATTTAGTTTAATAAAAATTAACAATTCGCAAAAATGTTTAAGCTAATCCTCATTTTTGGATTAGTGAATTCTATTCACTATATCTCTGGTGTCCAATGGTTAGAGCAACGCCTCATGTCATGAGTGCCCTCGGGGCTCTGGCTTCGAATCCCACTAAGGCATGGATGTGTGTGAATGTGAACCCACTCCGTAATTGTGATTTAATCATATTGAGGGGTTTTAAAAAAAGGTAGTTACTTGGATTACATTAGACTATATATTAAGAAATAAACTGTCAAAATAAAAGTAAAATTCGCTAATCCAAAAATAAGAATTAACTTAATCTTTTTTGACTTGGGCTGCTAATGGCGGGAGGTATTGTGTTGGCCACACCAGATTTTTTAAAAGAGCATTTAGGACTTTTCTAATTAATATAAATAAATAATAGGTAGGAAATGTCATTTACCCTAAAAATGTTATCAACCTTACTTATTTACAAATATTTATATAACTCTCCTACTTACGGTGGTGGTATAATTTACGAAAATGCAGTATATATTTATACACTTTATAAGCAATTCCTCGTCCTTCATCAACCCATCTTTCGTCTGTCTAAAATTAGTCCCCCCCGGCATCTAAACTGTCATCTTCACCACTATGGTTTTGCATACGGAACTGGGGCCAATCTCCTTGATCTGGAGATGGCAGATAGTTATAAACGAGTGAAGAGACAAAATAAAGTCTAAAGCCGTACGATGTGCGATATGAAACGTGGTAACGGTCAACCACAATCGCAGTAGAACAGTTGGCACAGCAGAACGGGACAGCAGATGGCACTTGGAACTGGAGCGAGAATATGGAAGAATAATGTTATTGTGGAATCAAACAATGACTATAGTCGATTTATTTGTAATTGACCCGTTTTGAACCGTGGTAACCTCTTTCTTGGGCAAACAAAGATGGGAATATTACACCCGCATATAAAAAGTCCGCCCATGCTACTACCCACTGGTTTAGAGCCGCTGATCATTATTGTACGTCCTCCCACACCCAACAAAAATAATGGAGAAACATGAAATTTACTTGTTTTAATAAATGCATTTGACCCCAGGCTAGCATTTCATGATGAAGATGATTTTAAAATTGGGAAAGGAGCCTACACATTAAACAGATAATTATAATGAAATGAAAAAGTTTCTGGGATGGGATTCAGTCTTTTTTACCTTCTGTCATACCTTTAGGTACAGCTACTAGATAATACATAGCTGACTCGTCCGCCATATTGGTGGCAAAATGAACATAGTAAATTATGAAATAAACGTACATTTCTTATTGGGATTTTCAAATAAGAAAACTCTAAGTAGCGACGAATATTAGAACTACAAACAGTGGTACACATTTGACATTTACATGAAACTACAACTTATATGACTACAAAAACTCTGTTATACATACTTGAATTATAAATAAAAAATCTGATGTGGCCAGCACATTACCTTCCGTCAGTTCTATGTATTTTGTACAAATTTCATACGGAAAGTTCCTTGCTAAATTAAATATTCTATTTCTTGTACATTACCTTCCGGCAGTTGCATGTATTTTATGCAAATTTCATACAGAAAATTATTATTTTGTGACGTTTTCTATATACAGTGTAATGTATCTGCAGAAATAAAATATTTATTATTATTATTTCTTGTACATTACCTTAAAGCAGTTGTATGTATTTTATACAAATTCCATACAGAAAGCAAAAGATCCTATACCTGTTTCCAATAAAATTATAAGACAAACACACTATGTCAATTTCACTTGACACTGACATCTTTCAATCAAAATTTTCTTAATATAGTAGCTGTTTTCACAGCTATGGTTACTTTATGAAATTTAATTTCTTTATAATTTTTTAACTCTATATCCATTTAATATTAGGTATAAAATGCAATCAAATCGTATAGAAAATAAAATATTCTTTAATATTTATAATAACATTAAATGTAAAAAAATGATATTTAACATAGTTTTTTCAAGAAAAACTGTTAAAATCTTCAAATGAGGGTGCTTCCGGTTGTCCAATTCTAACCAAAATCTAATCAGCTCTTCGCATGGATGTAACGAAGAGAAATACGAAAGAATTATAATTTTTAGAATTGTAGTATGGAAGTTATCGTAGACGAAAATTTTGTTACACACACACACACACACACACACACACACACACACACACACACACACACACACACACACACACACACACACACACACACAAACAAACACACACACACACACACACACACACACACGCACACACACACACACACACACACACACACACACACACACACACACACACACACACACACACACACACACACACACACACACGGACACATACGTACATACACACACACATACATACAGACATCATCGTAAAAATAGTAAAATCGTATTGTAGGGACCCTAAAACGTGCTTATTCATCAAAAACTCACCACCGAATTTTTTGACCAAAGACAATACCTTCCTTACCTAAAGGTGACGGAAGGTAAAAATACTAATATATAAGAAAATAATACGAAACCTAAAGAAACACAACTGACAGCAATGTTACGCTTACAAATGTCAACAAAAAGTGTACCATTGTTTCATGTGATCAGCGCCATCTCTTGATCCTTAAAAATCCCAATAAGTTTATGTAGTAACTATTTTTCATAATTAAATATAATATCCATATTTGCCATATTATATTTATTTAAAATAATAACACAAGAAAAAATACGGTTCGTTAAGATTTTTGAGGTTTAAGAAATATATATGTATTGTATAAGTACCTGTAAAAATTAAAACCATTTCTCAAATGAATTGCACAATTTGGAGCAAAACAACTCGTCATTATGCATAAATTCTATGATAAATAATATTGTAAAGCTGATATTGAATAATTTAAGTGGCTCCAAAATGATGGACGAATCAGCTGTAATTTATCTAGTAGCTATACCTTTAGGTAAGGAAAAGGTAATGTTTTTGGTCAAAAAAATTCGATGGTGAGTTTTTAATGAATAAACACGTTTTAGAGTCCCTACGATTTTAATATTTTTCTATTATGTCTGTGTACAATTCTAAAAATAATTCTTTCGTATTCCTCTTCCATCCATATGAAGAGCTGATTAGATTTTGGTTATAATTGGTCGACCGGAAATACCCTCATTTGAAGATTTTAACAGTTTTCCTTCAAAAAACGTTGTTAAATAATTTTTTCACATTTAATGTTATCATAAATATGAAAAAATATTTTATTCTTTAGGTATACGATTTGATTACATTTTATACTTCATATTCAATGGATATTGAGTTAAAAAAATTATAAAGAAATTAAATTTCATAAAGCAGTCAGCTATGCAATAACAATCAAAACAGCTAAGGTGTGATGATATTATTACAAAATAAAACGTTGCTAGGTTTTAAAAATACTACTAGTTACAAAATTTGTTTGACTTACTGTAATTTTGACACTTTAGAGTTGACTTTTCACTGTCGACAAATTTAGGTTAG
This sequence comes from Harpalus rubripes, assembly GCA_963082715.1. Taxonomy (NCBI): domain Eukaryota; kingdom Metazoa; phylum Arthropoda; class Insecta; order Coleoptera; family Carabidae; genus Harpalus; species Harpalus rubripes. The sequence goes on along the minus strand of OY720453.1, from coordinate 68,591,705 downwards.
CGAAGGTGTCATCCGAGATCATCATTTATATCGTACAGTGCAACGTTCCGAATAGACTCGTGCTGCCTCTCTGGCGTTGCGTCCACATTCTCCGAAAATTATAATCATTTCTAAGTAATCAGCGGCTGAATACATGGTAAGACTTTGCCTTTTTTTATTCACCTTGTCAAATTTAATTTGACACTGGCATTTTTTGAAAACTACAGTCGCCCACACATTTTAAAGAAGATTTTATTTGTATAAAACCCTAGTAACGTAAAATTACGGCAAACACACGTTAAAGGTGTAGGTCTCTGATTGGTCAATTTTGAGACGTCTTTTCTCGAATATCTTTTAAGCTAGATTTTTTTTTCTTCGAATTTCACATCCGAGTGCAGTCTCGTCTTTCCTCATTCGCTCTGGGGCGCGAGTTGTGAGACAGCCTGTATAGAACTGAGGAAAGGTAATGTACTGGAAATATAGAATGTTTTACAAGAAACTGTCTGTATGGAATTTGTATAAAATACATAGAACATACGAAAGGTAATGTGCTGGTCACATCAGTTTTTACTTCCTTGTACGAAGTAAAGGAAGTATTGTAATCGCGAAAAATTTCGGTTTTGAGATTTCAACGGAAATATCCATTTTGACCATCCCTGAATCCATTCTGACTAATTTCGTCGTGACGTCTGTACGTACGTACGTACGTACGTACGTATCTCGCATAACTCAAAAATGGTAAGCCGTAGAAAGTTGAAATTTTGTATTTATATAACATCTAGTTGTGCACCTCCCTTTTTGGTCATTACATAATTTCCAGAAATAGTACTTTATTTGAAGCCTATAATAAATTTTAATGAAAAACTATATTTAAATATAATCCAAAACTTTTCAAATTTAGTATATAAGACTTTTATATTAATTGGAATAACATAGCAGATTTTGGTTAAAACAGGCTAACCGGAAATGATATATTACCTGAAGTTGTTAACAGTTTTTCTTGAATTAAATGGTTTCATTTTGATTTTAGAAATAAATGCATCATATATGAGTTTTAGAGCATTAAATTCTGTGTCTAGCACATCAAGTATTATTAAATTAACCCTTTGTATAAGCGAGATATGTAAATTTAAAACATATACTTTTTGGTTTTTGTAATGAAGCTTGCTGGATGGATTCGAACAAAAAATAACAAAAAAAATAAAAAATAGATGTTAATGTCAAACTACGTCAAATACGTACAATTTTATAATTGAGTCTATACTTCATATTAGTCTTGCGTACAAGGAAGTCGTGTGGTGTCCACATCAGATTTTTACTAATTATAAATCTACAGGTATTAATAAGCAGTTTTTTGACTTTGATTCAATAAACACTTATAATCTTTCTTGGTCAGTGTCCTTCCGACTTAAAACTGCATAAGGCCTTTATGCCGTGATAAGAGGTAATAAGGTGTCTAGTTACACAATGCATGTGCAATGCTGACATCGGTTAGCCAGACGAGCAACAGACACTGTCAGCTGCTAATACTCGTAATGCGTTTTGTTGCGAGGTCATTGCTTTCTATACCCTGCACTTGTGAGTAGCATCTACAACAGCTGCTGGTACAATCAACATACGTGAGAACCAATTCATCACATAGCACATGCCCAAGAATTAGTACAGAAAGAAGAGATAAATTATATAAGATTAAATTTAATTTAGTGAAATCTCCAATTCCATATGTTGATACACAATTATTGTAAGACAGTAATACATGTTTCATTTACTGATAATCAATAGTTATACAGGGTGTAAATGAAATAAGTGCATTAAATTTGACCAGTAATATAACTCATCGAGAGCAACAATATTTCTTAATAACTTTTTTTCGAAATCGCATATTTTTTTTAGCATTTTTACCACCCCGTAAATTAACGAGTCGTTCCAAATATTTTTGTGATAATTGAATGCAGTAGCAATAGTTATGAAAAATTTTGTTTTAGCAATTGACAGTCCTGTCAATTGTTGCAATTAAATTTTGACATTAGTAATAAACTTGTTTATAAGGTAAAATTCTGTCAAAATGCGAGTACACAGACATTGTAATTACTTACCTATAGTTTATTTATTTATTTATTTTTTACTCGTATCTGTACTACATTTTACTTGACATCACGGTTCACATAAAGACAATGTCATGGAGTTGCCAACGCATTTACACGGAGCGTTTCCAAATCATCACCAAATCATTCTGTTCTTAATATTCGCACATTTGTTAATCTTGTACATCTTTATCACAATACGGAGTGTCACATATGACAATTTTTTAAAAAGCAACAGTTGTATCCATACCATGTGCAAAAAGTTAAATGTTTTCAGCACATAACAGACTTCAATTTTGGGAATGGCTCATAATGTTCATTCATGAGACTGAATTTACTTGGGAAGGTGTATTTATTATGCACAATACACATCTCGACAAACGAAAATGCTGTAAAATTATTGGTACTCATGTACTTCTTTTAAATGGACAAAAGTTTGTACTTACATTTTTTGAATAACGAATTTAAACTATTATGATTTGTCGACGATAAATAATTATCTCATAACCTAATAACTATGCTTTTTCTCTTCCTCTAGTTACCCCGTCCCTCCTTGTCTTCCTCTATTCACACTATTCACAGGTGATAAAAAGCCTGTTTCAATACACAACTTTATAATTTTGTTATCCAAAATTTAAATTTATTTATTTTAAAAATTGTATTATTACGTATTAATTAATAATAATATTATTCCCCTTGATTCGTTTATTAATTACTGTGACTGTAAGTGTAACCGATAACCGACAATTTTTGAGCTGTTTGTATCCCACTTGAATGGCAGCTGCCATTTGTTCTCCATGAGCGGGTAACGAAATATGCAGCAAATCTTTAAAAAAATTTAACTCAAAATCTAAAAGACTTTGAAGAAGAAGTTATTAAGAAATATTGTTGCTCTCATCGAGTTACATTACTGGTTAAAATTAATGCACTTATTTCATTTACACCCTGTACAACAAAAGTTTCGAAATTAATCGAATATACAGTTGAGAGGACGAGATGTGTTTTCAGGTAACACTTCGAGTCCGCAAACTGTACATTCAGATGATTTTCGAATCTCGAGTTGTATATGTTAAAACACCACGAGTTGTGTTTCGCGAAACACAAGTTAGCAACGCAAATAACCGATATTATACAGCGTAACTAAGAAAAATTGAGTTGTCTGATTGGTCTATTTTCTGATGAGTTGTTAGTCGAAGTTATTTTCAGTTAGTACGTTAATAGCATATCTTGAAGGAACACACACCAAGTTTCAGGTAATCGGTCTATTTTTACCATAGAACTAATAAATACTTCGTAAATGGAAGGAGCGTAGACAAGGATAGTCTGTGGTTAACATAGTACAATAAAGACAGAGCGAGAACCACGTGACTGAGGTCTACTGTCGCTAGAAATGTATTAGCGCTCTCAAAATTTCTTGTTTTATTTAAATATAATAAGAAAATTATTATAAATAAAGTATTAAGGATACTAAAAATTAAAATGTTTAAGGTTTGGTGTGCACATAATATAAGAAAAAAATTAATTTGATAATAAAGTAGTTTAATAGTCATTGACCAGTTAATAATATATTAATTTGCTTATTACACTATTAAAATACAAAAGTAACTAATAATTCATAAAATTATTTATTAAAAATCATTAGTTTTATTCATTTTATTCAACTTTTCCTGTTGCCTTACAGAGCGTACACGGTAGTCGTACCACGTGACTAAGGTCTACGTTCTTCTATCGCTCTCCCACTGCAGGACTTTGTGTATAGCTATCTCTCTCGAATGTTAACCACACATCACACTGTGTACGGCTATAGGCAAGACTCCATCCATATGTATTTATTAGAACAATGATTTTTACCACCCGCTACTCTTGGTAAGGGAGGTACAGGGATCGTACTAAAAATCGCATATCGAGATTTTGGTAAATGGGCACGTTTGAAGGTCCCTAGAATCCAATTTTAACATTTTCACGATCTGCAATAATAACCGAAAGAAAGAAAAAATATCGAATATCTCGAGAAAGAAAAGAGATATCGACCTGTGGTTTTAAAATCTTAAATCTACGCCCTTCAAACTAGTTAAATACAAATTTCCAGAATTTTTATTTTTTAAAAAATTTCGATCCTTTTTTAAACCACACCACCCTCATACCCAAAAATTGGTGTGCGGTACACGTTCAACGACCTCACCAGTAAATTCCTCGTACCAAAAAACATAAGTATACCAATTTTTGAGGACGAATATCTCAGACATGAAAAGAGATATCGACCTGTGGGTTTAAAATCTTATATCTACACCCTTCAAACTACTTAAAAACAAATATTCAGAATTTTTTATTTTTAAAAAATTTCCACCCTTTTTTAAATCACCATCTTCATACCCAAAAATGGGTGTGCGGTACACCTTCAACGACCTCACCAGTAAATTCCTCGTATCAAAAACCATAAGTATTCCAATTTTCATCAAAATATTCCAACGGATACATTTATTATTAAACATTCTTTAAAATCGTCAAAAACTGAAAAAAACGCAAGGGGTACACACCTTAGATTTTTTGCGATTTTTGGCCATTTTCAGACTTTTCCTTCTGGAGGTTGTAATAGTTGTTCAAAAATTATGAAAATTGGTATGCTTATGTATTTTTGCTCGTACAATCTAATGGTGATATCGCCAGCGGTGTATAATTGACCATTTTTGGGATATGACCCAAAAATGGGCATTTTTGAGCAAAGTTTTGAGGACGAATATCTCGGACACGAACAGAGATATCGACCTGTGGTTTTAAAATCTTATATCTACACCCTTCAAACTACTTATATACAAATATTCAGAATTTTTTATTTTTAAAAAATTTCCACCCTTTTTTAAACCACACCATCCTCATACCCAAAAATGGGTGTGCGGTACACCTTCAACGACCTCACCAGTAAATTCCTCGTATCAAAAACCATAAGTATACCAATTTTCATCAAAATATTCCATCGGATACATTTATTATTAAACATTCTTTAAAATCGTCAAAAACTGAAAAAATTGCAAGGGGTACACCTTAGTTTTTTTGCGATTTTTGGCCATTTTCAGACTTTTCCTTCTGGAGGTTGTAATAGTTGTTCAAAAATTATGAAAATTGGTATGCTTATGTATTTTTGCTCGTACAATCTAATGGTGATATCGCCAGCGGTGTATATGTGGTCATTTTTGGGATATGGCCCAAAAATGGGCATTTTTGAGCAAAGTTTTGAGGACGAATATCTCGGACACGAACAGAGATATCGACCTGTGGTTTTAAAATCTTATATCTACACCCTTCAAACTACTTATATACAAATATTCAGAATTTTTTATTTTTAAAAAATTTCCACCCTTTTTTAAACCACACCATCCTCATACCCAAAAATGGGTGTGCGGTACACCTTCAACGACCTCACCAGTAAATTCCTCGTATCAAAAACCATAAGTATACCAATTTTCATGAAAATATTCCAACGGATACATTTATTATTAAACATTCTTTAAAATCGTCAAAAACTGAAAAAAAAACGCAAGAGGTACACCTTAGTTTTTTTGCGATTTTTGGCCATTTTCAGACTTTTCCTTCTGGAGATTGTAATAGTTGTTCAAAAATTATGAAAATTGGTATGCTTATATAATTTTTCTCGTAGAATCTAATGGTGATATCGCCAGCGATGTATATGTGGCCATTTTTGGGATATGACCCAAAAATGGGCATTTTTGAGCAAAGTTTTGAGGACGTATATCTCGGACACGAAAAGAGATATCGACCTGTGGCTTTAAAATCTTAAATCTACACCCTGCAAACTACTTAAATACAAATTTTGAGAATTTTTAATTTTTTTAAGAAATTCGACCCTTTTTAAATCACACCATCCTCATACCCAAAAATGGGTGTGCGGTACACCTTCAACGACCTCACCAGTAAATTCCTCGTATCAAAAACCATAAGTATACCAATTTTCATCAAAATATTCCAACGGATACATTTATTATTAAACATTCTTTAAAATCGTCAAAAACTGAAAAAAAACGCAAGGGGTACACTTTAGTTTTTTTGCGATTTTTGGCCATTTTCAGACTTTTCCTTCTGGAGATTGTAATAGTTGTTCAAAAATTATGAAAATTGGTATGCTTATGTAATTTTTCTCGTAGAATCTAATGGTGATATCGCCAGCGGTGTATAAGTGGCCATTTTTGGGATATGACCCAAAAATGGGCATTTTTGAGCAAAGTTTTGAGGACGTATATCTCGGACACGAAAAGAGATATCAACCTGTGGTTTTAAAATCTTAAATCTACACCTTGCAAACTACTTAAATACAAATTTTGAGAATTTTTAATTTTTTTAAGAAATTCGACCCTTTTTTAAATCACACCATCCTCATACCCAAAAATGGGTGTGCGGTACACCTTCAACGACCTCACCAGTAAATTCCTCGTATCAAAAACCATAAGTATACCAATTTTCATCAAAATATTCCATCGGATACATTTATTATTAAACATTCTTTAAAATCGTCAAAAACTGAAAAAATTGCAAGGGGTACACCTTAGTTTTTTTGCGATTTTTGGCCATTTTCAGACTTTTCCTTCTGGAGATTGTAATAGTTGTTCAAAAATTATGAAAATTGGTATGCTTATCTAATTTTTCTCGTAGAATCTAATGGTGATATCGCCAGCGGTGTATATGTGGCCATTTTTGGGATATGACCCAAAAATGGGCATTTTTGAACAAAGTTTTGAGGACGTATATCTCGGACACGAAAAGAGATATCGACCTGTGGTTTTAAAATCTTAAATCTACACCCTGCAAACTACTTAAATTCACATTTTGAGAATTTTTAATTTTTTTAAGAAATTCGACCCTTTTTTAAATCACACCATCCTCATACCCACAAATCTGATGTGACCAACACCAAACCTCCCGCTTTTTAATTTTTATTAATTTAAATATACATACTTACATATTTAGTTATTGCGGAAACTGTATTAAGATCCATTCCATATAACTAGGGTTCTATTTACTATTTTCTTTTTAAAACGTTAATGTTATTAATTTGAAATGATTAGTTCTTTGACAGTGGCATTTATCTGTCAGTTACATACATTTAAGATATGAACTGTGTAACCAAGGAGTTGTGCTTGTTTAAAGCGTAGGCTCCGGGATTAAATTTATAGATAATTTTATAAATTTATCCATAAAAAATATAGAAAAAGTATTAATGCAAATCTGTAGAAAATTTAATAATCTTTAATTTTTATAATAACATTAATCTCGAAAAAATAACATTTTAAGGTAATTTTCAAAGAAAAACTATTTTCAGATTCTAGTAAATAATGACATTTCCGGTTATCCGATTTACACCAAAATCTAATGGGCTCTTTCCATTATAGAAAAAGTTCGAAATACAAGGTTTCAAAATTTTCTAATGGGCTCTTTCCATTATAGAAAAAGTTCCAAATACAAGGTTTCAAAATTTTCTGAATGATAGTATTTGAGTTAAAGGATCCACACACACATACATACACACAGACATCATCGTGAAAATGTTAAAATTGGATTCTAGGGACCTTAAAACGTGGTCATTTACCAAAATCTCGATATGCGTTTTTTAGCACGATCCCTATACCTCACTTACCAAGGGTAGCGGGAGATAAAAAGTAAATATAACAATAGGAAAGGAAATAATTCAGTTTCCAGTATAAATAAATATGTAGGTATGTATTTAGATTGATAAAAATTAAAGACTCACAAAAGAATTTAAGCTAATCAGCATTTTTAGATTAGTGAATTCTATTCTATCCCTGTATTTCAAATTTAATCTTCATTTTATTATCAAAAAAGATAGTTACTTGGATTAGAAATAAACTGCCAAAATTAGAGTAAAATTTGCTAATCTAAAAATATAGATTAGCTTAATATTTTTTTCATAATACCATACTGTTAAATGTGCTTTAACAGTACTGTATGCTCAACCGATATATGCATCAAAACAGCCACGGCCGTTATTTTTTATAACAGTACAATTATTAAAAATCATGTGTTCCAAAAAAAAAAAAACAGCGTCATGAAATTGTCATGAAGAGCTGTCACCTGTCAACATGCCATAGAAAATAGAATTTTAAGAAGATATGTTATTATGAAAAATACTGAACGTCACACGGCTGATATACAAATAACAGACACGGTTGATTATAAAATCTCGGCTATCGCCTCGATTTTACAACATTCAACCTCATCTGTTATTTGCATCATATCAGCCTTATGACGTTAATAACTATTGTGACGAGCTGTAAATGGCGGGAGGTATTGTGTTAGCCACAACAGATATTTTTGTGTTTGGCGTTCGTTTGAATTGAAAAAATGGATATCGTGACATTTTGCAGCTGTTTCAACAGAATCCACAAGACTTTAGGCGTCGTTTTAACAAAACAGATAAAATTATTTATAGTGTGTTCGAGAATTACATCGTGTTTAAACTCTGTTCTTGTGCTCTTCTAGTATCACCGTTAAGCACTGCATCAATTAAACCAGTGATTTATAAAACATTAAACGTTTTTACTACTTCATGTCGTTTATTCAAATAGCTAATTTACTCTTCGGTCTTTGCACCTATTAACTGTAATTGACTTTCTTGCTCTCGACAATCTTGACATGGTTTTATGCAATTACTTCAGAGTATCTCTGCACACTCTTGTCTTTCAAGTGCTTTTCAAAGTTCATGAACCAGGGTTGAAATCTTATCAAGAGTAAAGGCATTTGACCCGACCCTAAAGGATATTGAGTGTGTGACACTCTAGACTAAACACAGACTAAAAATAAAATACGGCTACACATTGACAAGCTTGTTTTAAGATGCTGTCACACTGGATTCGATTATATATATTTTATTGGACTTATTTTTCATTTCCAAATAAATAATTTTCTTCACAAAGTATTGAGCCATTATCTTAAATTCAGACAGTTTCCTCGACTCTGTATCTTCTAATACTAACTGAAAATGCGGAATGACACTAATGTATCTTCCAGAAAATATCCAAAAAATGGACAATTTGAAAAACTCTAAATTGCTCATTCTATGCTATTGTGGTCAAGCAATAGCCCACTTGTTCACTTGCGCCAATTTAGAAGAGAAATGCATCTATGTTGATTAACACATTAAGTGCCTTCATTAAAAAAAAAATGGGGCCCAGGACCCAACATCATTTTGAAATGAAATTAATTTATTTTACGTTAATTAGAGCAAAATTTATTTGTGGTGACTTTAGGCCGCCACGCACTTGAGCGACGCGAAGAGAAGTTTTTTCATCCAATGTGCGCGTATACACATAATAATACTGCAAGATTCACTTTTCGACTGGGCGCCACTGGTTAAGAAGCGCTGGCTTAAGGCAAAAACACTTGACATTCTTAAACACAATAACAACCACAGACCCTTACATGGTCAAGGCAGTTAGTTGCTGTGTGCTAGCAGTCACATACAGATGTGGGTGAAACTGTGAATAGTGTCAACAAAGAAAAGACGAGATGCTTGCAGTAATTATAGGTGAGTGGTAAAAGTCACTGTCATTCTGTATATGTGAAATATACACTTGTATTATTTGTTTGTGGCCGCAAACGTAGTAGTTTCCTAACTATCCGAAGAGTTGTCTGGGGTAACTCTGGGTCCATGGAGCTATATGCTTCGAGGTGTGATAAACACCATATGAGAGGCTGAGACACACGAAAACGTCTGGGACGTAAAGGATAAACCTGGGGTTTATCATGATAGGTCTGGGACCTACATACGTGTGATCGTAAGCTACACTCTCAAAATGGTTCTGGGACCCATTGACCTCTGGTAGGTCGAGTTCTGGGAACTCAGTATGTCTAGGACATGCGTGAGAGGCTGAGATACACGAGAACGTCTGGGACGTTAAGGATAAACCTGGGGTTTATCATGATAGGTCTGGGACCTACACACGTGTGATCGTAAGCTAAACTCTCATAATGGGTCTGGGACCCACTGACCTCTGGGAGGTCGAGTTCTGGGAACTCAGTATGTCTAGGACATGCGTAAGAGGCTGAGATACACGAGAACGTCTGGGACGTTAAGGATAAACCTGGGGTTTATCATGATAGGTCTGGGACCTACACACGTGTGATCGTAAGCTAAACTCTCATAATGGGTCTGGGACCCACTGACCTCTGGGAGGTCGAGTTCTGGGAACTCAGTATGTCTGGGACATGCGTGAGAGGCTGAGATACACGAGAACGTCTGGGACGTTAAGGATAAACCTGGGGTTTATCATGATAGGTCTGGGACCTACACACGTGTGATCGTAAGCTAAACTCTCATAATGGGTCTGGGACCCACTGACCTCTGGGAGGTCGAGTTCTGGGAACTCAGTATGTCTAGGACATGCGTGAGAGGCTGAGATACACGAGAACGTCTGGGACGTTAAGGATAAACCTGGGGTTTATCATGATAGGTCTGAGACCTACATACGTGTGATCGTAAGCTACACTCTCATAATGGGTCTGGGACCCATTGACCTCTGGGAGGTCGAGTTCTGAGAACTCAACATGTCTGGGACATGCATATGTGGCTATGGTACTGCTAGTGGCTCAGAAATGACTATTCACGAGAGCCGTATTCCAGCAATTCGTCAATGCACTGGGTGTATACTTTTGCGGATAGGGGTACCGGAATCCACAAGGTGTTAGGCCGCATTTAATATGCGGGGCGCCTGCCCAATTCTGGGACTTGGGAGCAACCTTATTCCTGCCCCCCCCCCTCCTGTCTATTTTATTAGCTGATAAAGCACGCCTCTGATAATTGTTGTAAATTGGAATGACAATGTGTATTTTATCCCACTTACGGGAACGCGTCGTAGAGGGCCAGTTCGTCGCTGACGCGTGTAGAAGAGGACACCGATAACAGGTCAAAAAGGAATGTGAATTGTATAGATTAGAGTAATGCATGTATTATCGCCCATATATTCTAGTTAAATAATAAATGAAAAAGATTAACAAAAATTAATAAAAACCATAGCTTTTAATACATTGAATGAAAAATCTTCTCTTCGCCGCGCTTCGCTTCGGTCGCTGAAGTACGCGTTGGCCTTTTTGGTCTCCCTCGGCCTACAGCTTTTAAAATTGTCCACTTCACAATTACATGTCTGAACATGTTCATATTGTCCAATACGACCTTGTGAGACCAATGTGATACCTCACCATTTCATGTCTAAACCATGTTCATAACTCCAATAGGGCGCGAGCAGACACGTGACTCGAATAGTAACTATGTCACAACATTGGTCTTGTCAAAGTGCACTCAAGGTTGCTCGAGTAACATATAACTATTGGGACCCGCAGAATCCGATGGCAGCGCTGTAAGGGTTTTCTGACCCAAAATATTGTTAATAGTTCAACTCTACACTATTTTTTAGTTTGTTCAGTCAAATCATTCATCAAGAAATATAGTGGAGGGGCAACAATTCGTAAATTCGGATTTAAATACTACTTGTGGCCAGTGCCGGCTTAACGGGAGGGGGGGGGGCTTTTGGGGTTTATAGCCCCTGGCGGTAGATACGTAAAGGGCGGTACACCGAGCAGAGCACGTTCTTAATTTTTTTAAATAAAAAAATTAAAGCAAGTTTAAGAGTCAGGGGAAAAAGGATGAATGTCCATTTTCTAGCAAAATTTTGTTAAAATTGGTACTTATAGATTGAAGGTGGGCGCTTTTAAATGGTATGTGTAAAGGAGGTAAAACGGTAAGAATCCTAAGATACAGGCCTCAGAAATTGTAAGACAAGATCTAAAAAGGATGACGGTCTAAGCGTCAGGGTATAAAAAGATGAATGTTCGACAGCGATATGCGCAAAATATAACTTGGTCAGCCGATTTCTGTTCAGTACTCGTACTAAACAGAAAGTTAAGTTAAGAGCGGTGTCAGTGGCTATCTGATGAGATTCCGTAACTCAGTAGTTAATTTTTAGCAACTGGTTAAAATTTAACCAATTAAGTATTTATGTTGACATAATATAAGAAACAATTGGATACAATTTTTAACCAGTCGCTAAAAATTAACCACTGAATTACACAATTAATAAAACCACCAAACGACGCAAATAGTTTGGACAAGTGATTGGTGTAGCGAAAAAGCTCCGACTGCAAAATCGTGAAACTGGTGAAGATTTTTCCTGTGAACATTTAAATGTTCTATTAACCAATTCCAGAACCGATTTGAAAATAACTTGTCATTGAATCTCAAAAATATGGGAGTTCATGGACTTTCATAATTTCTACCTATAGTCTATTCCACGAGACCTTTCATTAAACTAGGACAGGGATGGCGAACCAATGGCACGCGTGCCACTAATGACACGCGACACAATATTTTGGGCACGTCACTGATCACAAAATTCATTATTATAAATGGTTTCATAAGTTTATTTCAAACAGACGTAGGGCATTCGATTCTTCAATTCCACTGCATCATTCACCAAAAAGCCTTGTGTGCTAAGAGTGGTTTAACATCTATTGATAATGTAATGGCTGTAGTCATAAAAATAGTCAACCTCATCTCGTTGCAGGCTTTAAACAAGCGAAATTTCGATGCTTAGTTAGATGAAGTCAACTCAGTGTACAATGGCTTACTGATGTACAATAATGTTCGCTGGTTGAGTCGCGGGAACGTACTTCAAAGATTTGTTGATTGCATTTGAAGAAGTCAGACTGTTTCTGCAAAATGAGGGAAAATTGAAGAATACCCACAGTTGTTGGATGTTATGTGACTTTCAAAATTGATGTTTTTTACAGACATATGCCAACATTTAAATAAGTTAAACATGAAGCTTCAGGGCCTAAATAAAACAATTATCGTCATGATAGATCTCATTCGCGCTTTTGAGGCTAAACTGCAAGTTTTCAGGAACGATATTATCACAAGAAACTACAAGTATTTTCCAAATTTGAAAAAAATATATCAACGATTTAGAAATACATGAGAAACCAGACGAAGACCAAGTTACTGAAGAATTCATTTCTGTGATTGATTCTTCAATCAAGGAATTTTCAGCGAGATTATCTCAGTTCAAAGAATTATCGGAAATACTCAAGTTTATTATGTACCCTGATGTCATTTGATAAACTGAATTTGTCCCAATTCGATTGGTTGGAAATTGAAGAATATGAAATGCAGCTGATTGATTTCCAGTCTAGTTCAATATGGATTCAAAAATTTATTGAAACAAGGAAAGAGTTAGAATTGATTGAAACAGAAAGATTGACAAGTAATATAAGTGAAAATGCTAATAACAAAATTTTGGAAACATGGAATGCGTTACCGCAGACACATTTAATTGTTTGAAGAAGCTGGCTCATGCTATTTTAACAATATTTTCATCAACCTATGCCTGCGAGTCATTATTTTCAGAGATGAATAACATTAAAGACTCGGTTAGAAACCGTTTGACAGATGACTCCAGTTCAGCATGCATTCTGCTAAAAGTAACATCTTACAACCCTAACATATGTTATTTGTCATCTAATCTGCAACAAGAGAAGTCCACTAATTTGAGTTGATAGTATTTATTATTATTATTTTCCCAATAATCACAAAGTCAAAATTATTTGATGGCACATCTATGACCTCATTAAACATTTCTTTAGAAAAATGGCACGTTGATACGTAAAGGTTCGCCATCCCTGCTATATGCCATTAAAGTTTGTACGTTGTTGTGAAACACCTTGTATATGACTACGTAGCTACTAGCAATTGAAAGTTTAATTCTTTCCAAATTTAGTTGTGGCGTAACAGTAAATTTATCTGCTAACAGAGACACAAATCAAACTTTTATTTGCTAAAACAATAGGTCGCTCGACAGTTTATTGAACTGGATATAAATAATCAAAGCCGTAAAGTCTTACGAACATGAAAGTCAGAGTAATAGCCTATTAAACCGCACTAAGGGTCAGATCTCTATTTCGTCCGCTGGCAATAATAGAAATCATTGTTCTATATATAACATAAACATATGCTCGGATTACAACACCTACACATGGGAATATTTTGCAAGGTTTCCTTCCAAGGACTAACTTATATCTTGTAATGAAAAGTTCTAAGAATTCTAAACTTAATATTTGTAATCAATTATTGTGTTACGTGCTTTATCATTATCGCAGTTCGATACATTCTGGAATGAAATTAGAAACGAATAAATAGTTTATTGTTTATTTCTACAATTTTATTGTTCTATTATCTTTTTACAAGTAATTATTATTTTGTTGTAACACCAATAACCTACTTTTTCATCTTACCTAAGCCAATTAACACATTTTCCTTTTGTTTTTATTTTTTTATAACTACTTTAACAAAAAATATATATGCCGTTGCTAGATTGTAAAATTCATTTTTTAAACGCAAATTGTCAAACTTTCATCGTTATTTTACAATCGGACTAGACCAGGATTTCTTAACCTGTGGTCCATGGACCCCTTAAGGCAGGGGTTCCCAAAGTGCGGCCCGCAAAGCCTGTGAATAAAAAATAAATAAGTAAATAGTAAAATAAATAATAAATATTACAAATAAGATACAATAAAATATTTTAATATTTTTAAAAAATTCTTACAGAACTTTAACCTAAGCGTTTGTATTAATAAAATATTGTTTAGTTTATATTTAAAAAATTATTGTAGTATGTCTAGTCTAGTTATTACACATTTGTACAGAAATATAATATAGTAGTCTCAAATAGATACAGAACTGTTAATCATTTCTGGCGCATCTAATGCAACACACAATTTCAAGGAGTCAGTAACGAATTTGTCGTTTTGTTCAATGATGTGCGCTGTGCCGCACACTACAACTGTACCACCAGACCTTGTCCTGCCTACCCAGTTGTCCTGAGCAATACAGGCTTATGCCATATTAACGAATAATCAAAAATGCACTGCTCCAACTCACTAGAGGTGGGACAAAAAATAGGAAAACGTGCAAGCACAAACAGATCGTCTTTTCTTATTGGTTGCTCAAATTATGAACGAAATGCGTCTTTCGCGCAGTTCTGTTTCTATTTGAGACTACAATGCAGTAGTGTTTACATGTGCTAAAATTAGAAATAGTTAAATATATTTAAAACAAAAAAAAATCGTGTTTATTGTTTTGATTTTATTCCGTTTTTTTTTTTTGGCCCGCCAAAAAATTCGGTAATATTAAACTGGCCCGCCTAAGAAAAACTTTGGGAACCCCTGCCTTAAGGGGTCACGCATTTCCCACTTAGTGGGTTACCACAAACCCGAAAGAATAATAAAATCAACCACAAAAATAATCACTCTCTCTTTCAACAACATAATTACTAAACTGACAGCATACAACAAATATTCCTCACTCTTAACATATTAAAAAAACCGATTTTCGGTAGCGAAATACCGCAACCAGACCACAATAATAGTTACGAAACAATCATCCTTCGCCACACATTCCTGTCTAAGCACACTTCTTTCGCCTCGGCCACATTCATAATCGCATTCATACACGCTCTTCTTCTCTTCCCACTCGGAAACTTTCTCTCTTTTAGCACCTTATCAATCACATCCGTCCACTTACACACTGGACGGCCACGCAATCGAACACCCTCAATTTCACCAAGATATATACGCTTTACAAGCCGTTCACTCTTCATTCTCTCCACATGACCAAACCATCTCAACTGGCTCATTCCTACTCTCTTGAAAACATTCTTCCTAACCATACATACTTCATACACCAAATTATTCCTCACGCGATCCCGTCTTACATATCCACATACACCACGTAAATACCTCATTTCCACGGCAGTCATTCTCTGTTTATGCCCAACATTCGCTTCCATACATCAAAGCAGGCACTAGCACTCCATTATACACACTTAACCGGGCTTCTCTAGATACGTTTATGTTTCGAGCAAACGTGCCCAGAGCACCCATTACCTTACACCCCGTACTCACTCTCCTTTCAATTTCTCTATCTCTTGCTCCAGTTTCGCTCTATCCACCAACACATTGCACACAGTCACCAATTTACTCTTTTTGCTGGCCCGAGGTGTGTACGTTGACCGAAGGCGTTATTGTCCTTATTTGATACGTAAATTACTATTTTAATTAATTACCTTCCGTCACCTTTAAGTAAGGAAGGTATTGTCTTTGGTCAAAAAAATCGATGATGAGTTTTTAATAAATAAGCACGTTTTAGGATCCCTAGAATACGATTTTACTATTTTTACAATGATATCTGTATGTATGAATGGATGGATGTTTGTATGCATGTGTGTAACGATTTTTTCGGAACGCATAACTCCAATACCACCCTTCCAAAAATTAAAAATTTTTCGTATTCCTTTTCTTTAGATCCATATGAAGAGCTGATTAGATTTTGGTTATAATTGGTCGACCCTAATTTGAAGATTTTAACAGTTTTTCTTGAAAAAATGCTGTTAAATATCACTTTTTCACATTTAATGTTATTATATATATTTAAGAATATTTTATTCTCTATACGATTTGATTTTATACTTCATATTCAATGGATATAGAGTTAAAAAATTATAAAGAAATTAAATTTCACAAAGCAGCCAACTGTGCTAAACATGGAAACACCTACTACATTAAGAAAATTCTGATTGACAAATGTCAATGTCAAAGTTACATAATATGTTTGAGTTATAATTTGCCTGTATAGAATCTTACAAGAAACTTTCTGTATGGAATTTGTACAACATACATAGAACTGACTGAAGGTAATGTGCTGGAAATATGGAATCATTTGCAAAAAAACTTTCTGTGTGGAATTTGTACAAAGTACATAGAAATGACGGAAGGTAATGTGCTGGCCACATCAGATTTTTTTTCCTTTCGATTTATGATTACAAACTAGCAACTGATTCTCTTTTTGCAGGCCCCAGACAGCGGTAGCCACATGGACATCCTCCTGCGGCCAACGGGTCCCCCGGGTCCGTTCCACTACCTGATCTCAGAGCACAGCAAGTCGTTGGTGGCTCTGCAGGAGCTACAGCATGAGGTGGGCGCTCTGCTCGAGTTCCGAGACCTCGTCATCGAGACCTTCCCCAGCCTACGCACCAAGCTGGCCACCGGGAGCAGCACGCAGTCCGCTTCCGCGAGCAACATCCCCGTCGCGGTTAGAAGGGAATGGGAACCTGGGGTTCGTGTTCGGAGAAAACTACATGGCAACTCCAGGTAGGGGGAGACTGTGTTTTGGTGTTTTGTATTCAATCAATATATTCCAAAACTTTTCAAATTTGGTATTTAAGACATGAGAACGACATATTAGATTTTTTTCTAAAATTGATAAACCGGAAATAATATTTTTTTAAAAATCGACATGAAAATCCTCATTTCCGGACTAATTTGAGTCTTGAAAGTAAGATTTCCATGACTAGTCATGAAAATTTTTATTTTCCACTGTCTGTACTAATTTGATTCACTTTTCTAATGCTGCACTACTTTTTGAATCTATCGTACTCCTTTTCGTACCGCTGTTTGGATTTTTTTGGTAGTAAATCTGCCACAGCGGCGTTCGCAGCTTCAGTTATGTCCATCGGTACTTCATTTTCACCATCAAAATTATGTTCGCATTGCGACATCGTTTTCAAAAGGAAAATTACCGGTAGCAAGAAAGCAAACACAACGCGTCAAATTTTTATAATAATAAAATTTGTCACTTTGTTTACTTGTCATGACAACGTTTTCTAAAATTTGTCACAGCTCTGATGATTTATGCAAACCTAATTTTTTCTATAATTTTAAGCTTCTACAATTGCCGATTTAAAAAAATAGAATACATCACGCGACATAAAAATGTCTTTGCTTGAATCTGAGGCTTTGAAGAAATGCTCGGACGCTGCGCATTCTCGCATTCTTCAAACATTTTCATGACTTTTATATGAAGGGGAGCATCATATTAGATTTTGGCTAAAATTGAGAAACCGGAAGTGATACTTTATTTGAAGCTCCGAACATATTTTCGTGAAAAATATATTTATAGGTTCCAGAACTTTTCAAATTTTGTTTTTAAGACTTTTATATTAATGAGAACGACATATTAGATTTTTTTCTAAGATTGATAAACCGGAAGTAGTACTTTACAGAATGCTATGAACAGCTTTTCTTCAAAAAATATATTAAAACATATTCCAAAACTTATCAAATTTGGTATTTAAAACTCGTGTATAATTTAAAACTACATTAGATTTTGAATATACTTATATGATAAACCGGAAGTGGTACTTAATTTGGAGCTCTTAACAGATTTTCGAGGAAAAACAGTAAAATGTAATCCAAAATTTCGGTTACAGATTTTTGTATTTATTGGAACTCGGAAGTGATACTTTACTTAAAGCTCATTGCTATTTTAAACATGGAATTGACGGGAGGTTATGTGCTGGCCACATCAGATTTTTTTAAATATCACATGTTTTTTGATAACTCTGAACTGTTTAAAACGGATTTATCTGTTTTTGCTTGATTGCTTGAAATTTGTTATATGTATCAGGTTTAATCTAATAGTAACTTAATGCACAGAACTCAATTTGACCATAGTTGCATTACAGAAAAAATGCATTCCGCGCGCTAATTTTTGTAGAATTGACTGTTTTAATGGTTTTGCAACTATATATAACCATCAAAATAAAATTCTTGAGGGTTTGGTATTCTAGACTTAGTCACTTTCTTCTTCCCAGTTAAGAAGAATATATTGTTTTAATAAGAAACTAGAGATTTTTTCTTCAAAACCTATATAATCTAATTAATTTATAATGATCCATGATGTTGGAAAGTTGTTTACCACTAAAATTCTATGCATATCATCAAATTAATGTACCATGGTATCTTTCATTTATACGGTAATTTTCAGGGGATATAATTTGGTGCAGCTCTGGCTTGTTTCTGCAGTTCTAAATTTGAAAAATGCAGCTCTAAATTCAAATTTTGCAGTTGCTTTCACTTTTTTCTATATTATTTATTATTCAAATCTGTACATTAAATAAGAATTAGGTACAAAATATATTTTTAATTATTAGAACGCGCGTTTCCTGTAACACATTTGGATATTGTCGCGGCTTAAATGTGCCTACTCTTTTCTATGTAATATTAATAATAATTCTTTAATTTCTGCAGATACAGTACACTCTATATAGAAAACGTCGCACAAAAATAATTCAAGTCATAAATTCATTCACATTATAAAAATTATTAGCGTATAAAAATTGTTTTAACTTAGTTTTAAAATGTTTACAGAATTTCGAGTTTTTAATGTTCTCTGGTATTGAAAAATGATAGACCAATCCTATCTGGAGAATCTGACAACTTTAACTCTAGATTTAGGTATACGGAAGTCATTTTTGTTTCTAGTTTGGTACTCATGAATGTCTGAGTTGAGTTTGAATTTATTTCTGTTTTGAAATATATAAAGATAAAATCGAGTATGCAGAATTCAGTCACTGTAAACAGTTTAAGTTTTTTGAAAAGTGGTTTATAAGAAGAGTTCTTATATGCTCCTAGTAAACATCTAATTAATCTTTTTTGAGCGATAAAGACAGATTGAGCACAAATAGAGTTACCCCAAAACCTAATACCGTAGTTTATTCTTGACTCTACAGATGCATGGTAGAATATTAGTAGTCGTATGTTCAAATATTCCTTCATATGCCGTATGTATGCATGTAATGAAATAATTTCAATCAAATTAATTTTGATTTATTTCCTTACAAAAAATCTGATGTGGCCAGCACATTACCTTCCGTCAGTTCTATGTATTTTGTACAAATTTCATACAGAAAGTTCCTTGCTACAGACTATATTTCTTGTACTTTACCTTCCGGCAATTGCATGTATTTTATGCAAATTCCATACAGAAAATTTATAGCAAAAGATCCTATATTTCCAGTAAGATTATAAGACAAACACACTATAGGTACGTTCCATCGGTGTCAGAAATCTTACTACTTCTTCTAGTAGAACCTCAATGATCGTTCTTTTGCGTCAAAAAAATCTGAATATTCCTACGAATCATTCCAACTTCAGAGCTGGAAGCGATGGTTGGAAGATATATATATATATAGATTGGAGATAAATTCAAAAATTGTACTAGCCGACTGTCGCGCGTACCTTTCTGTTACATTTGTCAATGTTCAGATTAGACTGTGCTTAAAGCAATACCTCCTTTACATTTTTATTATTTAATATATTTTTATATAATTATAATCTCTGTAATAACAACATTTTGAAGATCCAAAATAAACATACAAAGTTAGCTTTAGTTGTTAACTAACAATAACACATAAACACTCCCACTGTTCTATCGTATTTATTTTTTACTTGACAGTTATTTGCCACTGAGCGTTCTATTGCTCTAAGAATATTCTTATTCTAGTAGGAATATTTCTGACACCGATAGAACGTACCTTATGTCAATTTCACTTGACACTGACATCTTACAATCAAAATTTTCTTAATATAGTAGCTGTTTCCATAGCTATGGCTACTTTATGAAATTTAATTTCTTTATAATTTTTTAACTCTGTATCCATTTAATATTAAGTATAAAATGCAGTCAAATCGTATAGAGAATAAAATATTCTTTAATATTTATAATAACATTAAATGTGAAAAAATGATATTTAACATAGTTTTTTCAAGAAAAACTGTTAAAATCTTCAAATGAGGGTACTTCCGGTTGTCTAATTCTAACCAAAATCTAATCAGCTCTTCACATGGATGTAACGAAGAGAAATACAAAAGAATTATAATTTTTAGAATTGTAGTATGGAAGTTATCGTAGACGAAAATTTTGTTACACACACACACACACACAGACACACATACATACACACACACACACACATACAGACATCATCGTAAAAATAGTAAAATCGTATTGTAGGGACCCTAAAACGTGCTTATTCATCAAAAACTCACCACCGAATTTTATGACCAAAGACAATACCTTCCTTACCTAAAGGTGACGGAAGGTAAAAAGGCGTTAAACCTGTAACTGTTCAGTCTACGAAAATATGTAAGTTTCAATATACTAAAAAATTACCCCTCTCCCCGGTATCCTTGGACAAAAAAGTGCAGCTCTAATTTTTTCAAATTATATCCCCTGGTAATTTTATTCTTGTTTTAGGGACGATTCGCATTTTACTCGATCTAGAAGCAACTCCCATTCGGGCAAAGGCCAACAGCCCAAGTCCGGGGATGCGGTTAGCGTTGTGCAGGACAGCGGGTTCAGTACGGAGACGTCGTCCAGTAAGGAGACACCTAGTGCTGCCACCTCGGCGCCGGTTGAGCAAAGTGAAGCCGAGGATGAGTTATGGAACCTTCTGGACATCATTCATCGCAAGGGTGAGGGGAAATTAATATTTTAAAATATACAGGGTGTAAATGAAATAAGTGCATTAAATTTAACCAGTAATATAACTCGTCGAGAGCATCAATATTACTTAATAACTTTTTCTCGAAATCGCATATTTTTTTAGCATTTTTACCACCCCGTAAATTGACGAGTCGTTCCAAATATTTTTGTAATAATTAAATGAAGTCAGTGGCGTAACTAACGGGCCCGCAATGCGGGCTGGCCCCCGGCTCTAGAGGGGCCCCAATTTACATGATTTATAATTTTGTTACTACTGGGAAAATTTGAATTTAATCATTTTTTTGTATCAACATAATTTAGTCCTTTATTTTTTAAATGTCAATTTCTAAAAATATTACTGGCCTAGGGGCCCCTTATCCGCTATGTAAAATCAAGCTCTTTATTTTACATCACATTTCGGCCGGTATAATTTCGATTTCTTGGCAAATATTTTCCTGCAACTGATCCAGAGTTTTGTTTTAAAATAACCCCATAAAAAGAAGTTTTGGGCTGTCAAATGAAGACACCTAGCGGTCAATGTGTATTACCAAAACGTGGGATTAAATAACGATAAGAGAATGATTTTCACAAAATTGCTATTATTTATACTGTATGATACTGATCCATCTTGCAAATACCATATAATATCGCATCCAAGTTCTTTCATTTGGGATACCAAAAATGTATGGATCAATTCCCTGTAACTTTCACAAAAGGACTATGCCACCAATTTCATAAAAAAAAAAAAAAAAAAAAAAAAAAAAAAAAAAAAAAAAAAAAAACGGGCCAATCACATTTTCATAGTAGATGCCACAACATACAATGACTTTGGTGGGATGTAAAAGTGCCTAATCTTAGATTTTCAGGTCTCTAATATTGGTTATTTTGCTTCTTAACATATCAACTCACATGAAAGTGAACCTAGTCACAATTTTCACAAGTTCTTGTGGCATGTAGTTCTTCATGATAAACGCTACAATTAAAAATGGGCCCCAAATTTTTTTTGCGGGCGGGCCCCCGAACTTTTAGTTACGCCACTGAATGAAGTAGCAATACCTATGAAAAATTTTGTTTTAGTAATTGACAGTCCTGTCAGTTGTTTTAACATTAGTAATAAACTTGTTTATGAGGTAAAATTCTGGCAAAATGCTTATGTTTATGATTAGCGGATAAACAGACATTGTAATTATCTATGGTGAAGTTCTCAATGTCAACGAAGTTACACGAAAATCATCCTCTTCGTAATATTCGTAAATTTATGTTGTACCACATACAATATCTTCGAGATTATCACAGTTTGATGTGTCACATATGACAATTTAGAATATTTTAAAATAGTAACAGTTACATCCATACCATGTGCAAAAATTTCATTGTTTCCAGCATTTCAATTTTGCGAATGAGTTGTATTGTTCAATGATAGGGCTGGATATATTAGAGATAATGTCTTTAATAATGCACAATACGCTTATCTGGTCACAAAAATCATCATACTATAAGAAGGAAACACAATTGTCAACAAAAAATATCATTAATTGTTGGGCGGGAATAAATTGACGAGCCATTGGACCTTATATAATCCCACCTCGTTTAAATGGACAAAAGTATGTACTTACATTTTTTGAATAACGTATTGAAACTATTATGAATTGCCGTGTTGACACACGAAAATTCATTTCATAACCTCCATAACTAGTATGCCCTTCCCACGCTCTTACTCTATTCACACAGTTCAGAAACCTGCGTTAATACACAATTTTATAATTTTGTTATTCAAATTTTAAATTTCTTTATTTTAAAAATTGTACTATTACGAATTTATTAATAATAAATATACGTTTTCCGTTGATCGTTTATTAATTAATGGGTGTACATGTATGCAACCACCACCCGACAATTTTTGTGCTGTGTACATCGGTCTTCGATTCAGACAGCTGAGATCTTGCCAGTGGCGGGTAACGAAATTTTAGACAAATCTTTAATGAATTTTAACTTAACAATCTAGAAGATTTAGGGAAAAAAAGTATTAAGAAAAATTGTTGCTCTCGACGAGTTACGTCACTGGTTAAATTTAATGCACTTATTTCATTTACACCCTATTAATATGTTTCATCCAGAAGACAAAATTACAGTCGAGCACGAATAGCGAAGTAATATCATTATAAAAATTTCTGTGCTGAATTAAATTAGATTAGGTTAAACTGTATTTAAAGGAGTACAGTAGGTAGCCTAATATATGTTTAGTTCTCATTTATTATAGAAAAGATTGTGACTTCAATCCCACACTGTACAGAAACTATTAATTAAAAAATTCTTCTCTATCTAAATGGTTCGACTGGCACTAAACTGTAGATTCCTTGCAGAAATCTACATAAATTACAAATTAAATTGTCATTGAAATACATGGAATCTTTCCAATGTTTCACATAAGAGAAAAGGAATTTAAAGTAATTACTGTCGAACTCGTTTATAACGAGAATAAAAATACAGTTAAATATTTATCCCTTTGTAGTACTAACCAAAATGAGTAAAAACACTTTATTTTATCAACACGGGTCCAAACTTCAATAATTTCTGAGATATACTTCTGCTATATAAAACTATAACAGCTATGACTTCGATTAAATGAGACTCTTTGTGTACCTTTCAGAGGTTATGATAAATGTACTTTTGTATATAAATAATTATAATAATCGTACTGTTATGTTGTGGCCAATATTTAATTTTCAAATACCTATAGTCGAGAAATTTGACTCTGTCGTGTCCAGCAATAAAACTATAATTGACAAAGCGACATACAAAAGTAGCATTTATGTTCAAGGAACAGTAAGATTATTTAAATATACAGAACACTCACAGCAGGTGTCGTACCCTCTTTGTTATGATTACGATATTTTTAGTTTTATTGCTGGAAGGGACCGAGTCAATTTTTCCTACTATAACTTCGTAACTATAAGAAATTGAAAAAAATGTTTTATACAATTTTTTTTTTATTGACTATTTACTGACATAGATAAAATTTTGTTGGATCACAGGAACAGTTGAAGATCAGACATGTGATGATTAAGCTATTTTACTCATTAAAAATTTATGACACCGTTTTAGAAACACCCTGTATATTCTGAAAAATATACACACCGTTAGATAGAAATATTTCTCAGGTTGATACATAAGTTCGTAGCGTTTTTATTGTATTCAAAATTTATTTTTTAATAAAGAAAAAAATTAATCAGGAACATATTCCATTATTTAAGATTACTTCCCAACGATCTGACAGTTTTTTAATTCCACCAACGGCGGTCTATTCATTAATGGCACAAATGGTTCTAGCGGCATCCGATGCCTTAACTCGTCTATTAGATTCAAATAAAAGGATACGTCGGAAATGCTCGTTTCTTTCGACTTGACACTTCATTTTTTTTTCACAATTTTTACACAAATTTGCAATTTCAAAGATTATACAATTAAACAATTGAGACCCGCAGAATCCGTTGGCGTCGCTGTAAGCGCACCTGTCACCTTTTTACCTCCCGCTACCCTTGGTAAGGGAGGTATAGGGATCGTGCTAAAAATCGCCTATCGAAATTTTGATAAATGACCACGTTTTAAGGTCCCTAGAATCCGATTTTAACATTTTCACGATGATGTCTGTGTGCATGTGTGTGTGGATCCTTTACTCTTAACTCAAATACTATCATTCAGAAAATTTTGAAACCTTGCATTTCTACCTTACTCTAATATGGGAAGAAACCATTAGATTTTGGTGTATATCAGATAACTGGAAATGGCACTTTATTAGAAGCTCAAAATAGATTTTCTTCGAAAAATACCTACAACTGTTACTTTTTGAAGATTTGTGTTATTATAAAAATTAAAGATTATTAAATTATTTGCAGATTTGCATAAATACTTTTTCTATATATTTTATAGATAAATTTATAAAATATCTATAATTATAATCCCGGAGCCTACGCTTTAGACAAGCAAAACTCCTTGGTTACACAGTTCATATCTCAAATGTATGTAACTGACAGATAAATGTCACTGTCAAAGAACTAATCATTTCAAATTAATAATAGTAACGTTTTAAAATGAAAATAGTAAATAGAACCATAGTTATATGAAATGGATCTTAATACAGTCCGCAATAACTAAATATGTATATTTAAATTAATAAAAATTAAATAGCGGGAGGTTTGGTATTGGCCACATCAGATTTTTTAAACAGTTTTCTTTGAAATATAGAACAAATCTTCAAAGTATTCAAGACAGGTATATTCATTTATAATATAACACTGCAATTATTATTTTGTCAAGCATATTTTTAATGTAAACACTCATTTTTCGTTTACGCGGGAATGATTTATTGTCTTTCTCACATGACAATGTACACCCAAGTAAGTAGCAATAATTGTTACTCATATTACAAATTGTATGTCGATTTAAATACACATATACGTACAGTATTTAACAAATTTTTAATATTTCACATTTTAATAACAAGTAGAGCTGCAGTCAAGCTGTAGTTCATTATTTTGTCACCAGATGTCATATCGCTTAGCAATACATGCTAATAGTTTAACTTTAAAACAATATTGGCATAATGTCTAACAAATTGTTTTCCAAGGTACTCTTGCCTTAGAAACCAAAAACGCTATTAATTTATGCATCAACCCAATGAAATAGAAATTTAGTGACAAAATAACACTCACACCAGAATTTGACTTGCAATATTAAAATACAAAATATAAATGAACAGTATAAATTATAAAGGAAACAATTAATTTTATCAAGAAGCAGGAAGACTCTTCCTTTTAATTTGTTTAAGTACAAGTGTGACCTATTAGCATTTAAAATTTTAATAATTATAACATTCAATTATACGAAAAACGTCTCGAGTCTTACGGAACTCGCACTTAATAAGCGAGTTTCACAATAAAATATTCTTGCCGAAATCGCTAAAAAAGAAAGTACCATACATCCTGCACTACATTCAGTTCTACTTGGCAGCTCATAGTGTGATGGTGCGACTATGTTTCCGTGCTCTAGGTACCCGCCTTCGCGACGAAGTCGAGGCGCTCCAGGGGATGCTACGAGAACAATCCCTCGAAGCTTCAACCCCATGCGACTTCCAACGTTCTCTCCTGCACGCTTCAGTAGATGATGTCCGACAACTTCGCCGCGAACGCGATCTTCTCCTCGACAGAGTTGCAGAAATGGAAGCCGAGATGCTCGCTGGAAGAGTCCACACCTCCAGGCTCCAAAATGACCTGGAGACCCTTCTCGCAGCTAAGCAAGACCTGGAGGATCAACTCCGACAAGTGATAACACAGAAAAGCGAATTGAATTCAAGGATACATGATATGCATATGCAGTTTGTAAGTAATAAGAGTCCGTCACCTGAGGGAAGCAAGCCATCGAGCCCCAAAAGGGAATCGCCGAAGAAGATGCCCAGAAGAAACTCCAAAAGTCCAACGGAAAGCTTGGATAATGTGTTTGGGACTCGATTACCGAAAGTTAAAACTCCGGATTCGAAGAAAATCGTAGCCATTTTGTTAGAACATGATCCTGTAGTTTTACAAAAGCATTTATTGTCTACTTCTGTCCAAAATCAGGTAAATCCCTGACAAATTTTACTGGCAAACGGAAAAATTACTAAATTCAAAATTGCTTGAAAACAATTAGCTTATCTGTCTTGGATTTGTTTATTGTATGTGTAACATATTGTGTAATTTTCTTACAGCTATTGCAACAAAGACTGGAAATGATTATTAGAGCAAAGAATAGTTTATCAGAAAAATTGGACAAAGCGAAAGAAGAAAATGACGACTTGAGATTTCAGGTATGATGTCTTAATTTTAATAAATTTCTAAATATTTTCTCATCGCTTCTATTTAGAGAAGATATATATTAAGGACCTATCAAATTTTGCATTTATTATTATTTTTATTTACCATATATTTCTTCTGCGGAACCCTGTGTAACATGGGGGGGGGGGATCTCCTAAACTGATGATTCTAATACTGATGATTACTATTTACTTGTTTTCCCAACTGACTGGTGGACGCTTGAATGATTGGCGTCCACGTTTTGGTTAAAAATGAAGAGCACACATACATATTCCACTCACTTGTTGACTGATGAGGGATGAACACTTACCTTATGGACAATACTTGATTTAAACTACTAGTTTTATTTACATGATTATTAAATTACACATAACTAATCAATTAAAAACTAAAGATGCCGATGCATCTTTAGGCCAAACTCTACATGTTTACATAAGAGTGCAGACGTCTTCTCGACGTGACAAACTAACATAGAACTAATAAATACTTCGTAAATGGAAGGAGCGTAGACAAGGATAGTCTGTGGTTAACATTGTACAATAAAGACAGAGCGAGAACCACGTGACTGAGGTCAACTGTCGCTAGAAATGTATTAGCGCTCTCGAAATTTCTTGTTTTGTTTAAATATAATAAGAAAATTATTATAAATAAAGTATTAAGGATACTAAAAATTAAAATGGTTAAGGTGTGCTGTGCATATAATATAGGAAAATTTTTAATTTGATAATAAAGTAGTTTAATAGTCATTGGCCAGTTAATAATATATTAATTTTCTTATTACACTATTAAAATACAAAAGTAACTAATAATTCATAAAATTATTTATTAAAAATCATTAGTTTTATTCATTTTATTCAACTTTTCCTGTTGCCTTACAGAGCGTACACGGTAGTCGTACCACGTGACTAAGGTCTACGTTCTTCTATCGCTCTCCCACTGCAGGACTTTGTGTATAGCTATCTCTCTCGAATGTTAACCACACAGCACACTGTGTACGGCTATCCATATGTATTTATTAGATCAATGCAAACTAATTCAGACTCTTACATGTTTACTCCATAAGTGTACTAACCCGATTGTCTAAAACTAATTTTTTTCTCTTCCATTTGTGGCTGGCGGATGAAGGGTAAAGGGCATCAAAGCATAGGGCATCCAAAGTCACACACGTATGCATAATAATTTGAAGACTTAATAAACAATAAAAAAATATTTATTCCATGATATATTCTAGTCAAAAATAAAATTTCTATCAACCAACATGGCTTCATGGAAAAGCGCTCAATTGCTACTAACCTCACTTTTATACCCATGTTGTATCTACTGCCCTAGACTCTAGAGGTCAGGTTGTCTGTGTGTACACCGATTTTGCAAATGCATTTGACAGGATTGATCATACTATTTTGCTTAATAAATTCTTTTCTCTCTATCTGTATCTTTAATTTATCTTCTCTCTTCTTACTTACAAGACAAATTACTTTCTGTTCAATTGCTAGGATATAATTCATTTTCATTTACTGCCACCTCTGGTGTACCACAGGGCTCCAATTTGGGTCCATTACTTTTCCTATTATTTATCAATGACATCACGGATGTTATCCATTGTGGTAAATTACTCTTTGCCGACGATCTGAAAATTTTTCACCCGATTTCTTCATCTTCTGATTGAGACATTCTCCAACGTGACCTAATTAATATTTCCAACTGGTGCTTGTCCAATAATTTGTTTTTAAACCTTGATAAAAGCCAAATAGTTTCATACTACAGGAAATTCTCTTCAATTTTGTTCAACTACTCCAAAGATTCTAAACCTTAATGATCTCGTTACTGACCTTGGAATAAAATTCGACAAGGAATTAACATTTGTACCACACATAAACTTTATCTGTAATGCAGCCTTACGCTTATTAGGTTTCATCATTCGCAATACAAGTTCT
The DNA here is from genome assembly GCA_963082715.1 of Harpalus rubripes. NCBI lineage: Eukaryota > Metazoa > Arthropoda > Insecta > Coleoptera > Carabidae > Harpalus > Harpalus rubripes. Next base: position 68,562,460 of record OY720453.1, on the reverse strand, counting down.
TTTACTAATGTAAATGCAATCGTTTGTTTATTTTATTCCTTGGTACGATCAAAATTGGAATACTGTTCTCTTATTTGGAGTCCTTCTGCTGAAGTTCATCAGGATCGCATAGACACTATTCAAAAAAAGTTCATTAAGTTTTTATTCCTTAAAATCATAAGGTATATATCCTGACCGTTTCATGTCTTATCAGGGGCTGTCCTTAAATTACGTAACGCTTCAAGGGGGGGGGGTCAAGAGTAGCGTTACGCAGTGTTACGAGGGGGTGGGGGAGGGTTAATGTGTGCGTTACGTAACGATAAAATTTAAAAAATATTGCTAAACTTGCTTTAATAGTTTTGAAACATTCAAATTTCGCGGTGCTAATTCGTATATGCAGGCAGTCGTTTGTTTTCAATAACAGTCAAAATAATATGTCGGGCACAGTACAAATTCTGGCCAGTGGTCTTTCATTCGTGCAATGCAATTCATATTAAAACATGAATTCAAGTAGTGTTGATAAGGAAAAACTTTTCAATAGTTTGTTAAAAGCATATGGAAATGCATATGCTTTTAATTTCTGTGCTGTTATTTTTTCATCTTTATGTACATTAATTTAATTAGTTTGTTTCAAATTTTAACTGAATATAAAGGAGGCCATATACTTTTATATACAGTAAAAAATTGGGGTGACAAGCCGTAGGGCAAGAGTAATACATTATTTTTTATCTTTATGTACATTAATTTAAATAGTTTCTGTTTTGTTCTGTTATTTTTCATCTTTATGTATATTAATTTAAATAGTTTCTGTTTCAAATTTTAACTGAATATTAAGGAGGCCATATACTTTTATATCCAGTAAAGAAATTGGGGTGACAAGCCGTAGGGCAAGAGTAGTACATTATTTTTCATCTTTATGTACATTAATTTAAATAGTTTCTGTTTCAAATTTTAACTGAATATTAAGGAGGCCATATACTTTTATATCCAGTAAAAAATGGGGGGGGTCAAGTACTGCGTTACGTAATATATGGGGGGGGGGTCATGTTTGCGTTACGGGTGCGTTACAAAGGGGGGTAATTTAAGGACAGCCCCTCACCAGTTACTACTTACATTTAACTTTTTAACTCTTTGCGAGCGACGTAGGTAATATTTATTCTTCCAAAGATGATCCACAACAATGTTGATGATCCACAGTCATTAAATCTTATTAACTTTCACGTACCTATGTATCTCATTAGATACTCATTTAATTTTTATTTACCAGCAGCACGTACCAATATTTTCTTCTCTTCCCCTATTAATAAAATTGTCTTATACAATTCTAAATTTTCGTCTGTAGATATCTTCCTTCTATCGTCTAAGCAATTTTACCACTGTCTTCTGAAGTTTTCCGTTGGTCAAAACCACAATCCCTCGTTATTACCTCGTTAAGTTATTTCTTTACCCACCTACTTTATTCCTCAACGTAGTTTTACTGTAGTTGGGCTCTGCCTGTTGTATGGAGTATTTAATAATAATAAAAAGATTTATCAACACATACTGTCAAAAATCTGTGATATTCAGACTAAACAAAAACCCTCGATAGGAAAAATGATAATTATTTCTGAACAGAATTTTGACTAACAAAGTTGAAATATTATTCCTGAACTATAATTTAGAAAGGTTTATAAAAAGTTATTTATTTGTTAATGCTCTTACCCTTGTCTTGTCGTTTATGCTAATAATATTGCTATCTATTGATTCAGTACCTAGCATATTAAAGCGATTGGATATTTTTGACGTCTGTATAGTTGGAAGACCGCAACATAGAACTGGAAGGCACCCGAGCAAGAGTCCGCCTCTTGGAACAACTCCAACTCAACAAACCCTTAGACCAGAGCCCCGACGTAATCCCTGTCGAAGCCCAAGACCATATTTCTCGATCAGAAATCACCACAGCTAGTATGAAAGCCATGAGTCCATTACCCCTTAACCTACAGCTAGACCATAGCAGCAGTACAGAATCGGCTCAAGATCAAGCCGAAAACCGAAAAGAAACAAGACGACGCCCGAGCAAAATTCCTTTGCCTGGAGTGAAAAGTTATGCCGCGCCTAAACCACCGATTGGCAAGCAGAGTCCTGGGAGTTCTGGGGCCAGGAGCAGGAGTGGGGGAAGTCCAACGAGGGGAAGTTCCTGGAGGAACAAAAGCGAAGGGAATAGTTTGTCGGGAAGCAAAGCAGGGAGTCGGAATGGATCTCTAACACCAGGTACTGTACCAATTTAATATTGTTCGTTCATTTGATCTGACACGTCTTTGGACAAAGACAACAAGCTCTCACATCTTTTAAATTTATAAGATAATGATTCACTTTGAATTAAAACGATTTTATTTTGAACTTCCATTATCTATATTTGTAAAAACATAAATTCTTCACAACGTTTCGAAAGCGAAAATCTGCTGTCGTCATCAGGTGATCTGACACTGCTGACTAATTCCTTAACATACGAGCTTTATATCTGGTGTTATGGGGGTGGACATTAGTGACGGGTGGCTGGTCGGGTCCAATGGCTGGGTCGAGCGTCCGGGGTGTATGGGCCTCAATGGTTAGGCTGGAGTCTGCTATGATGTGTTTCCTCCAGATTGTCCGAATTTCCACACTCGGCTGGCTGAAAACTGTTTTTTTTTGTTCTTTTTGAATGACGGCGGCTTCTTTGAATTTCCTCTTGTACCAATGTTCTTCTTTCTTGAGTATTTTTTGCTCCCTCCCACTGGATACTGTGATGGTGTTCCCACGCATGATCTGCAAGTCCGGATTTTGACGTCTCTCCTCTCTCAGTGTGTCGTCTGTGTTAAGAACAATAGATTACCATTCCTAGATGTACTTGTGGAGAGAGTTAACAACACCATACGAACATGTGTTTATCGCAAACCAACACACACAGGACGCTATCTGACTATGAATCCAACCATGCCGAAAACACCAAGATGGGGTAGTGTAACACGAGGGGGGGTGCGATCTCCTTCGAAAAAGGTGACTGCTACTACTGCTTTTTATTGTTTACTACTGATACTGATGATTATTTTTTTTACTGTTTATTTCGGCGATGACACACTAACTGACTGACTGCTGTTAAAGGACTTCGTGAGAAGGAAGAACACACATACACTAACACTTTAACTTTATACTGATGAACACTACGGACATTTACGGACATGGACACAACTTGGTGATTTTACTGACTAAACTATATTTACATGATAATTAATTAACACTAAGCCTAACATACACAACTAAGCAAGTACTAAACTGTTACATTCCGTAACACAACGGGCGGGCATCGCCCCAAAACTAAAAGACACTACATGTCTCGTCAAAATATGTCTTCCCGACGCGACGAACTGATTTTTCTCACATGTTACTCTCACGAGGATCTAAATTCAACTGTTTTAAAACAAAACGCTATCGCCAGGACAGGATTATCTTAGGGGTACGGAGTGCATAGGCAAGGGCATTCCAAAGTCACGCACGTATACATAATAATTTCTAGACTAATGATAAACAAATAAATGTCGTGACTATCATAATACAATATGAATTTCTAAACTGAATTTTGACATTTATAACTTAAACAGATAAACAGAGTTAAAATATGATTATCGAAACTATAATTTAGAAGAGTTTCTAAAAAGTTATTTGTCTGTTATTGCGCTTACCCTCGTCTTATTACAGTAGCTTACGCACTACTTGACGAGCTAAATTACACTGCAATACAGAAGAAGGTTATGAGGTAGAATCAAGAAAATAGTAAAGAAAAAACCGAACAACAAGAGCGAAGCAGGTAAACAGAGACGAAGGAAATAGAAATGAATTATTCATTCCTTATATAACGGGAGTCTCCGATAAAATCAAAAGGGTTGCCAGCAAGTTAAACATATTGTTGGGGTGCGACCCCAGGCACCCAACTATTTTAATTTCGATCAGGGAAGGACTTTAGATAACAATACTCGGTGCAGTTTCTACTCGATTTATTAACTATAATTTTTAATACAAAACATTAATTAAACAAATATTCGAATGCGAATTCATGCAAAAGTCGGAGCTCTGGCAGCTTCTCGAAGGCTGCTCGGATCAGCTTCAATCGTGGGTCTGCTGGATGAACCCGGCTTCGGTCAACGGTGTGGTACTGATTCTTCAGCAGTGTCAATCTTCGAAGGATGAATGGCTTCGGTCCTAACTGTGGAGCTGTCAGTCTAGAAGAGGAGGTCCGACTGGAATCAGCTCGTGGGAAAAGCTGAGGCTGCAGCTGTGGGTCCGCAGGATGTAGCCGGCTTTTGTCGACGGCACGGAGACAGGACCTCGAAGGAGAAATCCGCTTCAGGTCGTAAGACTTCTGATCTGGTGGCTGCTTCTGCTGAGGAAGTGCCCTCAGAGGCAGCCGCTGCGCAGTCGGGAGAGATCTTGGTCGCTCGCTGATCGCTGAAGGTCGGCCTCCGGTCGATGGAGAGGTGCGCACCTTCAAGGTAGATCGAGACCGTGAAGACAGGCCCGGAGAAACTGGCGGTTGTGTCGATCCTGCTCTGGCCTTGTTGGCAGGCCGTGAAGTTCATCTGTTGCCAGTGTCTAGTTCCGTAAACCTACGGGCACGTGGTAAAAGAGAGTGGCCGTCAGCTTATCCTGCTGTTACAGTCGGGTTGATCGTTTGTCCCTCAGTTAAGAACCTTGGGAGTCGTCACACGGAGCGAAAACCGAGTGAAGATGCCGTGTATCGCATACTCTCTTATCTAAATCCACAGTAGCACGTCTACTGACGAAGTAACTTGATACACTCAACGCCATCTAGCGGGGACGCCGCGCGCTGGTCAGGTGATCGATAATCGTGACGTGTCATTTCGCTCCTCGCAACGCGGAGCTATCTGCTGCTAGCGGCACTACTTGCTTGCAATTGAGCATCAATTACATAGCTTCGTGTTCTTTCTGATGGCGCGACGCAACAATATCAACCAGATTTCAAACGACAACCACAATCAAGAACATCCTATCAACAACAAAACCAGAACAGTCGCCAAAACTACAAACAGGCATCTACCAGGTGGATTGTGAATGCGGAAAAACATGTATAGGAGAAACAAAACGACCATTGGACATCAGAATAAAGGAACACAGACGACACACAGAGAGGAGAGACGTCAAAATCCGGACCATGCGTGGGAACACCATCACCATATCCAGTGGGAGGGAGCAAGGATCCTCAAGAAAGAAGAAAATTGGTATAAGAGGAAGTTCAAAGAAGCCGCCATCATTCAAAAGAACAAAAAAACAGTTTTCAGCCTAGTGTGGAAATTCGGCCAATCTGGAAGAAACACATCATAGCAGACTCCAGCCTAAACATTGAGACCCAAACACCCAGAACGCCCATTGGACCCGACCAGCCACCCGTCACTAATGTTCACCCCTATAACACCAGATATAAAGCTCGTATGTTAAGGAATTAGTCAGTAGTGTCAGATCACCTGATGGCGACAGCAGATTTTCGCTTTCGAAACGTTGTGAAGAATTTATGTTTTTACAAATAAAGATAATGGAAGTTCAAAATAAAATCGTTTTAATTCAAGCTCTCACATATTGTTTTATTTGCAGTAACGTTTGATATTTACATCATTTATCAGTAACAGCGTAATTTTTCTCTATTCTCTCAATCATATGGTAATTTCGAAATGTCTTGTTCAGGTGCGGTACGAAACGGAAGAGACTCCCTAACACTGAAGCATAGGGACAGTCTAGCGACGAGTATATCCTCCACAAAGTCTTCGAAAAGAGATTCGTCAGTAAGGCGCGTAGGATCATCTTCGTCTAGGAGCGGGAGAGACTCGCCAGACACCAAGGTACGACCCAAGCTTCAATTCTGGACCAACTGGCTGAAATTATAAGTGTCTGGATTGAGGCTGGACAGCTTATGTTATAGTGTTATGCCATGCCATGCCCCTTACGGCTCCGACTGCCCCGCGAAGTCTCCCCGTTACACCAAATTCTCCAGTTCTCGTAAGTCCGAGCTTGTTTTTTATTATTTGCTTCTTGGGATGGCGACTGGCTGCCGTAGAAGTAGGAAGACATGTAACGTGTAACGTATGCATCACATCACATTACAGAAGGGATCATTCATTAGAGGGTGGCAAACACTGAAATCCGGCAATCCCGGTAATGTCTGGAATAGTTCAAAAAAACTAAGTTTTGTCCAACATTCCAGCCCCTCCTTCATCCCAGTTAATGTAGTTCTTGTCGTCCCTGCAATGGATGTTATACAGTGTGTTCAAAAAAAATCCTAACTCGGACTAGGCTATGAACAGAAAAACGTGTCTGATCATTATTCAATTCAAAAGTCAAGTTGTCAAAATTGATCTTGAAATGTAATTTTAAAGAGAAGACAATAAAGAAGGATACAGTAAAATGCATATTACAAGAACACTTTGTCGTAAAACGATTTAGCAATTGCATCTATAAACCAACAATGGGGACTTTTAGTTTGCGGTTACATACCCCTAATACATCATACAAACAGGCAAGGACAAGGTCGGTCCCTTTACATTAACAATTATTTGAAAGAAAATATTTCACGATATTTTTATATAAGATTTAAATGTTATTACAAAAACAAGTACTACAACAAACGATAAATTTTAAAATTTATGCAGTACGTGGTCACTGTATTATTAGTACCTTTAAAATATATGAATCTGAATCAGTAGTACTGTCTAAATTAATTATAACTTCATTGAAATTTGTTGTATGAAGAAAATTGTTCTCAATTTTTTTTACATGTTCTACACAATTTTTCCATATTTCATCGGGCATTTCTGTTACTTCTTTCCTAATTAAATCTACTACATTGTGACTTAACGTTCGATTATTATTTTTCTTTCTTACATTTCTTTTTAAGTTGCTCCACACTAACTCAATAGGGTTTAAAACACAGTAATATGGAGGTAGCCTTAAAACAGTATGGCTATGCCTTTTTGCGATTTCATCAATAATATGATGTCCGCTTTTTTTGTGGAACTATTTGGTATTTTTTGCACCTGACGAGAATGATATGAGGCATTATCTATAACAATTACCGAATTTTCCGGAATATTAGGAATAAGAGTGTTTTCAAACCATTGTTCATATAAATCTGACCACGTACTGCATAAATTTTAAAATGTATCGTTTGTTGTACTTGTTTTTGTAATAACATTTAAATCGTATATAAAAATATCGTGAAATATTTTCTTTCAAATAATTGTTAATGTAAAGGGACCGACCCTGTCCTTGCCTGTTTGTATGATGTATTAGGGGTATGTAACCGCAAACTAAAGGTCCCCATTGTTGGTTTATAGATGCAATTGCTAAATCGTTTTACGACAAAGTGTTCTTGTAATATGCATTTTATTATACAGTATATTAACATTCGCCGTTTTCTAATTTGTTTCCATTTCTAAAATAAGACACGGGCAGAAAAGCTTTGATTTCTTTACAAAACATTTTTTACAATATTTTATGTCAAATTGACATTTAATTAATTGACATACGTTTCTTTGTACATAGCCTACTCCGAGTTAGGAATTTTTTTGGACATACTGTATTAAGCATCGCTGAGTGTCAAGTCGGAACGAAACGAAGTTTTGGCTTTCGGTGGATCGCCAATGTAGCTGTTAGGTTTTCTGATCATTCCACTAGGCATTACCGGAAATGACAGATTTCAGTGTTTGCGCCGAAAGACACATTTCTTTCATCTTACAATTAGTACGTACCTGTTTCTCTTATTATGTACAATACCTGGTGTATTCTTTCGAAACAGCTCAAAATTTATTTGATAAATAAAACCAATTAAATTTTCTTCTAGAAAGTAAGTAAATTGTAAATAAATCATTTTTTGTGCAACCGGACGTTAAGTAAACATTTCACATACGCAAAATTGGATTTTACGGCCTTGATATACAAATAATTTTAATGTAAGTTCTTCGTAAAACACATCTAAATTTTTGTTTATTTATTAACATTATTTTGTGAATAATTCCAGGAATGTACAAAAGTTTCAAGCACATTTCTTACAAATGTATATAAATTAATTGTACATACACATGCACATATAATTTAAGTATTTCTGGTAATAAAAAAAATTCTCGTTAATTATATAAATTCAATTTTTATGACTAAACAAAGTAATTCAAATAAAATATTTCAAAGTTAAAGCAATGTAATCAGAAAAATTGATTGTTGAGTCCAGCAATATAAATACATATGTAACAGGTACAGTAGTGATTTTTAAATCCTACTGTTTCAAAACAAAAAGATCTTTGTATTTATTCCTATTGCTTTACTAATTTATTTATAGAAATTGGACCAGTTAAGTGGCTAGGGGATGAAGGGTAAAGGGCATCAAAGCATAAGGCATCCAAAGTCTCGCACGTATGCGTTAAAATTTCAAGACTTGTCATCACAAAAAGATCATTGCATTTATTCCTAAATATTGTTTTACTAGAAATATTCGTTTTCCGGGAATGGACTGTGTCATATTTTGAGTCAGAGCTCAACGTTTCGCCCACAAGGTTACAAGGTTACCCGACGTGTAAACTGAGTCCCCCCCCCTCTTGTTGCTTAAACTCGGCCTCTAGCGTGGGTGACACGTCGGGTAACCTTGGCGAAACGTTGAGCTCTAACTCAAAATATGACACAGTCCATTCCCGGAAAACGAATATTTCTCATGACTCAGACTGTGGAAGCCTACGCAATTATTTCATTGTTTTACTAATTTATTTATAGAAATTGGACCAGCTAAGCATAAATTTTGAAAACTAGTATATTTGTATAAGAAATTACGTAGAATTCAATGGTGCCCTTGGTAAATTCCTATCTATACCCAGTTTTAGGTAGCAAATATCAACCCGTTTAAGGTTTGAAAGTAGGAAGTTAATTTTTCAAAAAATCGATTTCTTGGGCCAAAATACATATGTATACCAATTTTTGTCAAAATATTCGCATAAACATATTAATTCAATATGTTCTAAAATACTAGAAATCTCAATTTCCATCCCATATCTGTCGATACAAATTTTTTGCTATGGGAAATTTTCAGTGGGGTCCTACACTCGTTTAATTTTGAAGCAATTCGTAATAATAAAAAGTCTTAATTGTTATTAGTTTAACTGCATTTGATTTTTAATGTCAATATGACTTCATCTATTGCTATCTTTTTCTCGCACCTGACACTATAGGGCGCGAGCAGACACGTGACTCCAGCGAACTTGAAGTGCTTGCAATCAGCTGATTTGTGTGCGTTTGTCATTCTGACAAGAACAATGTCACTTTGACAAGACCACTGTTTTGACTTATTTTGATTTTGAACTGCTAAAATATTATTATACAATTTTTAGGCAGTAAAACACATGAAATTAAAAGTAATAACTTCCCAAAGTTCAAAATTTAAATAAGTCAAACCCCATTGGTCTTGTCAGAGTGACATAGTTGTCAAAATGACATGCGTACACAAATCAGCTAATTCCATGCACGTCAAGGACGCTCGAATCACGTGTCTGCTCGCGCCCTATTGGCATCTCAAATCACCGATGGCGTTTAGTCGCAATTCGAAAATGGTGATCGAAAGACATACCAAATGACAGCAAATGTTGTTTTGTGATTGTGATTACATTTGTCAAATAGGAAGAAAAAAAATTATTTCGTATCGCGAAATTATAATTTTTTAAAAATATACCTTTGAATTTTAGAAATATCATAAACTTGGTATGTGTTTTTGAATAGTTCTAATTTTACCGCTAGATGTCTCATGCTTAATTTGTGTTGCCATTAGCCGTGTTCCTTCGGGTTGTGATTTGCAATCTAAATGATAAAAGTGATCATGATTAAGAAGAATGTTTTTACGTTTCTTGTTCGTATCCCCACTTTCTCATTTTGCGATCACTAGACAACCTTTCCCTTCTGAAAAACCATTTTGAGTGATTCACACGGATTCAGTTCAGAGCAAATTTAAAAATGACTTCGAGCATAGAAATTTATGAATGTGGGGTTTGTAGTATCATGGGAAATGTGATTTTCCTACAAAAGCATGTAATGACAGTAGATTATTTATAAAATAAAATAGGTTAGTTTGAATTTGTCTGCATATGACATTTGACGTCTAAGCATTTGACGCTAGATGGTGTTCTATTGTTTTCTTGATATAATTTTTAGATCATGATTCAAAATGATCACGATTAGACCAATCAGGATTCACAAAATCACAATCGCAGCCCAAAGGAACACGGCTAATGTTAGACTGCGAGAGAAAGATAGCAATATGACATTGATAACAAATTTCGAATATCTAGCAAAATAATTATTTAAAAAATGTTTTTTTTCTCTAAATCGTTATTTATTGAGTTATACTTTAAGTATAAGTATATATTTTATAATTTTAACGTCCGACTGGTATGTTATTATTATCATAACACACCTGCTTTCAGGGTAGTTATATACTAAATAATACCCTAGAGCGTGTTATGAGTTGTTGCTATGGTAATGTTGTAAATAAATAAATAATGATACTGAAATAAAGCCTAAAAAACAAGCAAAAGCATTCATAGCCTACCTACTCAGAAAATTTAATTAAAACTTTCTGATCCTTAATTCGTAGAATATTAAAAATTATAGTCGGACGTTAAACGTTGAACGCACCACGGGAGTTAAAAGGACAATAATGCCTTCGGTCAACGTACATATCTCGGGCCAGAGGTCCTCGAAAAGTACACTGTTGACCTCAGGCGTTATTGTCCTTATAACACCCTTGATACGTTAATTACTATTTTGTTATTGAGGTAGGTAAATAGACCTCGGGATAAATACATAACTAATTACGATATGTATAATTTTATTGCTGGGCCCCACAGTCATTTTTCTGATCGTCTTTGGAAACATGCATGTTTGAAGACAATTGGCAACTTATTTGGGCATGATTTTAAAATCAAATGCTTGAAAAGAAATGCGCGCATGTTGAATAAGACGCATGGAGAATGAAAGAATGTCATAAAATAATCATAAATCAGTTCATAACAGGGGAAATCATATATCATTCATTCGCCTATGCTTTTGTCGAGTAACACGCATGTACGTAATAATCAACACAAATTATTTCTCCAAATTAATTTGCTGCGTTTTTTCTTTTGCCTCAATCCAAGAAGACCCGATCCTCCAGGTAGAATCGACGAGCCCTGGCGCCTTTTATTCAACAATAGAGTTGCACTAATGGCTGGTTATATAAGACGCCATTTTGTTTTCAAAGTGCACTCTTAGGTAGAGTCGACAGATAGTATATTTGAGTATTTCCCTTAATGATAAGTTTTAGAAAGCGAAAAGTGAATAGTAAGATTTCCTCTTGGTTCGTTTAATTAATAATGGACCAGTGTTGATTATAGTGTGTTCGTATTTCAAATTATTATTGACTTATTGAGTAATCTCACAACTCCGGGTACAAACTTTAAGGGCAATACTGACTAAAATGAGTAAAAAAGCTTAATCAACATGGTCTGATCTTTATTAGTTTCCGCTCTCAGTGCTCTCTCGAAAATTAAAAGAGTTACGACTATTTGTGGCATAAATACAAAATGGCATCTTTCTCGGAAACAGTTGAAGATCAGAGCTAAGTACACAGTATAAAGATTTAAGATTGTTTTTCTGTAATGTCAAATAACAGCGCCATCTACGAATTGGAACCCAAAATATTTTTGTCTAACCTTCATCAATATCCCTTTCAACAAGTTTTATTAATATTGGTTCAGTACAGCTCTCGTAGGGGCGTAATTTGTTGATCTTTTAATCTTAAAACCACTTTAAAGCTCGTTATCACACTTATCTCTAGGAGAATATAATTCATGAGTCACGTGACATGATAAAAAACGAAGAAACTATCACCTTATTTATATTCGTTACTAAGGGATATGTTTTCTTTATTTGACATTGACAGTTAATTTTAAGTATAAAAATGTGCAATAATCGTTGGGTTAATATCAACAATGATGAAAATAATAATGCAATTGTCAAATTAACCATGTTGTAATACAATGTATTAAAAGTTAAGTTAACAGCACACACAATGTGTCACAAATTCATTATATTCTCTCATTAAATAAAAGCTCGTGATATTATTAATAATCGAAGATATTGCTCGTGAAACCGAAGCAGCACATTTCACTCGAGAATATCATCGATGATAATCATCACTTGTTATATTACATATGAAAATCAAATAATTAAATCGTGAAACAACATACTCTATTTTTCGAAAATATCAATGAATACAAGAAATAGTTATATCGATTACTTTTCGCCATTTCTTTCAACCAATGAAACGTTCCATTTTGTGTCACGTGTCTGCGTTTTAACCAGTCATTATACTGAGAATAAAGCTCTAGAGATTATTCCCGGGAATAATCTCTGTAGCTTTTGTTTTTGTTGACATATGTCAGATAGTAATCAACACAAATAAAATAAGCGAAAAAAACCAATTTTGTGCCATTTCTCATGATGATATAAACCAAAAAAATATAGAAACCATAAGGGTCGGAATTTAAAGGCTTGTAATTTGATGGTGATATTATTATTATTATTATTATTAAGAAGTTAACATTGAAATATTAATAATAATAAATTATAAACATTTTTCTATTACTTCGTAATATAATATATACACATTAATAAATAACAAAATGTTTTATTTCGAATTGAAATCAACTCTACACATTCTGAACTACTGAGTATCAAATTTGCGCAGCTTCAAACATATCCGAGAATTTACCGACATACCGACTGAGATTTTGTTTGTTGGTGTTTTCGAGCGTTTTCAAATCAGTTCTTTTCAGAACTTCGATTTCTTCTTTTAAAGTTTATTGTACATAAATAACTATCTCTCCACATTAATATATTAATAATATGTCGTGTTCTTATGATTCTTAGGGTTCTGTAATCTTAAAATAGTTCGCTTGTCTTTCAAACGGGCTCTTCCGGCCGTTTCACGCGATGTTTCTCGAACATGTTCGAAATTGAACGAACATTTAATTTCATGTTTTTTAAAACTTGAAATAAATAATTGTTATTACAAATTAGGATAGTATGTTTTGTTTAATTGAAAGGTTAATATTCAAACTTTACTGAATGACAGCATAAATAGCTAACTTTTTTTCATTAAGTAAGATATTGGCGACGAAATGAACTGCTTAAAATTCTAGTTCTTATTCGCTGTGGCAATAAGGTTCACTTTGAAAGACGTATTTACCGGTAGGACAGTAGTTTAAATGAAGCGCACCACATTTGACGTAATTACTGAACTACCCTATTCGCGACAGAAATTAACCCGTAGCCACCAAGCGGCAAATTTGCGAACCCTCCGAATGGTAATGGCAGCCAATTACACATGTCAGTTGCCAATACTCCTTCCCCAAATTTTGATTTGATGATATAACTACTTTTGTTTTACTTATAAGAGAATTCGTAAAACTTTACAGACATATTGTGTATGTTGGAAAAGCTTTTAATTCATTTTGGTCTGAACTATAAATGCTAAAAATGTCAACGCTCTCGTACACCGTGCCATCAAAATGTCAGAACCTGATATCCTACAGCAGGAGCTTGACCACATCAGACATAGTTTAATCCAGAACAACTATGACGTAAAATTAATCAATAATGTAATTCATAGACAATTAAACTCTTTACCCAAAAAACCCGTGGATACCTCGTTCGAAACATTTGCATCTATCCCTTACATTAAAGGATTCTCGGATAAAATAGGTAGAATTCTTAATAAAAACAATATTAAGGTCTTTTTTAAACCTCCACAAAAAATCTCAGAAATACTCCCCCAAACTAAAGATAAACGCGAACCCTTGTCGTCACCCGGTGTTTATAGTATTCCTTGTTCTTGCGGCACAGTATGCATAGGTGAAACAGGAAGGAGTGTTCACACTAGATTGTCAGAACACAAACGCTGTCTGCGTAATGGTATGGTATTAACATCTGCGGTCGCAGAACACCAACACAACACAGGACATAACATCTTATTTGAAAATTCTCCTATTTTAGCTCCTGTCCCTGAGTTTTACAGACGTAAATACAGGGATACTTTAGAAATATGGAAACATCCTAATAAAATCAATCGGGATGATGGCTATTTCTTGAGCCACATGTGGAAACCGGTAATTCTCGGAACACGACACGCCCAATCTACCCTTACGAACTCGATTCCCATTGGTCCTCATTAGCTTTGCTCATCTACCGTATCTCTAGATTAGTATATAACTGTCTTCTCGGCCTTCTTTCGTCACTTGGTTTATTTGGCCTCTAGCGTGATTTACGTCGAGTAACCTTGTAAACTTGTTGTTTAAACTCGGCCTCTAGCGTGGTTGACACGTCGGGTAACCTTGTTTAAGACAGTACTATCCCTCTTGCTCCTGAAGATGCCCCATACGACTGCGGGCGAAACGTTGAGCTCTGACTCAAAATATGACAGTCCATTCCCGGAAAACGAATATTTCTTATAAATGCCCTTAAAGTTTGTACTTGAAGTTGTGTGTAAAACAATAAATCAAAATGATTAAGTGTAAGTCTCATAATTTTAAATATGAACACATTTATAATATAATATAAGCATGATTGAAAATTTGAATGCATTTGTATCATGAACTAACTATGTACTCGTATAATGTGTACCGTCATTTGATTTCAAGCATATCTAAAAATATAATACATAGTGTGACGTATTAATGGAACAACACCATCTTTGATCAAATCCACGCATTAGTTTAAGTGATTTGCATTCCAGATGACAACAAGCTCCATATCTTGGATGCCTTCTTCCTACAACAGCGATATAGAGCTCTGTCCAGATTCTCTGGACAACACAAACCTCCCAGCTCAACCGCATACCATCAGCACCAGCAGCCATCTTTTCCAGACGGCGAATATGTTCTTCTGGAACACCTCCCCGACATCGGAGTATTTTGACAGCATCGATTCTGCGTCGGTGAACCTGAACAACTGTTCAATGATGGACTCAAGTCTCTATCAGGCGAACGGAGAGGGCCTGGCTGAGTGCGATTCGTTAGAGGATGAAACCAACTCGAAAAAGAATTCCTAGAGCAGATGGACACGTAAGGAGCAGTTTTATTTTTGTATCTTGTTCGTTGCAAGATTAAATTTGAGAAAGCAAATTCAATTCCTTGTAACAGAGGTGCTTAGCACTATATTTATTTATTTTCCAGTATTTTAAGTTACAATGAGATGTAACCATGTATTTTTTAAATGTAAATAGCAATTGTGCTGCTATGTAGAGCTGTGATAGGCCATTGATGAGTGCGTCTCAATTTTAAATATATCTTACATCACTTGGTTATTTAATTCGCGGAATAATATTAACATATATCATGTTCAACAATTTATCTTTCATATTCAAAGACTATAGTGCGTAGTAGGTAATTAGGCTTAGACTTTTATCTTTGATCGGCTACATACTTGTACAATAATAATACAGTTGTTTTAAAAATGTTACCCGTGCTTTTAGCATTTAAAAATTAAGATTGTCATATTTTCTGATTGTTCTTCATTATCAAATTATAGATATAGTCCGAATAATCGACTCTGTCGGGTCTAGCAATAACATATATTTACTGTATCATGGTACTTCAATTCTACTTTTTAATGTACAATAACTGCATAAGCGAATCTTTAAATTGAAATATATATATATATATATATATATATATATATATATATATATATATATATATATATATATATATATATATATATATATACGTGTGGCGCTCGAAATCCGTTACATAGGTATTTAACACGGGAAAACAGTTTTTCCTAGCGCGTTGCTCCCCATATTATTTTAGAAAAAAATTCTTCAAATAAAAGTTGTAGAACATGAAATTCTACATTTGAATCAATAAGCTAAATTAATTTTGCATGCTTCGTAGTAGCAGAAATTAGGTATGAAAATGTCGAAAATCTACTCAAAGTAGTGATAGCCATGGAATTAACAAAAAGCTTAACAAACAAACGTGTGTTTATCTGTCATAAAAATTTATTTACAATTTAATTTTTTAATAAAATTATCATAACGTAAAATTCTGAAGCAGAATAATAATTTAATTCTTCTATACTGTTCAAATACTCATTTTTCTGGACAAAAAATCACAATATTTGACATTTAAATCAACACATTTGTTTGTCTTCTTTCTTTTAATTCCATGGCTAGCACTATTAAACTGAAATTTTAAAAAAAATTATATTCAATTTCTGAAGTTACTAAACATACGAAATGCATTATGTTTACTGATTTACAGGCAGAATTTTATATTCTACAACTTTTATTTGAAGATTTTCTTTCTAAAATAATTTAGGGAGCAACGCGCTAGCAAAAACGGTTTTCCCATGTTAAATGCCTATGTAACGGATTTCGAGCGCCACCACAGGGTGGTGACATGGAAGACGCAGCATAGGGATTTCAATGGTAAAATCTTAATGTGCAGTTATTTGCTCCCCTAATTATTTTAGAACAAAATTGTTTTTGCTACAGAAAAAAATACTGCATCTGAATATGATATTGTTTATAATTTTTCAATTTCCTGAACCGTAAAAATAGTGGACAACAATAATAACATTTTTGCAAAAATCATTGATGCAATGGAATCAAAATATAAACAATTAGCAAATGTCAGACAAGAATTTTATAACAAATTGGGGCATTGTTTAATGATAAATGGTCGTTTGTGATATGTTATTTTATACTAAAATAAAAATCCTTTTTCGCAATACATATTATGTCTTTTAATTTAAATAATTTTTCTTAAAGAAATCTTAAATTTCGTTCTCGTCAAATTACATTGTTGTAATCAACAATCCCATTGTTGTCATCAACTATTAATAAAGGTGTTTTCATTTTCCTCATTTTGAAAATAAGTTTAAACGTCAAGTATCTATGACAGTTGTTTGCGCTTTTGTTAAATTTTTGTTCCATGGCACCAATGATTTTTGCAAAAATATTAATGTTTTCGATTATTTTTATGGTTCCGGAAATTGAAAAATTAGAAACAATAGCATATTCGGATGCAGTATTTTATTCTGTAGCAAAAACCTAAATACAATTTTGCTCTAAAATAATTAGGGGAGCACATAAATGTATATAACACCAAAACCGACCACCGTCATTTTTTCATTATTATTGTAGTTACAAAAAAATGCTATAGAAAAAGTTATAGGAGACCAAGGGGGACATCCCAATAGAGAAGAAAATATTTTTTGAACCAGTGGTTCTCAAGTTTCATCACAAAGTTATATTTTTTCAAATTGGTTTATACTATTTTTTTATGCCTATTCGATAGCGTATTTTTCTGAATTCAACCATGTATTAGTTTTATATTCTTACATAATCAAAATATTTCGAAAAATCCAATTGGAATTTAAATAAATTTGATTTTTTTAGTTATTTTTCAGTAGGCTTTGTATAAAAAACAAATCTTGCCATCTGTCAATTTGAATTATTTAGGATGAAAATCAAATAAAACACTATTTATAAAGTTATTAACAAATATTTGTTTCGTTTTAATTTAAACTCATATTTTTTCATTTCGATATGCTTTTGTGCCGTTAGAAACAAAGATGGCGCTAGTAGTTACTACGAGTGTATTTTGTATTTCATTCCCTTTGTTTTAATTATTACATGTCCCTCTGATATTTGTTTGTTTAGCTATATTTTTTTATTCATAAGTTGTAAATAAGGAAATAGCTGCCTACGAACACGTGTGTTTAGGCACTGAATTTCGCTGCAGATGTCAACATCGGATGCGGAAAATTTGAATTTCGATGAATTTTTTAAAGATTCATATCTCACTTGATATATATATTTTCTTGCTTAAAATTATTCATAATCCTACAGGGCAGAACTAACGAAAAAAATGCCGGAACACCCCATTACGATATTTATAGTTTTATTGTTAGACCTGAAACAATATATTTTTCTGGCTATAATGAAGAATAATCAGAAAATTCCTACTATTATTTTTTTATTTAACTCTGAATCAAATTCTAAAACACGGGCGTCATTTTTGAGGCACCTGTACAGGTTATGTCTATTAATAGATCCAAGATGATGCATAAATATAAAAACACCCTACTGAGATGTGGTTTTCCGTTTTAATACAAATAATTTGATACTTGTAATTGAAAATAAAAAAAAACATCATAATCGCTATTTAAATCTTCGTAATCTTGATCTTACAATAATTAGTATAATCGTTGACATATATATTATATAAATAATTAAAAAAATAGTTCTCTCCGCGAATTAAATGACCAGAAATCATAAATAAGGAATTTTGTTTAAAATCATGTCGTACCGAAGTTTTTAGTTCCTGGCCTTAATGCGTAGATATAAATAAATGTTATTTACAGAATCTTATATTTTGCACGGATAGCTAACTAAATAGGTTACAAACAATCTAAAATTATTTCTTATTTTCGCTTTTTATTTACACAAAAACAACAGAACAATATTTTTCTGAAACCGGAGCGAAATGACTATTTTCGCGCCAAAAATGCGGCGCGAATTTCCCTGACGAATCACGAAAACATTTAAACGTTTTATTTATTTTACATTAGAACATAATGTTTGTAATTTATCCAGATCGTGCAATTTGTAAATAATTTTGATTAATTGACAAATCCTAGATTAGATTTGTGTATATAATTAAATCAGTCGCATTTTTAGGTTATATTACAATCACATACTGTAATGCCTTTCTGCATTTATACAAGACTGGTTTTCCTTCCACTAAGTAATATAGGCATATCGATTGCCTAAAACGTTGTGATATGATTATTAGAATGCTCATCACGTATTATGTTTAGAGCTTCGAGCTTTTCACTTGGAATTAAGCTTTAGTTCGAATAATTTCATATCATATTCAAAGTGAAAAGCTCTTTAAATAGTTAAACGTAAAAGGTATTTATATCACTTGTTCCAAAATGCAGCATTTTATTTTTAAAGTCCAAATAAATTGTATTGTTGCCATGAATATATAAATCTACTGGTTCGGTTTTTGAATACCTTAATATGATATTAATTTCCAAATTTAATTTTGTGATATGATTTGTGTAGCAACTACAATGGTTGTATTTATAAATTTTATTTGTATTTATAGAGAAGTGTGTATTTGTTTTGTATATATTATAATTATGTATAGTGTAATTAATAATTTACTTGGAATATTAAATATTAAATTTCAAACATGATTTGTATTTTACCGCTATATTTTATTAAAACAGCAGTCCAAGTGTGCGTTGCTAATATCTTGGTTATAACTTGTCAATAATTGCATAAACTTTAGTCGTGTTTAAGTGTTCAGAGAGTGAAGTTTATTTGTGTTCCTGTGATATTTCAGCAAATTTCTTCAATGGTAAGTCTTATTTATCTATTTTTATAGTTCTTTTATTTATTATTGTTATTATTTAATGTTTAAAATATCAAAAAATACTTGGTGATTATAATAATTGAAACACGAGCCCAGTCATATTTCGACCGGCTTACTTGTTTAACAAATTATATAACCTATAAAATGATGAGATATTTGTACAAAATACTTTCGACTCCTTTAAATATAGATTTATCGACGACTGCATAAAACATTTATTAGTTTTGGTCGTGTTTTTGTATTGAAATTGAAAGACTGAACTTTATTTGTTTTCCTGTGATTTTTTTCCAATGGTAGGTAAGTCTTATCTATCAGATTTGTTTTTATTAGGTGTTATATTATTATTTAATGTTTAAAATATCAAAAAAGTATAAATATAGATTTAAAACGTAAAATCTGTGAGTAAATGACGAATCATAAATTCATAAGGCATTTAAGGTTCTAGTTCAGATATATCTTCTACCGAAAAACCTTTACTTACATTGGTCAATATCAAAATTTTAATAAAAATCCATTACGAATATTAAAATACTCTAACAGGGAATGTGTGGATACAATTAGAGCTGTTATTTGCTAATATAGGCGAGGTAATCCCTTAGGGCCGGCGATATGGTATCGCAGCCTATAAAATGGCGCCCCGTTTTCCCTTATAGGTGTAAAAATATTTTTTGTGCAACCGGACGCGAAATAAGCATTTCGCAGCCGCAATACAGGCCACGAAATTAAATTTCGCAACTGTTGTTATGGCACGACCGCGCGCGAAATGAATTTCGCGGACGTTGTCATGGTAGCGGCCGCGAAATTAGGTAAATAATCACTTTGACACTTGAAAATTGCATGGTTTTGTTTATCAAATGTTAATCCCATAGCCACCGTGAAAGCTAACTTTCTATATACAATGAAACTGTTTAAAATTAATAAAATTTGTAATTATATATTTTTTACGGTTGCACAAAAAATATTGTGTACACCTTGTCCGCGAAATCCTTTTGCGCCCTCGAGATTGTCTTGCCTCGGCCGCAAGCGGCCTCGGCGACAATTTTTCTCTCGGTACGCTAAAGAGTGATTTCGCGGCCTTGGTATACAAATAACTATTAAAAACCTCACGATTCGTACAGGTGTTGACGTAACGTGCGAACAGGGATTTAACATGGGATTTTAGTTTTTTTGCAATTTCCTGCTCTCCTGTTCATTTTACGGCAAAAACTGAAAATCAGAAAAAATGAAAACAAGTGTCATGGCTAGAGTTACTAATAAACCGAAATTTTAAAATTGTGAAGAAACTAGAAACTAAAAGATGTAAAAACAGTTTTCTATACAACTTTTGATTCTGTACAACTTTGCTGTAACACGAACAGGAGAACAGGAAATTGCAAAAAATTAAAATTTCATGTTAAATCCGTGTATGTTCCCACCGAGGTTCCCACACCTTAGCGTCAACACCCTGTATAAATATTAATATAAATGAATGCTTCGAATATTAAACATCTATTTTACATAAATGATTCATATAAAGGTGCCCATTTCGAACCTCGCTATTGGGATCTTGGATATTATATGAGATGAAGTCGGTAAAATTAAGTCAAAGTTACCCCGTTAATGTACCAGTTGTAGTTAACCCGAAAAATGCATGTCACCAGATAAAAACAAAAATTCATTAGGAAACTTTTTCATACATTTTCGAACGATGATGATCATTCTTATGATTTATTGCATACAGAAACAAAATCAATCCTTACGAATTTATGAGGGCCAACTACCGCCAAGATTTGTTTATATTATCTATTATTTTTTCCCAGTTTAAAGTTAACATTTAGAATTTTTCCTAATTCTAACTTAGTTTTACTTTTTAATGCAAATTCTTCACATTGTTGCATGAAATAAAACATAAGAAAGCAAGACAATAATAAAAAATTGAAAGTAACACGGTGTTGGTGTGTTTCAAAGTGTAAAACTGTGTTTGGGCGTTTAAATTTCGAATTGGGAAAACATACTTAACGTCATTTTTCATTTGCTTTTTATAAAGGTATTTTAAGAGTATGTATTAGATATATATTTGAAGAATTATACATAATTTTCTTGATAAATATATAACTATTTTTTTATTTTTAAAAAAATTCGGCGCCATTCACCTGTTTGCGCCCTTCTGCCATGCTTACCGCCCTGTAACCCCTAGTATTAAATGCCGAAATTCCCGAATACTTGAATATTGAATCTATATTTTAAACTAGGCGAAAGAAATTTATAGAAATTTCCCACCATTTACGTTTGTTTTATAATTTGTTGAAAATGTAATAATGTAAACCTGCTGGACTATACCCTATATTTATTTATAATGTATGTACAAAATTTGAAACATAATGTGAACTATTCAAATATTTTATTATTTCTCTGGCCATATAATACTTTCAAGCCACGATACATAATGTGATATTCGTATATAGACTATTGGTATTGGTATATCAAGAATACATTGAACACTATTTGATGTGATTCCTATTATACTATATTCTGGAATGGAATTTCCTGAATCTATTTTTATTTGGAGTGGTCCACCAAAACTATTCTGTAACAAAACAAAATACATTATCGGTACTCTGAAAAACGGTGGGATAGTGGGTCTAGCAATACTAGTAATTTACATCATAACAAGACTAAAGACATGAGAGCACGATCTAAACTATTATTCACGAGAGGAGACTATTCAAGGTCATTTATTCGAAGAAAGAATACACATCACTTTACAGCAGTAGCTTAGCAACATTTTTTTTATTAGAAAGAGAAAGATTGTTTGACCTATGTCTATTTAATTTATGTGGTGTGAAATATATACGTAAATAGTGGCATTACTTTCTAACACACTATAAATAATAATGACGTATGTCGTAGAATTACAGATACCTAATTATCTACTGCACTGCCCTCTGTGCTAATATTTACCCATTAGCGTTGACGTTTAAATATAATTATTATTCCTTGGTTTATAATTAAATCTATGTTTTTCAACTTTGCAAAAATATAAATCTTTCAGAAAGGTATTATTTAGAAAGATACAATTTTTAAATAAATTACTCTCATTTTTTAAAATGTGTCCATAAATATTTCATGTTGCTCGCCTATGCATAGGTACGAAATGCAATGACGTTATCTGCAAGTAATATTATATCAGACGGCTCACAAATGACCTTCAATAGTCTTCTTTCGTGAATAATAATTTACTTTACCGACTTGTGAGCCCAGACCAGTATCATCTTGTCATTATTACCATATTTATACTTTTTTTGCTAGACCGGACATACGTAGTCAATTTCAATAAAAGTTTGAGAATATACTTACATTACAACTATCTTTTGTGTTATATTTTCCACACAAAATGCTCTCCAGATCGTTTTTATTTCCTATTTCTTGGTATGTCTTTCCACACTCCTCCATGGCAGTGAAGTCCACTGACACTTCTCTTAGTTCTTCAACACTTCCAGAGACTTGACTTAAAGATATCTGAGGTTCGTTTTCAAAACTATATAAACATGCAGGCCGAACGGTAGGTGTAAAAACTAAAGAGTAGGAAAACTGTACTAGGCCTATGTTATGGTACAGGAAAGAAGAACGGTATGAGGGGTGGGGTATGGTATTTACTATAGGGATTAATTGGGGTAGATATGCGAAGGAAATAAATTCCGGGACGCCACTGAAAAATATATAAACATATAAATAGTTACTGATATTTTTTGACTGTTGCTATGGTATTCGGGGAAAAAAATTATTGGTTTAACTTTTGTAGTTCTGATGTATGCATGTATTTTATCACTCTTGAAATTGTATGACATTTTCATCCTTGTATTAATTCATTTTCGTAATATAATTGTTAGTTTCTCCAACTATATATTAACATAGCCCTGTTGATGGTTTATTTGGAACCGAAACGTCGGATTGTTAAATAAATGACAATTTAATAAAATTATTATACCAATATGTTTTCCCTACCAATATAAATATAGTTTGTCTCAACGTAAATTGAACTGACAATTTTTTAAGGGTTATATTATAAGTTAGAACAGTTGGGAGACAGGACAGTATTCTAAAAAAAAAATTGGTCGTATCCCAAATAAAATACAGAATACAGACCAATAGACTAAAAAAGCTTTTCCGGGAAAGAGGTCATTTTGTATTAGAATCGAAGAAAAACTGACAAAGATAATGATCGAACAAAATTTTGTCCATGCCAGTAAATAAATAAATATATCATCACGGCATATTACCCATTGCTAGGTGTGCCAATCTGCTTTGTACGCAGATATCGGTAATGATGATAACATATTTATACCGTGCGGGCGTTTACCAGGCGTCACCTCACGGGCACTCACTGCTGGCGTGGAGAGTGTACCACAGGGGTCATTTTTGTGCCATTTAAAATTCGAAATATTTGGCGTCGGTCGGGATCGAACTCGGTTCCCCAGATTTGCGACCAGATACTCGGCCACGAGACCCCATATGCCAGTAAATAAACTATAAAAATCTGATGTGGACACCACACGACTTCTTTGTACGCAACACTAATATGAAGTATAGACTCAGTTAGAAAATTGCACGTATTTGACGTAATTTGACATTAACATCTATTTGTTATTTTTTGTCATTACAAAACCAAAAAGTATAAAGTTTTAAATTTACATATCTCGCTTATACAAAGGGCTAATTTAATAATACTTGATGTGCTACACGCAGAATTTAATTCTCTAAAACTCTTATTTCAAGCATTCATTTCTAAAATCAATATGAAACCTTTTTATTCAAGAAAAACTGTTAACAGCATCAGGTAATATATCACTTCCGGTTAGCCTGTTTTAATCAAAATCTCCTATGTTATTCCAATTGACATAAAAGTCTTATATACCAAATTTGAAAAATTTTGGATTATATTTTAATATAGTTTTTCATTAAAATCTATTATAGGCTTCAAAGAAAGTACCATTTCTGGAAATTATGTAATGACCAAAAAGGGAGGTGCACAACTAGATGTTATAGAAGTCCTAAATACAAAATTTCAACTTTCTACGGCTTGCCGTTTTTGAGTTATGCGAGATACGTACGTACGTACGTACGTACGTTTGTACAGACCTCACGACGAAATTAGTCAAAATGGATTCAGGGATGGTCAAAATGGATATTTCCGTTGAAATCTGAAAACCGAAATTTTTCCTTTACTTTGTACAAGGAAGTAAAAATACAATAAAATTTTATATGAAACATTTTTATCAATTTCTAATTAAGAAGTTATTTGAAAATATTGGTCAAGATCGCCACAACATTTTATTTAGTACAATATATTATTAAAAAAAAAACAAAAGAACATCGAAGATGACCTCTCAAAGTTAAACAAAAAGTCTCATTTAATCGAAGTATAGCTCACATAGTTTTCTAACTAATTTTTCATTGCCTTATATCTCGGAAACTAATGAAGGTATCTAGGACGCATGTTGATTAAGCCAAGCTTTTTTACTCATTTTGGTCAGTACTATATGCCATTAAAGAAAAATACGCTATCGAATAGGCATAAAAATATCTATAATCCCTTTTAAAAAAATATAACTTTGTGTTGTCATTTGAGACCCATTGGTTTAAAAAAAAATTTTTTCTTCTTTCGTGGGATGTCCCCGTTGGTTTCTTATAACTTTGTTCTATAGTATTTTTTTGCTACTATAATAATAAAGAAATAATGGCGGTGGTCGGTGTTGGTGTTACATCCTGTATATTTAGGTAAGTAGTTTAAGTGTACTTTTATAAAAATAAAATTGGAAAATGTGGTATGATGTATAGGTACTTACAATTCTAGTAAATTTAAACAGTGAGCAGCGGTTAATACAAATTTTTCACTAACTAATGTTCCGGTGCATTGCCACAATATTTTCGAACCTTTAGGATATCCTATAGCAACCTACAACAAAATATAAACATGTATTTAAAGCATTTATATCCAAAACAAACTTACAATATGTGGAAATTCGATCACAAAATTTGGATCATCTTCGATGTTCACATCCCCTACAAATTTTGTAGTCCTTGTACTTTCTGTTGTTGTTATAACAGTTTCAGGTGTCACTGAAATTTCTGACGTCGCTAAATCTTCTGACGTCACTGAAACTTCTGGCGGCACTGAAATTTTTGACGTCAAAAGTGGCTTAAAACTTTCATTTCCTAATGGACTATCTAAATCGGAGTCTGAATCTTTTGTAATAGCCACTGATATGTTCAAAGGATCTTGAACTTTTTTACTGGTGTCTTCAGTATAATTGAATTTAATATATACTGTGTCGGTTTCCTCTAAAGATATATTATTTTCTGCTGCCAAGTCTTCAAACTTTGATCGTACATCTAAAGTAATCTTTTGGTCCTCGTTTATTCTTTCTCTACTTTCGTTACTCGTCTCAAATCGTATTGAAGTTTCTAGATTTAATTCGGATAATGGGGATGACAATATTGTTTTTGTTTTTGTTTCTGTTTTATTAAGTATTTGGTATTCCAAACATTCTAAAACAAAAATTAAATTGATATTGTGATCTGAAAATCACCACAGTTCCTAAATGCTACGTCCCAAAATGTAGTGATGCACGACGAGGCGAGAGTACTCTCGCATCTCGTTTCGTCTCGTTGCATTATGCGAGACGAGAACGAGAGCAAGATTGCAATTTAAAATTCGAGGCGAGATCGATATAACAACTGCGAGAAGCGAGAAATCTCGCGAGAGTCTCGCATTAAATTTGTAACTTTATAGTTTTGATTCATAAATTCAATGAAAAAAGGCACCGTACAGGGAGTGGAGTCAACGGTAATTCGTGCATAGAACAGGTGAATGTGAAAATTATATGAATTGACTATATTTTTTTGAGTCTATCTAGAGTCGAATGATATCGGTCGCAGAGAGAGGAAACGTAAAATAAAGACTAAATCGGTTTTACATCTAATAGAACTAGTTTTTCTCCAACATTTCAGCCCCTAATTCATCCCAGTTAAAACTACGGTTAATAAAATTCTTATCCCTGAAAAGTAAAGGATCTTATATTAAGCGTCGATAGGAGCCAACACGGAGTGAAGCGGAGTGATTGGTTGCCAGCGGGTTCCCAGTGTAGCGCTTTTTTATGAGCAAATCTTTCTTAAATAATGGCATAGGTATAGTTAATGATAAAGTGTAGAAACTTTTAGTTTCAAAAAATAATTTTTTTAATGTTTTATCTACGACAGTGCGCTAATACGTAATTGGTACACTAACTTGAATGTCATTATGAGTTTCATAATGGCACTGAGTGTCATTATGAGTTTCATAATGGCACTGAGTGTCATTATGAATTATTTATTTGGTTTGCGTTGTTTTGAAAGGTATTCAAAATACACTAAGAGGACCTTCTCATTATGGTAGTTCTTTATTCCTTTACTGTTGCACCATTCCTCCAGTTTTACAAAGGCTTGCTCGTACGCTTCTCTTGATTTTTCAGGAATAAGAGAAGCCACAACATTTTCGGCACCGGCTTCAATGTCCGATGTATCAGAATCTGATTCGAAATCGCTCATTTTATCTTGGAAACTTAGATAAAATGTACCCGTATATGAAAGAA
Source organism: Harpalus rubripes (assembly GCA_963082715.1). Lineage (NCBI taxonomy): Eukaryota > Metazoa > Arthropoda > Insecta > Coleoptera > Carabidae > Harpalus > Harpalus rubripes. The sequence goes on along the minus strand of OY720453.1, from coordinate 68,535,387 downwards.
TTTGACAACTATAAATTGTTTTTTTTTCTTCAAACAAACAAAAATTGTAACCATAACAATGAATAAAATGAACCGTGGCCTACCGTAAATACGTATTAATAACGTAGGCTACGAATGAACATTTCAATGTTTCTCATTATGTCAAAATTTAAATGAAAAATGTATTTTAAGATCAATTTAAACTGTCGTAGATAAAATATTGAAGAATACACGTTTGATATAGCCTAATAATGAAACTTGCGTGATTAAAACACTCGGCTCACCGCCTCGTGATTTAACATCACACGCGTTTCATTATGAACGCTATATCAAACTTGTATCCTTAATATCTATAATTAGTTTTACTGCTGACAAATGTATTAACAGATGTTCGTATTGAAATAATTTGGTGACTAGAATTTAGTGTTTCGTCTCTTTATTATAGTTATACGACTGTAAATACACGGAAGACGGAACGATTGATGCGAACTTGTCTTTTATAGTTCAACTGATACGTAAAAACCGAGGTAAATATGTAGTGCGCAAGCGCTTATTTTTACAGCGAGACTCGCGCGAGAACGAGACGAAAACGAAACGAGATCGATATTTTATATTTCTCGTCTCGTCTCGCGTGCACCACTCTACCAAAATGTCATGTCTCTTTAGCGTCACAAGTGCTATAAAGTTATCTCCACCTCCAGCGACGTATAATTCAGACAGGCTAATCCCACAAGTACTAAACTGAGCAGATAAAGGAATTTATAATTTGTAACTATACTTACTTAGTTCACTTATCCTAGTGTTTACATTTTTTGTAATAGGGCAACAGACAATAGGTGTAAATCTAACAAAACTGCAATGAATTGGATGTTTTCTAAGTTGTACTAATTCTATAGCACTTTCGCAATGGGACAGACGTACACATAATCCTATTTCACCATTTTCTAGTTCACATTCATCATCTAGAAAACACAATATTTATTTGTACAGTCATATATTTCTTATACATAGATAATAAATTAAATGCAATATAAAATGGATAAGCGTAGTATTGGGACCCATAGAATCCGTCGGCGGCGCTGTAAACGCACCTGTCATGGCGGCCAGTAGGACATGTCAGATTTGTTTACATTTTGAATGAGCATTTTCTGACCCAAAATATTGATAAAAGTTCATATCAACACAATTTTTAAGTTTGTTCAGTCGAATCCTTTATCAAAAAATCTGGTGTGGCCAACACAATACCTCCCGCCATTTACAGCCCGAGTCACAAAAAAGATCCTTGTTTTTGGATTAGCGAATTTTATTGTAATTTTGACAGTTTATTTCTTAAAATATAGTCTCATCTAATCCAAGTAACTACCTTTTTTAAACCCCTCAACAGGATTAAATCCCAATTACAGAGTGGGTTCACATTCACACACATCCATGCCTTAGTGGGATTCGAACCCAGAGCCTCGAGGGCACTCATAACATGAGGCATTGCTCTAACCATTGAGCCACCGGACTATAATAAATTGAAGATTAAATTTTAAATACCGGTATAGAATAGAATTCAATAATCCAAAAATGAGGATTAGCGTAAACATTTTTGTGAATCCTTAATTTTTATTAATCTATATACATACCTACATATTTACTTATGCTAGAAACTGTGTTGAATTGCTTTTCTATTGTTCTATTTATTTTTTCTTTTTAAAATGTTACTAATATTATTTTGAAATGATTAGTTCTTTCGTAGTAACATTTAGCTGTCAGTTACATACATTTGAATAACTGCGTTTTGTTTGTTTACAGCGTAGGCTCTGGGATTTAAATTATACATAATTTTATAAATTTATCCAGAAAATATATAGAAAATTTAATAATCTTTAATTTTTATAATAACATTAATTTCGAAAAAATAACATTTAAAGGTATTTTTCCAAGAAAAACTATTTTGAGCTTCTAGTAAAGTGCCACTTCCGGTTATCCGATTTACGCCAAAATCTAATGGGCTCTTTCCATTACAGAAAAAGTTCGAAATACAAGGTTTCAAAATTTTCTGAATGATAGTATTTGAGTTAGAGTGGAGAATCCACTCATACACACAGACATCATCGTGAAAATGTTAAAATTGGATTCTAGGAACCTTAAAACGTTTTCATTTACCAAAATCTCGATATGCGTTTTTTAGCACGACCCCTATACCTCCCTTACCAAGGGTAGCGGGAGGTAAAAATTATGGCCGGTATTCACCTCTGGTTACATTGTCTGTTAAATTTAACAGACAAGTATAAAAATTTATATTGATATAATATTGATGCTATATTTTTCATTTAATAGATATTTTCATAAATTAAAGAACATTTTAATCAGAGGTGAAAACACGGGGCCCTAATGTCAATTATGGAAAAAAAATAATTGTATATTGCCTCTAGTTTCGTGGTTTATTGATTTGTTTTTAAAATTTGCAAACCAAATAGAAAAATAAGTAACTATGGCCGAGTTTTTCGAACGTGAGTTTTGTGCTTAATTTATGTTATATTTTAAAAAGTTACAACAATGAAAATTAATAATCCATTACATTTTTTACGAAACCAGTTCAACCAATGTTAATCATAATAATAAGTTGTGAAAGAATTAAATAACATTTTGAAATCAATTTCTAGTAATATTTTACAAAAAATAATACCAAGAGTGCCTAAAGTTTATCAACTAATTTTTCTCAGTTAAATAACTTTATTCTATTTCGTTAAAAAAATTGATTGTTTTGCTATTGCTTTTCCCGTAATTTTCCTGTGTACCCGTATTTTATGACGGTCTGTATATGAATGCAATTTATATATAAGTAAAAAGTAAACACATTCACCTCACCTTCGTATTTGACATCATGTAGTTGTGGAGAGCAACAATGTAGCAACACTACTAGAACACAAACACAAACATTCCACATCATTTTACGTCGTGACTGTGACTTTGAAAAGACTGCAAGTATTTTATTCTTCTTCAAAACCTGTCTCGGTTCTCAGGTACGCATATTTAAGGCAAATGACTGGATTATGAACTAATCGTTTAGTTGGTAATGACATTGGAATAATGGAAGATAACAAATCATTTTCTTTTGTTAATGAATATGCATAGTAATTTTTAGATATTCCTATACATAGTTTTATTTCTTAGATTCTATTAGAAAAATAATAGTAATAGGAAAGGAAGATATTATAAATAATTTATTAATTCATTAAACATCTTATAATATAATGTATATACAATACTGATTATTTTTTACACAATCTATTTTATTTATAAAAATATAAATATCTCGCATAATTAAATAATATGTATAGAAAGACTGGCAATGCTAGAAAATTTGCGTAGCATAATTCTATTTTCTATTCCGGAAAAGTGAACACGACCTCTGATGAAATAGTATTATACTACTAACGACACACGTGACATTTTATTTAATTTGTTTAACACTTCTGAGTCTAGCCTTCTAAGCGGCCGTGGACCCCGAAGATACACGATGTCTTCAGAGTGGAAAATTAGACCTATTTTTTTTTAAGAATTTTTAAAAAAATCCTAAAAAAAACAATACTTAACGCACAAAACTCGACTCCTTATACAGTGTGTTCAAAAAAATTCCTAACTCGGAGTAGGCTATGAACAGAGAAACGTGTGTCTGATCATTATTCAATTCAAAAGTCAAGTTGTCAAAAATGATCTTGAAATGTAATTTTGAAGAGAAAAGACAATAAAGAAGGATACAGTATATTGACATTCGCCGTTTTCTAATTTGTTTCCATTTCTAAAATAAGATACAGGAAGAAAAGCTTTGATTTCTTTACAAAACATTTTTGACAATATCATGTCAAATTGACATACGTTTCTTTCTACATAGCCTACTCCGAGTTAGGAATTTTTTTGAGCACACTGTACTTGTTTTTTTTTACCTTCCGTCACCTTTAGGTAAGCAAGGTATTGTCTTTGGTCAAAATTTTTTACTATTTTGCGATGATGTGATTATGATTCTTTCGTATTTCTTTTCTTTACATCCATGTGAAGAGATGATTAGATTTTGGTCTTAATTGGTCAACCGGAAGTACCTTAATTTATGATATTAACAGTTTTTCTTGAAAAAATACTGTTAAATATTATTTTTCCATATTTAATGTTATTATAAATATTAAATAATAGTTTATTCTCTATACGATTTTATTACATTTTATACTTCATATTCAATGGATATAGAATTAAAAAATTATAAAGAAATTAAATTTCATTAAGCAGTTAGCTATGCTATAACAATGGAAACCGCTACTGTATTAAGAATATGCTGATTGACAGATGTCAGTGCCAAGTGCAATTGACATGTTTGTGTTATAATTTTGCTGGAAATATAGAATCTCTTAGGTACATGAAACTTTCTGTTTGGAATTTGTACTAAATACATAGAACTGACAGAAGGTAATGTACTTGAAATACGGAATCTTGTGCAAGAAACTTTCTATGGAAACTGTACTAAATATATGGAACTGACCGAAGGTAATGTGTTGGCCACATCAGATTTTTTAAACTTATTTTAAAAACTAATATAACGACCCGCTTGGAACATACATGTATCTTCGGGGTCCCCGGCCGCTTAGACGGCTAGACACTTCTGTGGACCAGCAGCTTTCTAATAGAAAAGTCAGAGAGTCTAGTCGTCATGGCAGCAGAGCCCCGAAGTTTTTTCTCAAAATCACTCCCCTAATAAGGATTTTGTTACATTCGTTATGTAACACACTGTTTAATGTACTACACAAATTCTCATAATCTTATACATATTATTTATTAAAAATCGTCAGGCCATACAATACTTTCTATCCATGCTACATATGGGGCAACTTTTGTATATACTCCAGGTATATTTTTGATTCCACATGATTTACCAAATGAAGTTATACCGATTATAGTGTATACTCCGTCGTTCTGTAATTGTAATGGACCTCCGGAATCCCCCTGAAAAAATCTTATAAACTTAAAAATTATGACTAATTAATTATGATATTTCTTACTTGACAAGTATCTTTCTCCTCTTTTCTCCCTCCGGCGCAAAACATCCTCTCATGTACAATCCCCTCCCTCAGTCTTCTACTCCCCTCCATATCTCTATACGACTCTTCACATTCCCCCTCTGAAAAAACATCCAAGTCGACCTTCTGAAGGACATCACTTTGTCGCCCTCCGAATTCTGTCAACCCCCACCCTGTCGCTGTGAGAGAAGCAACCCCTTCCCATTGGTTAGCTGGCAGACACGCCGGCTTAATAGAGGGGGATAAATCCAGGGGAGGGGATATTTCGGCCAATGCGATATCGTGGTATCTGGAGGGGCTACGGAACATAGGGTGGGGGATGAGGTTTGTGATTGGGTAATCGATGGCGGAGGGGGAAAGGAGGAGGGTGCCTAGACGGGCCCAACGAAGGGGACCACTGAAATAAAACAAATCGTAAGGTTAAGGGAAGTTTAGTTTAAATTGAAATTTCGTAGTTGTGGATTGGGGATCTGGATTCAATCCCGACCGACTCCACAATTATTTTAAATTTTAAATGGCACAAAAATTACCGCTGTTGTGCACTCTACACGGCAACAATGAGTGCCCATGAGATTACGCCTTTTAAGCGCCTCCACGGTACTAATATGTCATCATTATTACCGTCATCTGTTGTACAAAGCAGATTGGCAAATACAGCAATAGGTATAATACAAAATACAAGTGATGATATTAAAAGTCGGTGGAATGTTTGTCTATTGGTTTCATTCGCTCACGTTGCACTTAAAGATTAAACTAAGCTGGCATAATAAACCTCAAATGTAATCCCACGATAACAAACAAATGTGAAATAGTCAAATTGAAATCAGTGTTTACAGCGCCTCTGTTAGGAAAAAAACGCTTACACGGTACAAATATGTCATGACCATTACCAACATCTGCGTACAAAGCAGATTGGAACACCCAGCAATAGGTAACATGCCCTGATGATATATTTATTTATTTTTATTTAATGAGTAAGTTTATAACGAAGTCCTTAACCGAATTTTTAATCAAATCGGATATAAGTAAATCCTAAATGTTTATACCAAAAAAATTTAAAGCGGTCGCAAGTATATTCGAATTTACTATAGATTTAGGTCCACTTTTACAATTGATGGATAAACTATGGTATAGCTATCGGAGGTATAACTTTATCCTAGCAATTATACTTTCGATAAACAAGACTGTCTTTTACAATGCATTTTTATCTTTCAAATAGTTATACCAGGAATTACGTTAAATCACTTTAGGTTGGTATTGGCACAATAAAATTATCTTCTTGTTTGTTGTATTTTTCTTCAATATTGTTATTATTTCTGCCTTCTGATTTGCATTTTTCATGATGTTAGATGATATAAATGTTATTTTTGATTCTAATAGTGATGATGAATTACTTTATTGACATCTGTCAAACGTATGAACAACAACACATCGTTTGTGTTTACGTGGTAACCATAAGAACCAGGGATAAAGTTATCCGACGTTTATACGACCGATTTCCATAGGATAAGAAATACTGGTGTTTATTCATCTGAGGTTTATCCGAGGTTTGTAAAATACAATTTCCAATTTTATACCTGGTATAGCGTTATACGAGGTTTATGTAATGATTGTAAAAGTGGCCCTTAATTGGATTTATTACTGATACTGTTGACATATCAGCATAGAATGCGTAGAACATTATTTTGACGTCTCATTTACTTACATTTTTCATCTAACAAATTAATTATTTTTCTTTCCTGAATTAATTTCAAAAAATATTCTGTTTCTTGTTGCATCCACGGATTTCTCATTGCTATTCTAATAATTATGCTAATTTATCGTTGATATATATTAACTGTCAAACTATGAAAGATGAATGAATTAGTCTGTGTTTTTTTTATTGTTTCAGTGCCTACTATTGAATTTTCTGTTAAATCGCTGTTTATCTCGCGAAAGTAAATAGGATTTATGTATAAATCTCGTTGGTAATAAGTATATTTATATCGACGTCCTTAATCGGATTTCTAATCCAATCGGAATCGGATTTAAATAAATCCTAAATCTTGACTGTTTATACCAGAAAAATTTAAAGGGATCAAGTACATTCGAATTTACCGTAGATTTAATTGGATTTACTACTGACACTGTTGGCATAGCAGCCATAGCAACATAGAATGCGTAGATCATTATTGACTAGTATTAATCTTGACTCTTGACAATTTACTTAGTTTGTTTCATCTAACAAATCAATTATTTTTCTTTCCAGGATTAATTTAAAAAAATATCTGTTTCTTGTTGCGTCCACGGATTTCTCATTGCTCTTCTAATAATTATGCTAACTTATCGTTGACATCACGTTAACACATATTAACTGTCAAACTGAAAGCTGATTAAATTAAAATTGTTTCAGTGTATACCTACTATTGAATTTTTTGTTAAATCGCTGTTTATAACGTGAAAGTAAATCGGATTTATGTACAAATCTTCTTGGTAAAGTCGATTTAGAATCCGATTCTTAATCTAATCCAGATCGTTTACATCGTTTTTTTAAATACGATTTGTAATCCTAAATCAATTTAAATCCGATTAAGGACGTCGATATAAACATACTCAATCGATTTAGAATCCGATTCTAAATACAATTCAGATCGTTTACACCGTTTTCTTAAATACGATTTCTAATCCTAAATCCACTTAAATCCGGTTAAGGACATCGATATAAACATACTCATGATTTTGTTTTGGGTTCAAATTTAATTGCAATAAAAACTTACTATAATTGAGAGGTGAGGCAATGGGCCGCAGTTAGTATAAACTTTTGACTTATTAGACTTCCTCCACATAGCCACTTTTTTTCGCCACCGTCGGAATAGCCGAGCGCTGCCTAAAATAACAATAATTATATTAAATTACCCAATTAGTAATAATACTTTTTCTATCATTGTACATACCATGTGAGGAAATTCTTTCTCTAATGAATTTTTTCCTCCAACTAGAAAGGGTCCAGGTCGTCTGGTCAAATCTTCAAATGACCGGTCGCCACCAGAAATTGAAGGGGAAGTTGTCGTAGTTGTAGATAATTGTTTATAAATTTGACACTCTGAAATATTAAATTAACTTTGGACCAAAATAAAACTGATTGTTTAATTGACTAAAAAACGCTAAGTCCGTTAGAATGAACAACTGATTTACAGGCCTATTCTACTAAAAATATGTATAACGATATCGTTACCATACGACTGTCGCTAAGCATTTGGTTGAACGACTTTAATAACCACAAATGCCTAAAAGGTATTCTACTAATCATATCGTTATCGAGTTATCGTTATGATGAGTTTAACGATAATATCTAACCATGTTGATTTTGACAGAATAAATTTATATTTGTTTTTCAATTCAAATTTAAAATTTTCATAGTACCTAAAATTATTTATTATTCTCACCCTCGTTTTACAGTTTACACGCTCCATATCTACTTGCGCCGTATGAAATTTTATATAGGTATAAGTTTATAAAATGATCAACAATAATATTGCAGATTTCTATTAATGACATGATTATTAATGATTGACTTAATACCACATATGAATCCTTTTCTATTGATATCCTCCTTGCTACTGATTTCTAATAGCTTCCATGAGCAAAAAAATGCAAAGCTGCCATCATCTGAATTGAAAACAAAATATTTATGTGCATTCATATGTAATGTAATACCCATAAATAATAATTTATAAATAATCTAGAAATTTTTGCCATACCATCACTTCAACGAGTTCCTCATATATGGTGAAATTTTCGTAAATAAATCTCTACATGCTTCTTTACTCATAAAAAAAAAATACTCAAATTTTCCTCCGGTACAGTAAAAGGACGATTATATAAAATGTCATATTAAAAAATGTAATAATATAGTAATAATAATATCTTGCTCAGCTACAATTAATAAAATATCTTCATTAGCCATTTTTACTTTTGTTTTCAAAGTATAATTAATTTTACGACTTCAACGAGGCATGTGAAATTGTCATTCATAAACGACATAAAATAACGATAAGTAACGATACGTAACGATAAATAAAAAATCTGATGTGGCCAGCACATTACCTTCCGTCAGTTCTATGTATTTTGTACAAATTTCATACGGAAAGTTCCTTGCTAAATTAAATATTCTATTTCTTGTACATTACCTTCCGGCAGTTGTATGTATTTTATGCAAATTTCACACAGAAAATTATTATTTTGTGACGTTTTCTATATACAGTGTAATGTATCTGCAGAAATAAAAGATTTATTATTATTATTATTTCTTGTACATTACCTTAAAGCAGTTGTATGTATTTTATACAAATTCCATACAGAAAGCAAAAGATCCTATATTTCCAGCAAAATTATAAGACAGACACACTATGTCAATTTCACTTGACACTGACATCTTTCAATCAGTATTTTCTTAATATAGTAGCTGTTTCCACAGCTATGGCTACTTTATGAAATTTAATTTCTTTATAATTTTTTAACTCTATATCCATTTAATATTAAGTATAAAATGCAGTCAAATCGTATAGAGAATAAAATTTTCTTTAAAATTTATAATAACATCAAATGTGAAAAAATTATATTTAACATAGTTTTTTCAAGAAAAACTGTTAAAATCTTCAAATAATGGTACTTCCGGTTGACCAATTGTAACCAAAATCTAATCAGCTCTTCATATGGATGTAACGAAGAAGTATACGAAAAAATTATAATTTTTGTAACTGTAGTATTAGAGTTATCGCAGACGAAAATTTTGTTACACACACACACACATCCACACACACACACATCCACACACACACACACACACACACACACATACACACACACACACACACACACACACACACACACACACACACACACACACACACACACACACACACACACACACACACACACACACACACACACACACACACACACACACACACACACACATACAGACATCATCGTAAAAATAGTAAATTCGTATTCTAGGGACCCTAAAACGTGCTTATTGATTAAAAACTCATCATCGAATTTTTTGACCAAAGACAATACCTTCCTTACCTAAAGGTGACGGAAGGTAATTAGCAGAATAGGGTTTTGGCAAAAATCGTTATTATAACTACATGTCGCCTGGTAACGACTCGTAACGATACCTATTTTTTTAGTAGAATAGGCCTGTAAGGGTAATTAGCGAGCATTGTTTTTCTCTTTCAATCGTTTATGGATTGTTTCGTAGAAAAATATTTTTTCGCTAACTATTATTTGAAGTTTTGTCTAAAATAATAAGTTAACAGCTATTCTATAGGTACTCTAGTCGAGACATTAACCTCTTTGCAAACATCAAACATCTTTTTAAGTTTGGATCATTAAATTTTATTATTTATTGTATTGTATTACTCAAGGTTACTCATTGTAACCAAATATTCTTATTCATAATCTCATGGCCATCTAATTCGTCTTGTCTTCATTTCTCGCTTCGATAACTTTGAATTGTCTTCCGAGAAATATTTAATATAATTTAATAAATCTTTTGTTAAAGTTATGAATAATTATTTATATCTTTACTTAATAACATCTTGCGTCTTTACTTACTTCTTTCGCTGAGACGAGGGTTGAAAGGAACAGCTAAAGAACAGCAAACTATAGGGATACTTCGAATAAAACTACATGTTTTAGGGTGCTGTCGGGACCTTACTAAATGTATGGCGCTAGGGCATTCGGAAAGACGGACGCATCTACCTTCTTCGTTGAAGGGTAGCATACAACGGTCACCTAAATAAAATTAGTATTCGGTTAATCGAATAACTAGTTAATTCAATATTTATAACAGCACTAATTTACAGTAGTACGCTGATTTGAAAAAATCAATGTGTTATAATTGTTTCCCTCATTTGTGAAGAGCCCAGAGGAAAAAAGGATGAATGTCAATTTTCCAGCAAAATGAGATGATTAGTCCTACTAATATATAGTCCTAAGATACATGAGCGAAAAAAGATGACGGTCCAAGCATTTTTGTTAGTAGATTCAGTAGTCAGTAAAATTCTATTAGGTCCCATATAAGTTGAAACTCGACGAATCTGTGGGTATAATAATGACCAATCTTAGTTTTGGACTAAGAGTTAATTCATTATTTTACTTAAAAAATAAGATTCATGCAGTTTTGTTTAAATAATATGAATACATCAAAAATTCAACATTGCCTAACAAAATAATGTATGATGTTGTTATGTACTCTCAACTCATTTCCATTACATCTACCTTAGTACTACAGAAGGGGTCTACACATCATTCCTAACACACTTTCTTAGAGTAACCCGTTCTGCTCGTCCTATATTCTGATTACGCGGCTCACGTGTATTTTTTGAAGACACATTAGCAGTCTTTTCAAATTTTGTCACGAATTTAGCTCTTCATTCGTATAAATGTTCATTTTTTAATCATATCAGACAACAAAACTAGAGACAAAATCAAATTATCAGAAACGTCAAATAAGTTAACTTACGTTGTGACAGATAAAACGTCAAACATTTATTTATTTTTTGTTCAATTCCATGGCTGTCGATATTTCCAACGTAATTTTCGATATTTTCATATTTAATTTCTGTCGTAAAAATGCATGGAAAGGAAATTCTGTTTATTGATTTAGATGCAGAATTTTATGCTCTAAAACTTTTACTTGACGCATTTTTGCTTTAAATAATTAGGCGAGCAGGAAATTGCAAAAAACTAATTTCCCATGTTAATCTCCTATGTACACCTTTGACAGACACACGGTATAATGTTTTGTACATTCAAACCGTTATATTTAGCGCAAAATGGATCAGAAACAGAGTTGTAGAAGATAAAATTATCTTTTAAAAATTCATAAAAAATCCGATTTGTTCCCACGTTGCAATTGCTGTTGGTCGATCTTCAGTAGTATAACCCAATGGGAGGGAATTTTCCTCTGAATTTCCCTTTTTCATAGAGATTTTACAGTTATGAGAGAAAAAGATTTTATATTAGGAAGAGGGAAAATATATAAATTTATCGAAAATTATCATTATATGTATGAATAAAAAATACAAATGACAGTGTGAAAATTATTTTAGAAAAAATAACGGCTTTCAACAGCTTCAAACTAGAAAACGGTTAAGGATAAGAAAAAAATTAATAGAAACTACTTTATGCCAAATTTTGTCAGCTTTAATTTTGTATTGTATATAAAGACGTTTACATTAGGACCAATTATTATCGAGATATAAGCGAAAACTCAAAAAAGGGACACATTTTGCTATGAAGTTAGCTCCCCAGGACTTTTGATATATTCATCTTCAAACACAGCCCAAAACTCAAAAAAAGTGCGCACAAAAGTCTTTCTAGAAACCTTTCCTTGATTGGACTATCAAGCAGCTGTTTTAAGAAAGAATCTAAATAATGTTCATAACAATTTTGTTAAAATAATCTTATTCACTTCATACAGTTTTTAATTGTTTTCTATTGCTTTTTGTTATCCGGTAGGCCCATATTTTTGTATCGCCAACTCTTACAAATTCATATTTATTTTGAATCACAAAATCACAACATTTTAAAATTACCCAGGCAATTACAAATAAATATTTTTCTCCATACCTTCATATAAGGTCGCGAAACATCCAACAACAAGGCACAACAATACGGCACTTCTCTTGATCATGTCTTCATTAACTTATCACTGCTTAGATTGAAATGATGGGAGCAATTTTAGTCCTCGGTCTCTCAGACCGCGTGTTGCGAACTCTCACGTCATGTCTTCCTCATTATCTCCTCCACTCAAAATTTATTTGTAGAGTAAACACTTCTAAAAACACTCATCAGTATGACGAAGTAACAGGATTTAAAAAATAGTTATTACTTTTTTATTACAACGAAATGTTGACAATGTAATTTTACCGCTATTATATAGAATTGTTGGTAATTTCAAAAACTTTTATTTTACTTTATTTGGGATTTCTTTGACTACATAAATGAATGAAGGTAAAAACGGATAAAACAATCCTACGTTTCGGCAGCCAATCTGCCTTCCTTTGGTAACTTGTAGTTTCTTTGAGGAAGGCAAATTGGCTGCCGAAACGTCGGATTTGTATTAAAACAAGTTTCAACAAATTTTAAATTTGCTCCGCTCTGTTAAAATAAAAACATGCATTCCATGAAAACTTAAAGGTACGTTACCTGTTCTGAATGCTATGTATAGTAAAATAATCTTACTGTTCCTTAACACAAATGCTGCTAATTCGGATACCGCTTTGTCATAATTACGTTCATTATAGTTTTATTGCTGGAAGCGATAGAGTCAATTTTTACCTCTCGCTAAGAGAGGTATTGAATTCATGCTAAAAATCGCATATCCAGATTTTAGAGAATAAGCACGTTTTAAGGTGACTAGAATCCGATTATAACATTTTTACGATGGTATCCGTATGTATGAGTGGATGTGTGGATGTTGGATCCACGATTTCTCAAATACTATAAGACTTAAGACATTTTTAACTACGGATTCCTCAATCTAACAATAATGGGAAGAGTTGATTAAGTTTTGGTAACAATTGGACAACCGGAAATATAATAGTTCCAAGAAAAAAATCATCTAAATATTATTTATCGAAAATTTATGTAAATACTTATATTAATGAAAGTTAAATTCTTTATTTGATAAATATAAATTCATTATTATATCTTCTATAGATTTAGAGATAAAGAAATGCATATAAAATAATTTGATGTAAAAAATCTCAGATCAAATTACTTTAAGGCAAGAAATTCAAATGTTTGTAATTGACACATAAATGTAATTGTCAAAAATATTTGTATGCCATTGTCAAAAATATTTGTACATCATTATGAAGATTATGAAAATAAAAAAAAGTCAACAACGCAAAAGAATATACGTAAAAAAGAATATAAAAGGAATTTGCGAAAAATGACGAATATAAAGAAAAAAAGGAAAGTAGAAAATGAAAATTTCAGGATATTGAATATAAAGAAAATGTATGTATTGCAAATAATTTATATTAAAATTTCCCATGGATTTTGCATATATATGTGAGAATTATTTTGTAGTGAGACATTAATATATGTATTTGTATTTAAAAATATTTTTTGTTTTATGCGTACAACCAGGTAAAATATCTGGCGAGAGGTTATGTGCTGGCCACATCAGATTTTATTTACTATATTAAGGTTGCCTATAGAAAGTAGGATAGTCCTACAATATGATTTTCCAAGACAACGGCTTTTGAAGTAATAAGTATTGCATATTAATTTTAGTAAAGTATATTAATATCAAATAAAAATAATGAAAAATTATTTGGTATTTATAAATGAATTTTTAAATTGAAAAATATGCTTAAAACGACCGCCAAGTGACGTCATGGCCCTAGCGTGGTCACACAATGAAGTTGGTTCATTGGTTCATTTGATGGTGTTTGCGCGCATGTCTGGCTTTTCCGCGAATTATTTTGTTGACGTACGTAACAAAAAAATGTGGTTAAACTTTAATGTATTTACAAAGAAAAAAAGTAATTTTCTGTAATGTTCATCTATTTCGGAACAGATTGACATTGAATCATACAACATTAAAAATTGACACAACTTAACAAAAATAAAAATTAACCAAGTGAATGATATCTTTGAATATGACAAGGAAATTAAATATTCTTTTACATTTAATACCAATAAAAATAACACAACCAACAATATATTAAATATAAATAATGTTTTCAAACTTAAATCTATAATAATTATTAGTAGTACCACTAATGCGCTTTAGAAATTTGACATTGACGTATACCGTTTGATTTTGTGTTATGCTGATGTCTGAAAGTAGCGGTAGTGGGAATAAAAATACCAGAGAAACGAGGATTATTTCGTGGTTGCCGTGGTCTTTACCAACCAAATAGAAACCGGTAAATAATTTTAGGACTTACTGAACACAAAACCGTATACCTGATCGAACCGGTTGCGTTACGGAACATACTATAAGCGTGAATTACACAATGAAGTTTCTCTTTTCAAGTGACTTGAAAAGTTTTCTTTCTCGCAAGATAGACAGAAGTGTGCTATTATAGGGATGACAAAAAGATGATTACGCATAACTGTATTATAACTGTTTGTTTACATTTTAGTTACCATGGCGGAAAATGAAAGATTACACTCTGCGGGCGGTAAAGTGTAAAGAAAAAGCCCGCCGGGCGGTAAAGAATATGACAAAAAAAAAACAAATAACGGTAAATGATATTTTATTTGTGAACATTTATAATACAGTTGGATTTTTTTCCTCCAAATGAATTGTCTCTGAAGATTTCTTTAACTGGAGATTCAACTGATTTCTGTCTTTTTCAGTTGCAGAAATGTCAGATGACAGACCAGATTTATCATGGTCTTTAGTACCAATAATCAGTCGAGCTGTTTTATATATTTTAGACTGAAAAGTAAGCACAATCTACAGAATAACAATATATACTTGTAATATTGATATATTACCATACTTTTTCATTGAAATATGCGAGCAACACAGTTTCGTTCAAAATTGTCACATTTTTTCTGTCAACCAGGCATGCAACACATCGTATTCGTTTTGATATCGGTCCTTTGACTTACCAGGACAGAAATCCGCTAAAGCTACATTAGCTTCTAGCAAAATTTTTTCAGAAATTTCAGTATCATATTCAGGTTGAAGCTCCATGCTTAACTTTTTTAATTATTTGTTTACACAAAACAAATGGTTACCAATACAACGCATCGCCTAAATGTTTCTTGGCATAGCCATCTGGTCATCTACTATTTTTTACATACCAACAAGCTTTTAGTCATGCAATTAAAAATTACGTTTCATTTGGTTTCATTTGTACGTAAAACGTTGTACGTACCTAAGGCCGAAAGAGGTTTACGCCCTTGAACAAATAAAAACCCTCCGCTTCGCGTCGGGCTTCAAATTTCGTTCACGGCGTAAACCCTGTCTTTCGGCCCTCTATACGTAAATAACTATTACCTACCCTAGGGACCTCAGTAACGCATAGGCAACTTTAGGCATTGGTAGAGCCGGATTATACAATAGATATATTAGGTGAGTTACCTTTAGAACCTATGAAAACTTCACGGGTTTACGAAAATTTTATTCAATTTATTTTTGAGAATATTATTATTTTGTAATAATGATATATTTATTAATTTATAATAGCTATTAATATCAATAATACTCGTAAAATCAATGTTTGTTTAGAAGTATGACGTCATAATATTAATGACATCCATCTTAATATCATAATTATAATTTAATTTACTAATTTAATCTATGACGTTATACATAGGAAACATTACACCATTTTCAAAAATATGTTTATTTGATATCTGAAAAGTGGCTGATAGATCATTCGATCATTGTGGTTTATTATTCATTTAAGATGAGGAAACTTTTCTAAAATTACTATATTTTAAAAATTGTATCATCACTTATCAAATCTTTGACGTGAAGAAATATTAACAATTTGCAGAGAAAAATTATTTATTTATTGTTGGTTATTACAAAAATTATCTATATTCTACAATGGCAGTCTTAAACAGTGTGTTTTTGAAGATATTTTCAATGTGAAAGAATATAAAGAATATAATATATTGATGACGTATTAGTTCGGCCATATGACGCTCTCTAGCCATGGTAAATAATATGAAACTTTGGTGTTGACTCCAGGTACAGATCCTCCACATATTTTACCAAATGACGTCACACCCATTATACTCCAAATCCGTTCGTCTAGGGTGTAAGTTTGGAGAGGACCACCAGAATCGCCCTACAAAAAAAAAATATGTATTAATCTAAAGAGATTGTTTTAAAAACATTGTAAAAGAGAAGGGTATACACAGTGTGGCTATATAAAGTTTTAAGGGTGATTTTCTGTATCGTCATCCAACAGAGTAGTCAAGATTACTCAATGGTTGACATGTTGAGTAATCTTGACTACTCTGTTTAACTTTTCACTTGTTGTATTACTGATGATGAGAACTTAGTTCTCGAAATACGTATCTAGTTTTTATTAAAATTAATTTTAAGGTTAAGGGGTAATTATAATAGTTTTAGTTATGTTCAGTAATCTTGACTACTCTGTTTAACTTTCTCTTGTTGTACTACTGATGATGAGAACTTAGTTCTCGAAATACGTATTTAGTTTTTATTAAAATTAATTTTAAGGTTAAGGGGTAATTTTATTAGTTTTAGTTATATTTAACCTTAGACTCTATCTATTTTTAATATTGGTTCTGTACAGCTCTCGTACTTATCAGTGTATAGTTAAAAAATAAATTGTAATTTTGATGAAATACCGGCTTGTGTCTTTATGTATAAGGGAAGTGCCAAAACATTATGTATATTCTAAATTCTAATTAATACTTTACCTGACAAGTATCATGATTATTATACCTCCCCCCTGCACAAAACTGCCCCTCTTTTATCCCCTCTCTCAACCTCCTCAACCCTGCAATATTCTCATAAGTCCTGTTACATTCCCCTTCACTGTACACTTCTATAACCACTTTCTGCAGCGTCTCACTTCTATCCCCTCCTTGATCAGTCAACCCCCACCCCGTAGCGGTCACCTCTTCCCCGGTTTTGATTGGCTGATTGCTCAAACACGCTGGTTTCACGAAGGGGGAGAACTGAGCCGAACGAGCCAGGCGTATAAGAGCTATGTCGTTATATGTGGCAGGGGGACGATAGTCAGGGTGGGGGTGAATGCTGGAGATGAGGTAGTCGGTAGGGGGGTTGTCGGAAGTGGGGGAAGATGCTGGTAAGGCGGTGACGGCCAGTCGGATGCGGGAGACTCTGCCACTAAAACAAAAAAATATTAGTAGTGTGATACAAGTATCAAAATTTAAACATTACTATTTGATTCTGGGATCCTTCGGGTACCCGGTTATTTAATTGCATAAATAATCGATTTTTGTTGCAAATAAATTGATTTCAGAAATTGATCGGTTCTCAATTATGGTACTGAAAGAAGCTGAACCTCTACTTTTGATCTTCAGATTTTAAGCGTCGATAATTATCTTAATAAAAAAATTTCGTAAAGGAGTTTTAGGCGTCTTATGGGCTCTTGAAAAGCCAAATACAAATGCCATCATAAAATGGAAGGTGTCAGCTATCGTCTCATATTTTTTGACGTATGTCTACCTTACGAGTGATAGTTTTGCTCCATCGAGAGAGCAAGCCAGCTCAACTTGGTGCCGGTCCCAAGCCCAGGTAAATGGTGAGGGTTGGTGGCAGGAGTTTTAGGCGTCTTATGGGCTCTTGAAAAGCCAAATACAAATGCAATCATAAAATGGTAGGTGTCAGCTATCGTCTCATATTTTTTGACGTATGTCTTCTTTACGAGTGATAGTTTTGCTCTATAGAGGGAGCAAGCAAGCTCAACTTGGTGCCGGTCCCAAGCCCGGATAAATGGTGAGGGGTTGGTGGTAGGAGTTTTATGCGTCTTATGGGCTCATGAATGGCCAAATACAATCATAAAATGGAAGGTGTCAGCTATCGTATCATATTTTTTGACGTATGTCTGCTTTACGAGTGATAGTTTTGCTCTATAGAGGGAGCAAGCAAGCTCAACTTGGTGCCGGTCCCAAGCCCGGATAAATGGTGAGGGGTTGGTGGTAGGAGTTTTATGCGTCTTATGGGCTCTTGAATGGCCAAATACAAATGCAATCATAAAATGGAAGGTGTCAGCTATCGTCTCATATTTTTTGACGTATGTCTGCTTTACGAGTGATAGTTTTGCTCTATAGAGGGAGCAAGCAAGCTCAACTTGGTGCCGGCCCCAAGCCCGGATAAATGGTGAGGGGTTGGTGGCAGGAGTTTTAGGCGTCTTATGGTCTCTTGAAAGGCCAAATACAAATGCGACCATAAAATGGGACATGTCAGCTATCGTCTTATATTTTTTGACGTATGTCTACTTTACGAGTGATAGTTTTGCTCCATCGAGGGAGCAAGCCAGCTCAACTTGGTGCCAGTCCCAAGCTCAGGTAAATGGTGAGGGTTGGCGGCAGGAGTTTTAGGCGTCTTATGGGCTCTTGAAAAGCCAAATACAAATGCAATCACAAAATGGAAGGTGTCAGCTATCGTCTCATATTTTTTGACGTATGTCTACTTTACGAGTGATAGTTTTGCTCCATCGAGGGAGCAAGCCAACTCAACTTGGTGCCAGTCTCAAGCTCAGATAAATGGTGAGGGTTGGTGGCAGGAGTTTTAGACGTCTTATGGGTTCTTGAGTGGCCAAATACAAATGCGATCATAAAATGGGAGGTGTCAGCTATCGTCTTATATTTTTTGACGTATGTCTACTTTACGAGTGATAGTTTTGCTCCATCGAGGGAGCAAACCAGCTCAACTTGGTGCCAGTCCCAAGCTCAGGTAAATGGCGAGGGTTGGCGGCAGGAGTTTTAGGCGTCTTATGGGCTCTTGAAAAGCCAAATACAAATGCAATCACAAAATGGAAGGTGTCAGATATCGTCTCATATTTTTTGACGTATGTCTACTTTACGAGTGGTAGTTTTGCTCCATCGAGGGACCAAGCCAGCTCAATTTGGTGCCGATCCCAAGCCCGGGTAAATGGTGAGGGTTGGTGGCAGGAAGGGCACCCGACTATAAAATTTTCGACAATACCAAAGATAGAAAGTGTAGGATTGGAAAGTGGCACAAGTATAAGAGACTAGAATAATGTGCCTCGTAAGTGATATGCAGTTACAGCCTCGCCTGACCCTTGCGCCAAGTCAGTTAGGGCTACCCCGTCATGGTCGGGGTTAAATAAGCTTGTCCTCAGGATTGGATTTCTCTGCCAGGAGTATGAGGAAGGCCAAAGAAAAGGTGGAAGGCTGTGTCACAGAAGACTTGAGAGAAAAAGAACTGGGTGAAGAAGATGCCGTTGGGCAGGAAAGAGTGGAAGAGAAGAAGGAACAGCGACCCCTAATAAGCTAAAGAAGAAGAATCCGAACAAATTAATTGCACCCTCGTTAAAAGATGTCAAGAAACTGTTAGATTTCAGCTAAAAAAACCGTAGAATTATGACAGTTACTGAACATTTCCCTCAGTGAATCCATTTATATAAAATTAGTGAAGCTGAAAGCAGTATCTGTTGACTCGGCGAAGAGTACAAAGAAACTTGGAAACACGTAAGCAATAGCCATTTGAAGCCTGAATTAAATTAAACAACCATTTTAGTACAACAAAGTTGTTAGGGAAACTGACTCCTGGACCAGTGTCTGGCTTCATGAGAATTATAGAACTGCTTCAAAAAAATCAGTTAGGACTTACGTTACGAAAAAATAAAAATAAAGAGTTCATACAATAGATTGATTTACATTGTGCTGAATTGGTTTTTAGAAGCATGGCTATTAGACTGACCAATTAAGAAAGGCCTCTGAATTTATTAGCGGAATTCTGTAGACAGAAAAATACTTACTAAGAAATATGCACAAGACAATGGGCAGCAGTAAGAACAAAATTTTCGCTGACCAAACTTCCTCCACATTGCCACATTATTTGATCGCGATTTGTATATCCCAAAGCAGCCTATAAACAAAAATACATATCGTATGTAATAAATATAATTATTATTTTTAATCCATTCATAAAACATTGAAACATTGCACACTGCGTTTTTCTTATCTATTATTAAATTTTTTAATTTTAATGATAAGAAATACATCACCAA
The DNA here is from genome assembly GCA_963082715.1 of Harpalus rubripes. Lineage (NCBI taxonomy): Eukaryota > Metazoa > Arthropoda > Insecta > Coleoptera > Carabidae > Harpalus > Harpalus rubripes. The sequence goes on along the minus strand of OY720453.1, from coordinate 68,514,629 downwards.
AATTAACAAATTTGAGTCATTTTTCAAGGGGAATTATCTTCACAAATTTGTAATTTTTATCGTGTGAGTCAGTTTTCATTCTTACCATATGTGGAAATTCTCTGGGTTCAGCGTCCACTCCTCCGACGATAGCGAAAATTTGGAATTCTGGAACGAAGGTGGCATACTCCCGACATTCTAAAGAGAGAGAGAATTTTTTTATATTTATGAGTTTGTTAGGTTGTTAAATAAATAACGTGTCAAATTAACATTTACAAACAATGTTATGAATATTGTTAAATGTAAATAAATATATATTGGAAAAATTGTCGCGAAAAAAAAATTACGTTCACGTGGATGTTTGTAGGTTCTTTCTCAATTTAATCGGCAACCCTTCTAGGGGGGTTAGGGGCATAAATCCTTTTTCAATAATTGTGTACAAGTCGTGTCCACTCTTTTTTGTTGTTCTTCTATGTTATTGTCTCCGACCTTTAACGTTATTAAATAAATGAGTATAATCAGAAAATCAGATGGACATTTATTCACGTTTTTAATTTTAAATTTTTCACACTTTATACCAGTGCCTGTGACGGTCGTATTATTCATAAGACTAAAGTATTTTATCTTTTTTATTTATTTAAAGTGACCTATTTATCTTTTAATGTATATTTTTCCTACAACCGTGCGTGAAAAGTACTTAAAGTAAATAAGCTAGGCAACATTAAAATTCGGTTAATTTACCTGTCAAGTATATAATTAGGTAGTAAATAATAATGAAAGTAATAAAATTTATTAAGAAATATGAATATATACTGTAAATGAAACAAGTCTAATATTGTTTTTAACTGATTGAGTACTAATCTAATTTTTAAGAACAGTAACATTTTTTTGACATGTATTCTAACATAGCCTAATTTTTAATATTAATATTAAATGTACAATTTGTACATTATAAAAGACTAATCATCGTCTGTTTGAGATTCTTCCAAGTGTTTAAGTTACATTTTGTACAGTGTTATGAGAAACAGTACTTAGAGTATTTGAAGCTGCTGGATGCCTGTACACTCAATATTATGAGAAACTTCAATACCATTTCGGTTGTAGGAAAAATGTTGTATGCAACACGTGTGTAAAATAGTATTTTTTGTCTCGTGCTACAATTTCCGCACGCACTCGACCAAAAAAGTACTACTTTACACACTTGTTACATAAATAACTATTTTATTTATTATTTGGTTTTTTTAAAAATATTTTTTCAATATCTATCGGTAGTCACATGGGCCAAGTATGAAATTTTGCATGCGAGCTAGAAATAAAGAAACGTAAAATATCCACGGGTGGACACGGGGTCCGACAGAAGTGAAACAAAATTTCCACCGGTGGCCACATGGGGCTCGGGGTTAATGAGTTAAATATGATAAAATTTAGGCTGGTCATTAGGATATCTAATATATATATATATATATATATATATATATATATATATATATATATATATATATATATATATATATATATAAAGTCCCAGTCGACCCTTCATGTTTATTAATATTTAATATATTTTGTAAGTCTGTTAATGTATATTAATTCAATATCTTTATTATTTCAGTGTGGTAGCTGTGTGCGCAGATTTCAAATTGATCCCACTCAATCTTCTCATCAACAAAGGTAAGTACTACTATGATTTGCCCATATTAATTAATTAATTCAGAATATTATAAACTAATAGTAAATAATAGTAAAATTAAATAATTAAAATCATAGATATGGGCTATAGGATCCAGGAGAAATTTATTTAAACGAAGAAAGAATTGTGAAAAATTCATGGACCTCGCTGGGATTGGGAAGCTCTGGGTTCGAATTCCAGCGACGTCCATGAATTTTTCACAATTCTTTCTTCGTTTAAGTAAATTTCTCCTAGATCCTATAGCCCATTTCTACGATTTAGACATTTAGGTTGGATCTCAAATAATTAATCTAAAATTAAATAAATATTATGTGCTCTTTTTGTAAGTACATACTTCGTTGGCTAATAGATTCCTGGATAGCTGCAATAGTTCCACAACAAACTAATGGTGCATTACCATTGAAACCACATGGTTTTACGTAATTACCATCTTTTATGGCACTTATAGCTTGTGGACATTGTCTTAGAGGAATACATTTTCCAGTTCCACTTTCGTCAGTAGTGCATTTTTCTCCTAAGACAAAAATACAAAAAATAAATATTTTTACATTACATTTTAATTTTTAAATTATTTTACGAAATGCTCACAATATTTTATTCATACTATTTGAACAAATAGTTCTCGCACATTTTTAAAAATAAATAACCTATATATATATATATATATATATATATATATATATATATATATATATATATATATATATACCGTGTGTCTGTCTTAAAGGTGTACATAGGAGATTAACATGGGAAATCAGTTTTTTGCAATTTCCTGCTCGCCTAATGATTTTAAGAAAAAATGCGTCAAGTAAAAGTTTTAGAGCATAAAATTCTGCATCTAAGTCAATAAACAGAATTACCTTTCCATGAATTGTAACGACAGAAATTAAATATGAAAATATCGAAAATTACGTTGAAAATATCGACAGCCATGGAATTGAACAAAAAATAAATAAATGCTTGACGTTTTATCTATCACAACGTAAGTTAACTTATTTGACGTTTCTGACAATTTGATTTTGTCTCTAGTTTTATTGCTTGAAATGATTAAAAATGAACATTTATACGAATGAAGAGCTAAATTCGTGACAAAATTTGAAAAAACTGCTAATGTGTCTTCAAAAAATACACGTGAGCCGCGTAATCAGAATATAGGACGAGCAGAACATGCGTTACTCTAAGAAAGAGTGTTAGGAATAAGAGTAGACCCTTTCTGTAGTACGAAGGTAGATGTATTGGAAATGAGTTGAGAGTACATAACAGCATCATACATAATTTTGTTGCGCAATGTTGAATTTTTGATATTTTCATATTATTTAAACAAAACTGTATTTTCTTAACTTTATTTATTAATTTTATATATCTATTATTGCCATAATTAACGATATTTGTTCAAATCAAATTGTCAGAAACGGCAAATAAGTTAACGATCTTCCTCCCTCCTTGAAGTTAACTTACGTTGTGACAGATCCCGTGACAGATAAAACTTCAAGCATTTATTTATTTTTTGTTCAATTCCATGGCTGTCGATATTTTCAACTTAATTTTCGACATTTTCATATTAAATTTCTGTCGTTATAAAGCATGTAAAGGTAATTCTGTTTATTGTTTTAGATGTAGAATTTTATACCCTAAAACTTTTATTTGACGCATTTTTGCTTAAAATAATTAGGCGAGCAGGAAATTGCAAAAAACTGATTTCCCATGTTAATCTCCTATGTACACCTTTAAAATAGACACACGGTATATATATATATATATATATATATATATATATATATATATGTTAAATTTTGTAATAAACAGACACGGAATCATAAAATGTTTGTGATAACTGTAATATACTTTATTATGTTAAATTATATGAAATATTACTGTGAAAATGACAATTAATTGTAGCAATATATTTGTCTGATAGTCTGCATATTTAAATGTATGGAAATTCTCAATAATTTACGTTGTTTACGTACTTAATTTTTCATTTTTTATTTTTATGTATTATTTGCTAATCTAAAGCCATATTTTATTTTTTATTGTTAACATGCACACATTCATACTATGTATTTGTATATAATCTATAGCAATATTATTTTATTTTTTCTTAATAATAAAGCACGGAATTTGACACTATTTTTTTCACAGAAGAAGAATAATAAAACTTAATATATTATGTTAATATTCGAAGAACGCAAAATGTTTATTATTCCTAAAAAGTCTATTAAAGGAAATGTTAAATTTGCCTATTTTTAATTTACTCCAATCTTTGACATTATATACATTTTAATGCCATTTTTCTCAAAATTTTGAATGAAAGTTATAACACAAAAATAAATGTTTTCATTTCATTATTATTTAATAATTTAACAAACAATGGTTAAAACATAATATAATGTGGTTCACTTTTCACACATTTTTGAGTGCCTGACAAACATTTTTATGATAGAAATAATGTAGACAAATTGGCACACCAAGAAATGTGTAGGTACCTATTTGTTTATAAAAAATGACAAACATGGTACCCAACCTTTTAATAGTATATTAAAAAATCTGATGTGGCCAGCACATAACTGCTCGCCAGATATTTTACCCTACCTGGTTTACGCAAAAAACGAAAAATATTTTTAAATACAAATACATATATTCATGTCTCACTATAAAATAATTCTCACATATATTTGCAAAATGTATGGGATATTTTAATATAAATTATGTACAATACATACATTTTCTTTATATTCAGTATCCTGAAATTTTCTCTTTCTACTTTCTTTTTCTTTATATTCGTCATTTTTTCGCAAATTCCTTTTATATTCTTTTTTACGTATATTCTTTTGCGTTGTTGACTTTTTATTTATTTTCATAATCTTCATAATGATGTACAAATATTTTTGACAGTGGCATAAAAATATTTTTGACAGTGACATTTATGTGTCAATTACAAACATTTGAATTTCTTGCCTTGTAGTAGTTTGATCAGGGAATTTTTATATCAAATTATTTTATTTGCATTTCTATATCCCTAAATCTATAGAAGATATAATAATGAATTTATATTTATGGAACAAAGAATTTAACGTTTTTTAATATAAGTATTTACATAAATTTTCGATAAATAATATTTAGATGATTTTTTTCTTGTAACTACTACTTCCGGTTGTCCAATTGTTACCAAAACTTAATCAACTCTTCCCATTATTGTTAGATTGAGGAATCCGTAGTTAAAAATGTCTTTAGTCTTATAGTATTTGAGAAATCGTGGATCCAACATACACACACATACGGACATAATCGTAAAAATGTTATAATCGAATTCTAGTGACTTTAAAACGTGCTTATTCACTAAAATCTGAATATGCCATAAACAGCTTCATAGGCAATCTGTTGTATATATATATATATATATATATATATATATATATATATATATATATATATATATATATATATATATATACAGGTTTTAGAAAATATAAATTTATTAGTATTATTTGACTGTTAGTATGATGTTAGGGATGATGAGAAAATAATGGGAGACGCAGTCTTGGTAAACAGTGTTTATTAAATAGTTAATTAAATGACTATTTAATAAATACTGTTTACCAAGACTACATCTTCAATTATTTTTTCATCATCCCTTATAAAACATGTTTTTACACTAATTTTCTATTGAGGTAATTTTTATAATTTTACGAGTTTTCTAAAAAGGGTAACTTGTCAAAAATGTAACAGTGTTTTTTATCAGATATTTGATCGCGCTTCCCGTTAAATATTTTAACTTCACAGATGAAAATTCATTGTTGACTGACAGCAATTTGAGGTTATATGTCATTCATCTGTCAATTTTGAAAGCAGTCAGTCATACCACCTCTAGAAAACGAAAAGCTCCAAAAACAGTGCGTTTATAGATACTCTTAACGATGTGTTTTCAGTGCGTTTATACACTCATTAAGACACCGAAATAGAAAAAATATGTTTTATACAAATTTTATTATTTCATTTAAAAAAAGTACGTTTATTTACCATTGTTCTGCTGAGCGTAGCTTCCACTAACTAAGAACACTAACACAACAATTTTCTTTATCACCATTTTCAAAACTTATCTTTCGCGCTTCTTTCGTCCTTCTGTTCATACTACCGGTTTCCACTTATTGAAATACCAAAAAATGTAGGCATATTGGTGGGGTTTACGCGTACGAGATTCTTGGAAACGCACCTCTACTCACTATTTCGATTCACCATAGTTTTTCATTGCCAAAAAAATGAGTAAACTAAGTACAACGTGTCTACAACCTTGAAGATGGACTGTAGATTATTTTAACTGGCAAACAAAAGTTTTATGGTAAAAAGTTGTAATAAAACAAGATGTAAATAAGAAATAAATTTGTGTAAATTAGATGCGCGATGCAATTCATTCAATTTAATTCCAGTAATTATAAAATAAATACAAATTAAAATTTAATACAGAATTGTTTTAGATAAATAAATATATCTCTCATTATATTTATTCGTATAAGGTAATTTATAATGAGTTTAACAAACTTTAACAGCTTATTTTTCAGGCCATATCATATCAACAAATTATTTAATTTTTAAATTAGTTTGCAAATTAGGAAATGGTACTTTACGGAAGATAAAGCGGTCTTTTAAGTATAGGCAACAGTAGATTTTTTAAAATTATTAATCTTAATTAATATTGTAGATAAATGTGACTGGCATTAGAATATAATTACAATAAAACTGGATGTTGTCTTATTGGTACATATACCACTAATTGCATGGTGAATAATTTCCTGTATTTTTATCTCATTTATAAACTAATAGCATAATTGCGGTAACCGCATCTATTTATTTTTATCAGTTACACTTACATTTTAAATAAAAGTAATTGAATACAGAAATAAACACTTAACAAATAGACGATTATTTTTGAAAATCCCCTTTTAATAAATATTTCAATCAAATTAGCTGAGAATATACATGAATAGGAATATATAATTAGTGATGCACGATGAGGCGAGAGTACTCTCGCATCTCGTCTCGTCTCGACGAGAGCGAGATTGCAATTTAAAATTCGAGGCGAGATCGATATAACAACTGCGAGAAGCGAGAAATCTCGCGAGAGTCTCACAATAAAAAGTATTTATAACTTTATAGCTTTGATTCATAAATTCAATGAAAAATGCACCGTACAGGGAGTGGAGTCACCGGTAATTCGTGCATAGAACAGGTGAATGTGAATATTATATGAATTGGCTATATTTTTTTGAGTGTATTTAGAGTCGAATCATATCGGTCGCAGACCGAGGAAATGCAAATTAGAGACTAAATCGGTGTTGCATCTAATAGAACTAGTTTTTCTCCAACATTTCAGCCCCTAATTCATGCCAGTTAAAACTACGGTTAATAAAATTCTTGTCGTCCCTGAAAAGTAAAGGATCTTATATTAAGCGTCGATAGGAGCCAACACGGAATGAAGCGGAGTTTTTTTGAGTAAATCTTACTTAAATAGTGGCATATAGTTAATGATAAAGTGTAGAAACTTTTAGTTACAAGAAATATTTTTTTTAATGTTCAATTAGTTTTACTGATGACAGAATGTATTAACAGATGTTCGTATTGAAATAATTTAGTGACTAGAATTTAGTGTTTCGTCTCTTTATTATAGTTATACGACTTTAAATACACAGAAGACGTAACGATTGGTACGAACTTGTCTTTTGTAGTTCAACTGATACGTAAATACCGAGGTAAATACCTAAAAAAATAGTTCCCTACAATAAAAGCATGGTAACAATATGACGTCATTAATTCCCTCCGTCCCCTGGCGATTTGAACCATGTTTACTATTGATGACGTGGGGATCAAGTCGTGGAAACGGACTTTACCTATTGAATCCTTAAATTTGGAGAAGCAAAATAAAATAAAACGTTGTATGTACCACGGGTATATAATCAAGATTATAGCGCTCGGGAAAATTAAAGGTTTCCGTTACGCGTCGAGCCCCCGTGCTACAATCTTTTAGTTTTGCCCTTAATACATAAATAACTATTATGCACCTGAAAGAACAGAGTTTTTTCTTTTATCAACATATTACTCATAGCCAAAATACATATATAATTACACGCAAACAATAAATTAGATCGAGATCATTTCCAGTACTACGGGAAATCCAGAGTGAATATGAATACATATGTAATTATAAAATATAGCGGTTTCCGGTTAAACAAGTTTATATTGATACTTAAGTAAGATTTTAAAATAGCAAAGTATAGGAAATACTTTATTTAAATATTTAGTAAGTATGTGCAAAATTGCAGATACATGTATTCTAAAATAACAAATTCTTTAATTATTATTGTTCAGTGACTCTTGATGTCTTTCGTATTGCACTGACATTATTACTGTCAATAGCTTTGTTCCATCCTGTCATTGCTGATAGTTTGTGACTGTCAGACTAGACTCATGTACAGTAACAGAATATCGTTCAATACCGTTCCAACCGTACGGGTACGTACACACCCAGAGCTGGGCAATACTTGCAAGAAAAGTACTTTGTTAGGCTTGCAAGTACTTTCAAGTACTTGAAGTACTGTACTTGAAGTACTTTCTATTTATAGTACTGTAATGTGCAGTGCCCGCCGTCGCCGCCACTGTCACCGCCACTGTCCCCGTCGCTGTCGCGGGGACGATCGAATGTCACTTGTTAGCGATGACGCAACAGACTTGTCGGAACCTGCTTAATTACGCGGTTGATATAACCTATTGTGTTAGAATTTTTATCTAGAATAGTGCTCTAGAAATTTCTGGAATAAAAATGCCGGAGTATATAAGCACTGTTAGCGAAGGCATTGGCATAGCGTTGCGTGTTAAATAGTTGGTAATATAAACAGATAGTCGACAAGTGGTAAACATAAATAAATACAGTTGTATAAATAAATAAGTGAGCTATATATCGTTTAAATAAATAATCTTAGTGTTTAAGTGTCTTATAATATTCTTAGTCTTAATTAGTGAATATTATTTGTTTAATCGTAGTGTTTGTTATATTTATCATCCTTTAATTATATTTAATATCTATTTATCGTTATAATAAACTTTTATTTTAAGTAATAATAATTGTTTAATATTTACACTTCACCCAAATAAATAAAAACGTTACAGTACTTTGTACTTGACAAAGTAAGTCTATTCACATGTACTTGGTACTTAATACTTGGAAAAATACTTGAAGTACAATGAAAAGTACTTGAAGTATTTTAAATGTACTTGAATTACTTTAAATGTACTTGAAGTGCGATGAATAATTTAAAAGTTAACAATGTTATGAGAATTGTTTGTCTGTCAGTGTTTCTTTTACAGTGGTGTGGTGTTATTCCTATAGTACATAATTATGTAAATTTCATTAATAAATATATTTTCAGCGATAATATGAAAGTTAACATATATTAGCAAATTTTTTGGCATCAATAAATTAATTCTAATCTGCATTCTGCATATACATTAAATGTTTATATTACCGAACTACAGTGCTGGGACTTTGACACCTGGCGAGCGCATGACGTAAAAATGACGTCATTTTAACATCTCGGTACAGCTTCTCGTTTCGCTTGCGATCATATGACGTCAATTTACGTCATGCGATCGCTCGGTGATACGAACGTCCCAGCGAGGAACTCTTGTTTTAACCCAATACGCATATTGAACTTTTTGTCAATAATCACCTTTTGAAGTCCATATAATATAAAAAGTACTTGCACTTAAATTTACAAGTACTTTTTCAAGTACTTGGTACTTTCAAGTACTTTAGAAACTAAAAAAATACTTGTACTTCAAATACATTTAGAAACTAAGATACTTGGTATTTACACTTCAAGTGCTACTTTGCCCAGCTCTGTACACACCAAACGCGCTTTCCTTAGCGCTTCGCATGTTGCATAGTGCTAGCTGGTTGGCGTTATTAAGCAACCTATTGCTTTATGGAATAGTGTACAAATTGGCCATCTATGCGATGCGAAGCGCCTAGCAGTATAGCATGCGTAAACTGAATAACGCAACAACAGAGCTTCGTGTTGTTTACGTTACGGATCCATTCCATTTCTGCACAAGAACTAAGATTAGAAGAGTAATTAATTTATTAATACATACTAAAAATATAATTTGTATCGTATATAGCAACAATTTTAAATAGTATAATGTCTTCAGTATGAAGCAATATTCGTTTGACAATACGGTGAAGTATTAGACCATATAACACTTTCTAACCATGGTAGATAATACGAAATTTTGGTATTTATCCCTGGAACAGGTAGACCACATCCTTTTCCAAATGACGCCACACCTACTACGGTCCAAATACGGCCGTTTGTGTCAATTTGGAGGGGACCTCCAGAATCACCCTTCAAAACAATATTTCAATCCATATTTATAACACTCAAATAGAACCTTACTTGACAAGTATCCTGATTGTTACTTTTCCCTCCCGCACAAAATTGCCCTTCTGTAACCCCTTCCCTCAATATCCTCATTCCAACAAGATCCTCATAGCCCCTCTTACACTCCCAGTCACTGGCCACTTCTAATGTCACTTTCAGCAATGTTTCACTCATTTTCCCATGTTCAGTCATCCCCCACCCCGTAACGTCCAACGTTTCGCCTATTCTGATTGGTTGATTGCTCAAACATGCTGGTCTCACGGTGGGGGAAAATTGAACCGGGCGAGATAGACGAATAAGAGCTATGTCGTGGTATTTGGAAGGGGGCAAATAATTAGGGTGGGGATGCAAGCTGCAGATCGTGTAGTCGGTGGTGGGGAAGTCGTAAGAGGAGGAAAAAGTGGGGAGGTCGGTGATGCCCAATCGGACGCGGGATACTTTGCCACTAAAACAATAAAAATATAATATATTATAGAAGGAAGATTGACTCGCAAATTATGATTTTCATATAATGTAAAAATACTTACTAATACCTAGAAGTCAAACAATGAGCAGCAGTAAGAACGTAATTTTCGCTTACTAAACTACCACCACAATTCCATTTTATTTGAGTGCCATTTGTGTAGCCCAAAGCTGCCTGGAAACATACATCATACAGACACTTTAGAATGATTTTGCAAATAAATAATATGTAATAATTAATACATTTACAAATATTTTAAAAGATAACATTGTATATTTCAATTTTCTTATTTAAATACAGTTCAATCAGTCTTAGGTAAGAGTCCTCGCTGGTGTGTCTAGCATTGTTTTAGCTCTGTCAATCGGTTATAGATTATTTTAGAAAAAAAAAAAAAATTGTACGCAACTATAATAAAGAGACGAAACACTAAATTCTGGCCACCAAATTATTTCAATACGAACATAATGTTTATTTATTTACGGTCATCAGAAAATGTGATAAGTTAATAAATAACTTAATTTACCTCTAAAATATCCAATTTACCACCAAATTAGGATCTCTAAACTATTTCAATACGAACATCTGCTAATACATTCTGTCATCAATAAAACGTATTAAATATTAAAAATCGAGTTTTCTCGCTTCTCGTAGTTGTTATATCGATCTCGCCTCGAATTTTGAACTGCCATCTCACTCGTTCTCGTCTCGTATAATGCAGCGAGACGAGACGAGATGCGAGAGTATTCTCGCCTCGTCGTGCATCACTAGTTACGTTAGACTGATTAAGTTCTAAATAAATAAATCTATTATAACTTTGACACTTTGAGGGCATTTATAAATTTTTATCATTTTTCAAGGGGAATTTCTTTCTAAAACTTACAAATTTTGTTGTATGAGTTCATTTTATTCTTACCATATGTGGAAATTCTGAACGTCTAGTCTTAATTCCTCCGACGATAGCGGAAATATGGAACTGAGAATCGAAGTTGGCATACTCCCGACATTCTAAAAGACAAAACTTTGTATTTGTTATACTTTGTATTTATTATTCAGCTTTTCATGCATGTAAATACGTACTACGTTGACTGATAGATTCGTATATAGGTGTACTAGTGTCACAGCAAATTAAAGGTTCATTACCTTGAAAACCACATAATTTTGGGTTCATACCACTTTTAAATGCATTTATGGCTTGCGGACACTGTTTAAAATGAACACATTCTCCAATTTCACATTGGTCCATTGGGCATTCTTCTCCTGATACTAAAATTTGACATCAATTATGAAATTATAGACATTTATGCCCAGTTGCGCCATGACTTAAATTATAAGCGACCCTTAATAGGCCAGTCGGCAAAGGGCTGGAATAAATTTTCTTTTCTTTATTGGAACTTCCGAAAAGACATACTAATATTGCACCCTTTAGCGACCCCGGATTTTGCCGCCATCTTGGATTAAATTGTGACAGCAATATATAATAATTAATTTCGATGTAAAATTGTATATTTATAAGAAACGCTTAAAATTTAAGTTATGTTAGTACAACCTCTCATTACTTTCTCTATCCATAAACTATCAATAAAATCATTCAAATTTATTGTTGCAACTTACTTTCTTCGCTTATAGGTTCGTGTATAGGAAATCTAGTTCCACAACAAACGATTGGTATATTGTCTTCGAAACCACATGTGACTGGGGATACACCAACTCTTAGAGCCGTTATAACTTGCCAACATTGTCCTACAGGAGTGCATTTTGCCGTTTCACCTTCTATCGTGGTGCATACGTCCCCTAAGACGAAAAAAATTGCAAATATAAACCCATTTTAATGTTGCATATTCTGAAATAATTTTGAAACCAATATTTTTTACTTACCATTATACTGCTGTGCTTTGCTTCCATAGACTACGAATAATAACAAAATTATTTTGACTGTCACCATTTTGAAAACTATTCATTTGCACTTTTTTGTACTTATATTGATACTAGCGGTATATCTTTGTAAAATAGACATAAAATTGTATATTAGTAGGTATATCTTCACGACATACTCGTAAAAGTACCATTGTCTATCTTTAATCGTGACTTTTGGTCCCCAAAACATAATAAAGTGAAGCAAATCGTGCCTGCAACCGACTGAGGAGGTGGATTCATTATATTAATTTTCAAATAAAAGTTTTATGGAGAAAACTAATTGTAAAACTAATTGCAAATAACAAATAAAGATAACTATATCATTTTTTTTCTTGTTGAACGATATAACCCGTAGAGCCTTTTGTCTTTGGTTAGAGAAAAAGGAAGAGCTCTAATAAGGGTAGGTAACCAAATAACTAAACGTACGATTTTTGGTTCTACGGATGCTACCTTTCTGGATTGTCGCTAAGTTACAGCTTAGTTCAAAGCCCATGACCCATTGGTCGATCGATAGTAATATTCTTAAGCCACAACGAATTAGGCAATTAAAGGTGCATTCACAAATGAAAATTAGGTTTAGATTTATGGTTTATACTTTAGATTTAAAGACTTTGGCCCCATATTATGTAATGACTCCATTCACACTTCAGAATTTAGGGTCTCTAAATCCAAATCATAAAGCTAAACATTCCAAGGTCCAAACTTTGGGTATATGATTTAGTTTGACGTCACAAGCTTCACCAATGAGAACGAGTCTGAAATGACATAGATATATACACCCATCTTCATTTAGTATCCACTTGCTGGATTCGGCTATTTAAACAAATGCAAGAAGAACATGGAGACTGCCATAACTTAATTTCTCAAATATAATCAATAATACCAAGCGAATGACAGTTTCACGGCGCACAGGTGTCTTGTTGAGTACTGCTCTATACCGATATTTTAATCTTGTTTTTGAAGCATTTACACAGATGTATGTACATATCAAAACTAACTTTCAGGTAATTTAAACTTACATTTGTGAATGATTTACTTAAACCTAAACAAAAACCATAAACCTAGTTTTCATTTGTGAATGCACCTTAAGACATTGCAAGTTCAGAAAAGTTTAACCGCATTCCTAAAACCTGAAAACCTACATGAATCCATATAGGTATTTTTTGAGTTGGATTTTTGATTGGATAGCTTCCTATTCCCTAATGTAATGACAAAGTTTTTTTTTGCTCTAATAAGATGCTAGTCTACTAAGGTCTAAGGACTCTAATGTAATATTGACCGTATTTATTTGGAACTTATAGATTATCTTGGTAGGTTAGTTGTGTTTGTTTTAAGTAACCCAGAACTGATCCTGCACTGCATGATCTAAATCACCTAGCAGATTTGCTGGGTTAGTAAATCCAGCCCGCTTACTCTCTCTTTCTAAACAATAAACAGATGCGTTCTTTATTTATTTCTTTAAATTGATAGACGCGGCTTGCACGTCAAGTGGTTTAAATAAAATCAGGTTAACTACGAGATTTGTTAGAAAAGTATCCGACCTTTGACCGGGGGAAAAACTGGCATACCTGGAGCGTTAGAAACCTAATCATCTTCAAAGTCTCTTTCGGAATAGAGTTTAGCTCGGCTGTCGTTGCAGCCATAATGTCCTCTCTTGTCTGCAATCGCGTTCCTTTCAATGACCTCTTGAGATTGGGGAACAGCCAGAAGTCGCAGAGGGCCATATCAGGAGCCTGTGTTGAACCACAGGAGTCTTGTTCTTCGCCAAAAAAGGCTGAATCAAGTGCGAGGAACGAGGCGAGGAATGTGCTGGAGTATTGTCGTGATGGAGGCGCCAATTTCCTGTTGACCACAACTCCGATCTCTTGCGCCGCACAGCATCACGTAGGCGACGGAGGACATCCCTGTATTACTCTTTGGTGATTGTTTGACCCTGTGGTGCGTACTCGTGGTGTACGTACTTGGAGGACCTTCTTTGGTCTTGGTGACGTGGAATGGTTCTACTATGGCGACTGAGATTTGGATTCGTCGCCAAGGATTATGGTGTTCATGAAGTCGGGGTCGCTGCTCCAGTTGTTCCGTCATAGAAGTTTCAGGGTCACCAGTAATAGAAATAATACGATGTATGAAGTATCAGAATAATGTTGGGGGTGATGACAATTAATTGGTGATACAGTCTTGGTAAACAGTGTTTATTAAATGACTATTTAATAAACACTGTTTACCAAGACTGCATCTCCAATTATTTCGCATCACCCCTAACATCATACTAACAGTTAAATATTACCAATAAATTTTTCAGAATAATGTTTTAGTTTTGTGGTAGTGACGGAAATTAATTAATACTAGGTTTCAGGTATACTACAATTGCTTGATTTCCTATATTTTTACCTTATTTACTAAGAAGTTGTAAAAATGCAATAGGTAACCACAAATGTCTGTTTTTATTAACTATATTTACTTGCTAAATATACGCTAATTGAAATTTTACTGCATATTGCAAATAAACACAATATAAATTATTATTTTAAAAAATCCCTGCCTTCACTTACATTTGCTTTCTTTTTTTTATAAATAAATAAATATATCATCACGGCTTAGTACCCATTGCTGGGCGCTTACCAGGCGTCACCTCACGGGCACTCATTGCTGGCGGTTCCCCAGATTCGCGACCTGACACTCAGGCATGCGGCCACGAGAAATATATATTAAATATATTAAAAGACCATTCACTTTTTAACTACCTAATGAATTTACACGTAAGTACTTAATTAAAAGCGAAACCACAAAATGAGACTTTTACAAAAAGAAAAACATTTTTAATAATGCTTTGTGAACAATAGAGTGTAGATACTCATATAGCATGATGTATTCATTTTTCAATCTGTTAGTCATAGTCAAAAGGAATAAACAGATCAAAGAATAAATTAGTTCAAGATTACTTCCAGTACTGCGGAAAATCCAGAGTCAATATGAACATATAATTATGACTTGCAGTAGCGTTCAAATATTTCCGGCCAGAAAAGTTTCCATTAATATTTTTACTTTCGGTAGAAACTAAATTAGAGAGGTACAAGGATCGTGCTAAAATCGCATGTCAAGATTTTCAAATTTAATAATACCGGGAGATGTCATCCCATGGGCATTATCATTTAGTAAAACCCGTGGTACATACAAGATTATATGTCTCACTAGAATATGTGAAATAAGTTTTCATTTATAATAATTTTGATTACAATAATGCTTAAGCTTTGACGTTGCTAAGGATGTTGTTTAATTGTTTTGTTTATTATCAACATTAATTTATTTTTAAAGCATCAACGTTATATATCGTTGGAGGTGATGGAATGGGTGAATTTGATGTTTCGGAAGATATTTTATCGAAACGGTGTAAAGAAATTATTTTGTATGTTTCTGCATACTTTGAGGAAGAAATACGCATAAATGTTCCTCTAATTATTGCATTCTCGTCTGTAGAAGAAGTAAATATTATATTTTGAGGTTCGTTTTCACATGACAGATCTCACTTCTGTATTACTTATGTACTTATTTCTGAATATTATTACATTTTAGAGAGTTTCTACTGCTTACGTGGATAAATATCGTCCATAAAAAAATTAGTGATCCGTTATCCGTCAAAGATCAATGCAAAACATTGCAGTCTGCAATTCGAAGTACTTACTTTTTACATGTGCGGTGAAAGTAAATTGCTTTTTAAGGCCCTTTTCATAATCAATTTCAAGTAATATAATTAAATTAAAAATGATTTCTGTGTTGTGCTTTCAAAGCTGTTTTCTTATTATATTAATTGTTGTAAATAGTTAACTTATTAATTGTTGTAATCAATCCTTATTATTGTAATGGATTATAATTAAAAATAAAATAATTTTCATTATATTATATATTATACCGTACATATTATTTCTAATTTAGAGTCCATAAACGATGATCGGATTATAATGAGGGCAAAATGAACGATTATGCCCTCATATAATGCCCCGGTTGTTATAGATATGTTTATATACACCGTATCCTAGCAATAAACATTTCATAATACTTTAGTGAGACATAAATATAATTTATGAAATAATTCATTTTGTAAATTCTTATAAATAAAATAAATTATCAAAAAAATTGTGGCAAAAAATCTTCAGCTAGTATTGATTAAAATAATGGACCTTATAAATATAATATAAAATATAAATTTCATTTATTGCTGGATTTGATTTATCAGACAATGAGAAATGAAAAAAACTTATATATAGTAAAAAAACTTTTATTGGTTAATAAATTACAATAAATTAATAATGTTTCATACAATTCATAAAAGAGAATAAATAATATTTCGCACAGACTTCAATTGAATTGTAAATTCAATGACTTTGAATAATATCTTTACCAAATTTCAAAGAATTAATTCCCAAAGTTACAGCTACCCAGTTTTTCTCACGATTATTATTTATCACTAATACAATCACCATATACAATTACAAAAATAAATATGAATATAAATGCATCACAAATTCACTTATAATGGCCAACAATATCAACAATCATAACATCATAATAATGGAGATGCAAAATTGATTTCATTTTCTCTTTCTTTTGATTTATCATCCGGCCAAACAATACTTTCTATCCAAGAAATATAGTAAGAAACTTTTGTGTATACACCAGGAGTTCCAGCTGTCCCACATTCTTTCTTGCCAAAAGATGTTACCCCTACTATATAATAAAGGTTATTTTGGTTAGTTGCATTGATGAGTGGGCCTCCAGAGCTTCCCTAAATAAAAAAAAAGAGTCAGACACGGAATAGTTATTATATAATTATTGAGGTTTTTACGGCCGGCGTCTATGAAAGGCTGATTATTTTCCGGGTTGCTGGGCCGTGGTCTATTAGATGATTTATTTATTTCATAACATTTAATCAAATATAGACATTTTTATTGTTACTCTGTCAAAAAGGAAATTTTCTTCATGTAGGACCATAAAAATCTGAAGATGCCCAGCAATTAAAAAAAACAGCCTTTCAAAACAGTAATGCACTATGATTTTTTACCTCCCGTCATACCATAGGTAAGGGAGGTAATGTAATCGTGCCAAAAATTCGACACGTTTTTACTATTTTTACGATGATGTCTTTGTGTTTGTGTGACGATTTTTTCGTCCACGATAACTTTTATAACGTTATAACAAACTTCCAAATATATCTGTTTTTCGTATTTAAGCTTCCTGCATTCATATGAGTTGATTAGATCTTGGGTAAAATTGGATAAATAGAAGTGATACTTTACTTGAAGCCCATAAGAGTTTTTAATAAAAAAACTATATTAAAATATAATCCAAAACTTTTGAATTTTAGTATTTAAGACTTTTCTATCATCAAAAACAACATATTAGATTTTGGCTAAAATTAACCAAGCAGAAGTGATACTTTACTTGAAGCTCTGAACAGATTCTCGTGAAAAATATATTATGATATACTCCAAAACTTGTCAAATTTAGTATTAACGACTTTTAAATGAAGGGGAACAACATATTAGATTTTGCTTACAATTGATAAACCGGAAGTGATACTTTATATGAAGCCCTGAACCGATTTTCGTAAAAAATACATTGATACAATCGAAAACTTTTCAAATTTGGTATTTAAGACTTTTATATTAATGAGAATGACATGTTAGATTTTTTTTCTAAAATTGATAAATTGGAAGTGATACTTTACTTGAAGCTCTGAACAGATTTTTGTGAAAATATATTATGATATATTCCAAAACTTGTCAAATTTAGTATTTAAGACGTGGTACTTAATTTGGAGCTCTTAACAGATTTTCGAGGAAAAACATTCTAAAATATAATCTAAAACTTGGTATTACAGACTTTTCTATTTATTGGAGCAACAAATTAGATTTTGTTTAAAAACGATCAACCGGAAGTGATTGCTATTTCAAATATGGAATTGACGGGAGGTCATGTGTTGGCCACATCAGAGTTTTTGTTATTTTAAATGAAAGTTTTTTAATTTTGAAGCAATTCATAGTATTTAAAAAATTCTCACTATTTGTGTAGATTTTGTAATTTGATCAAGATGTCAATCGCCCAAACTACCGTACTATGAGTTTGGGCCCGTAATTATCAAAAATTTTACCGATTTTAATATTGTCTCATGTTGCTCAAAATTGTCGCACCTAAATTTCAAGAACAATTAAAGAATTGTTGTAATGGTATAAATTGATAAGCACAATTCGAGTGCAAATTAAGCAATGTTTAAACGTCTAAAATGTTTGTGAATATATTTATTTAGATCAATTACCGGACAAGTATCCTTAGCTTCTTTCAATCCTCCAGCACAAAACTGACTATCCATAATCCCTTTCTCCAATGTTTTTTGCTTCGTGAAAACCATTTTACATTTTCTTTCTGGAAAGATATCCAAGTCTACAGCCCTCAAAATACTTTCTTCTCTCATTTCTTTTCCATTTTCTTCGGTTTTCCAAGCTAGGGCTGTTAAAGTATCTCCAGGGAAGTCCTTTTGCGTGTAAAGACAAGCAGGATGGATGTATCGGGAAAAAGAAACAGGACGATCTAATTTTAAGAGAGCGATGTCGTGGTATCGCTTAGCACGGATATAACGAGGGTGTGGATGGTAGGATGAAATACAGGATATTGAAAAGGTATTTGAGACTGAATTGGAGTTTGGGCTCCCTAGACGAACGTACTTGACTTCTCCTCTAAAACAGAAAAAATATTCATAAATTTTGTTCAGTAGTAATAATTATGATTTTTTTACTTTACTTACAATTCTCTGTCTTTTAAACAATGGGCAGCAGTAAGAACAAATTGTTCACTTATTAAAGAACCGCTACATTTGAATACAATTGTCGTTATGTTCAAATATCCTAGCGCTACCTATAAGAAAAAGACAAATAATTACTTCAATTCTGTAACGAAGTTACTAGGTTTTAGCCACGCAAATAACCAATAATAATTGCAAACATTAAATAAAACATGAAAATGACAGTCTTTACATTAGTATCTATTAGTTATAATAGGCTACTTGCGTGGTACTGAAAATCTGATATCTATCACTAAATACCTAAAGTAAAGTTGAAAACGTAGGTAAAAATATAAATTTTATTTAAAAAAAATATGTTTTTTAATAAATTAAGAAAGAAAATTTTCTTTGACGTCATTATTTTGAACTGGAGAAAGGGATGCATATTTAAGAATGTAACCTGTAGATGGCGAGCGAGTGCGAGTTTTAATTTGATTTTGACATTAGTTCATTTTTCTGTCACTGTCTCTCTTCTCTATTATTTACAATTTGCGTGGTTTCTGTTACTTTTATTACGTATTTCGATTTGTTAAGCAGGATTTTGAAGGATTTTAACTTAGCTTATACTCGTACAAGATTAAAATGACAAACGAATATATTAACCTCCCAACTGTTATTGAAACAAATGCGTAGGCTTCCACAGTCTGAGTCATGAGAAATATTTGTTTTCCGGGAATGGACTGTGTCATATTTTGAATCAGAGCTCAACGTTTCGCCCGCAGTCGTATGGGGCATCTTCAGGAGCAAGGGGAATAGTACTGTCTTAAACAAGGTTACCCGATGTGTCAACCACGCTAGAGGCAGATTTTAAGCAACGAGGGGGGGGAGACTCAGTTTACAAGGTTACCCGACGTGTAAACCACGCTAGAGGCCAAATAAACCAAGTGACGAAGGAAGGCCGAGAAGACAGTTATATACTAATCTAAAGATACGGTAGATGAGCAAAGCAATCGAGTTCGTAATGGTAGATTGGGCGTGTCGTGTTCCGAGAATCACCGGTTTCCACATGTGGCTCAAGAAATAGCCATCATCCCGATTGATTTTATTAGGATGTTTCCGTATTTCTAAACTTTCCCTGTATTTACGTTTGTAAAACTTAGGGACAGGAGCTAAAATGCGGGAATTTTCAAATAAGATGTTATGTCCTGTGTTGTGTTGGTGTTCTGCGACCGCAGATCTTAATACCATACCATTACGCAGACAGCGTTTGTATTCTAACAATCTAGTGTGAACACTCCTTCCTGTTTCACCTATGTATACTGTGCCGCAAGAACAAGGAATACTATAAACACCGGGTGACGAAACGTCAAACAGATGATCTGTCATGTTTAAATTACCCGCACATGCCGTTGCTATTGGACATACCGATGTTATTGCTTTACGACCATTCATTGGTTCGGCGTAATTCTACGTCATACATGGCGGTAATTTAAATATTAAAATCTCATTAATTTTTTTCTGGCCAATTGATGAAAATTTTGCCAAATGAAAAATATGGGTAGCAAGTTTTTATCATCTCTTTATAAATAAGAAATAAAAAATGGCACGCAAGTAGCCCATTGAGGAGCTTTCTGCAAAAACAACCAAAGTCCAAATAGGAGTTACATAGAAAGACATGTACCTTCAAGGATCAAATTTTAATATTAACAATAAGTTAACAATTTGTATATTTGAAATAAATTATGAAAATTGTCAGCCATCGGGATTCGAACCCGAGACACCTATCTGGCCGGGATAGTGCTCTACCAACTAAGCTATTTGATCTGGTAGGCCTTGTATAAATTATGACTCGTTCACTAGATGTTTAAAGGCAGTGGTAGCTTGGCAACCCCATATCTAATCATGTGACGATTAATAAATCCTCAGCAGTTATACGACCTTAAAAGTGAAAGATTGTTCAGCCATCGAGAGGAGAGCAGCCAATAGCTTAGTTGGTAGAGCACTATCCCGGCAAGATAGGTGTTTCGGGTTCGAATCCCGATGGCTGACAATTTTTCACTATTTATTTCAAATATACAAACTGTTAACTCATTGTTAATATTAAGATAATTTTTAATTCTGTCGTTTCTAAAAATTTTGATGCTTCTTGGGTTTTTATTAGTATTGCTTTTACCTATATTATTGTCAAAAGTCAAAATAATATAAATTGTCCCCATAGAAACATGTTTTACTTTTGTCTTGATGTTGACATCAAAAAATAGATACCGATTTGTAATCCCGGTAGTGAAAATATTTATTTATGTCAACAAACGATTATGATAATTTATTTTTATACTAACCATATGTGAAAATTTCTGCGGTTCGACGGTGTATCCGCCAACTAGATTCCGTTTTTGTAATCGCCGTATTTCCGGAAGGGCTTCCGCGTATTCCCTACACTCTAAAAAAGATAATACATTTTATTTGGTTTCAAATTATCACGTTTTTTCCTGTTTGTTAATAGTATAGAATGCCAAGATATTTTCGGTATTATTAAAACAATGATTCTTGTAAATTTTGTATTTTTAATTGTTGACATTGGACATTCTCGCATTAAGCCACAGATGGATATCCAATGAATCAACTAGAATATTCTTCCAATAATCACCCAAAATTTCCTGACCATAAAAATTTTGTTTACTCTCATTTATGCTGGTATTTTTTTTTATCAGTTTTTTATAAATGTTAAAAATAATTTATGTATACTTACTTTGGTCACTTTTTGACACTTTTGGAAGCGTTAAGGAAGGACAGCACACAATTGGATGGTGGTCAACAAAACCATATATTGGAGGAGTTTTTCCGGCCATCCATTCATCAAACCTAGTCTTGCATTTAAGTACACGGGTTAATACTCCAGGTTGACGTTGTTCTGTTATACATTTTTGACCTAAACGAAATATTTTAAAATTAAATTTTATGTTTGCAGCCCGGACCATATTAAAACGAACATTGTTCGCTAACAGTGTTTGCGAACAATGTTTGTTAACGTTTCTTAGCAAATGTACGTTCGTACTAACATTTTGCATTTTATATTCTACAATTTTTATTTGAAGATTTTTCTGAAATAAATTGGGGAGCAACGCGCCAGGGAAAACGGTTTTCCCATGTTAAATGCCTATGTAACGGATTTCGAGCGCCAGCCGGTATAATATACCGTGTGTCTATCTTAAAGGTGTACATAGGAGATTAACATGGAAAATCAGTTTTTTGCAATTTCTTGCTCGCCTAATTATTTTAAGCAAAAACGCGTCAAATAAAAATTTTAGAGCATAAAATTCTGCATCTAAATCAATAAACAGAATTTTCTTTTACATGCTTTATAACGATAGAAATTAAATGTTAAAATGTCGCAAATTAAGTTAAAAATATCGACAGTCATGGAATTGACAAAAAATAAATAAGTGCTTGACGTTTATCCGTCACAACGTAAGTAAACTTGTTTGACGTTTCTGACATTTTGATTTGAACAAATATCGTTAACTATGACAATAATATATAGAAATATATTAGATTAATAAATAAAGTTAAAAAATACAGTTTTGTTTAAATTTTAGGTACGTTCTGCCGGTGTCAGAAATATTCCTACTAGAATAAGAATATTCTTAAAGCAATGGAACGCTCAGTAGCAAATAACTGTCAAGTAAAAAAATAAATACAATAGAACAGTGCCAGTGATTATGTGTCATAATTAGTTAACAACTAAAGATAACTTTGTATGTTTATTTTGGATCTTCAAAATGTTGTTATGCAAATATTACAGAGATTGTATTTATATAAAAATATATTAAATAATATAAACGTAAAGGAGGTATGTGTGATGCTGTGATGTACTCAACTCATTTCCAATACACGTAATACTGCAGACTAGAGGTGGGCGCGTGAGTAACTTTTTGTTCACGATCACGCACGCTCACGAAACTAAAAATGTAATCACGACCAATCACGCACGACTTTTTATGTTTGATTCACGATCACTCACGCTCACGATTTTATTTTGGCACTCACGCCTGATCACGCCCGGCGGGTCACGTTCGTGTCACGTAATTGTTTCTATGTACATTTAAGCCTGTTTAACACAGTCATAAGTTGTTAACAAATTGGTAATAAGTTAGGTAACAGATTGGTTTCATTGGAAACGAATGTTTATGGACAAATAGGTTGTTCTTTTCCATCACAAATATCATTATAAATTTAGTAACAAATTTGTTAACAAAATTATGATCGTGTCAAACGAACTTAAAGATTTGTATATCTTTAGTAAAATCGGAGCAATTGTGTATACAATTTTGGGTACAACAATAACACTATTTTTATGCAAAAAATACTGTTGACATATTTGGACATAATAATAATAACAAGACTATAAAGTAAAAGATGAAAATTGACAATTTTTTAAATAAAAAATAGAAGAAAACTTGTACTCACGCCCGATTAAATTTCAATCACGCCTGATCACGCACGATAATTTTTTAGTGCCTCACGCTCACGTCCACTCACGACGCAAAATTTAAATTGTATTCACGATCACGCGGGTCACGTCGTGACCCATCGTGACCCGACAAAATCACGGCCCGCGCCCACCTCTACTGCAGACGTGGTCTACACTTATTCCTTTACTCTTCCAGTAACGCTGCTCGTCCTACATTCTGATGATTACGCGGCTCACGTGTATTTTTTGAAGACACATTAGCAGTCTTTTCAAATTTTGTGAGGAATTTAGCAATTGTGAAAACGCGGTCTGTATTAGTATAAATATTTATTTTTAATCATTTCAAATAAAACTAGAGACAAAATCAAATTGTCAGAAACGTCAAATAAGTTAACTTTATGTTGTGACAAATAAAACGTCAAGCATTTATTTTCGACATTTTTACCTCCCGCTACCCTTGGTAAGGGAGGTATAGGGATCGTGCTAAAAATCGCATATCGAGATTTTGGTAAATGACCACGTTTTAAGGTCCCTAGAATCCAATTTTAACATTTGTACGATGATGTCTGTGTGTATGTGTGTGTGGATCCTCCACTCTAACTCAAATACTATCATTCAGAAAATTTTGAAACTTTGTATTTCGAACTTTTTCTGTAATGGAAAGAGCCCATTAGATTTTGGTGTAAATCGGATAACCGAAAATGGCACTTTACTAGAAGCTCAAAATAGTTTTTCTTTGAAAAATACCTTTAAATGTTATTTTTTCGAGATTAATGTTATTATAAAAATTAAAGATTATAAATACTTTTTCTATATATTTTATGGTTAAATTTATAAAATTATCAATAATTTAAATCCCAGAGCCTACGCTTTAAACAAACAAAACGCAGTTATTTAAATGTATGTAACTGACAGATAAATGTCACTATCAAAGAACTAATCATTTCAAAATAATATTAGTAACTTCTAAAAAGAAAAAAGTAAATAGAACAATAGAAAAGGAATTCGATTCAGCATAAGTAAATATGTAGGTATGTATTTAGATTAATAAAAATTAACGATTCACAAATTTAAACAAGTAAAACTCCTTGGTTACACAGTTCATATATCAAATATATATAACTGACAGATAAATGTCACTGTCAAAGAACTAATCATTTCAAATTAATAACGGTAACGTTTTAAAAAGAAAATAGTAAATAGAACCCTAGTTATATGGAATAGATCTTAATACAGTTTCCGCAATAACTAAATATGTATGTATTAATACAAATTAAATAGCGGGAGGTTTGGTGTTGGCGACATCAGATTTTTATATTTAATTTCTGTCGTTACAAAGTATGGAAAGTTAATTCTGTGTATCGATTTAGATGCAGAATTTTATGCCCTAAAACTTTTATTTGACTCATTTTTGCTTAAAATAATCAGGCGAGAAGGAAATTGCAAAAAACTGATTTCCCATGTTAATCTCCTATGTACAATTTAAGATAAACACGCGGTATAATTAGTACTGACTATATGAATGAACAATAAATAACGTACAATTTTGCATAAATGGCATTTTACGAATACACTTTTTAAAATAATTCATATGATGATTTTTCCAGTACAGCTGTGAATGGCTTTGAGGTGAAGCCTGTTTTCAACTTAAAAAAAATGTCAAACTATTAAGTTGTTTTCAAATAATGTATAATTACAAATATACATCGTAATGTACATATATCGCCAGGTACATTGCTTTGCTATGTCATCATCATTACCGATATTTGCGTACAAAGCAGATTGGCACACCCAGCAATGGGTAATATGCCGTGATGATATATTTATTTATTTTACCGGTTTCAGGATAAGTAATAACTGTATCTGTATGGTAATATTATTGCCATACTGACTTGTCAACAACGGTCTACAAAATGAAAGGATAATGCTCTTCATTAATACATACAGATAACGTTAGTGTATCGTTTTAAATACGGTTTACTTTATTCTAAAACAATAAACGTGAGGAATTAAACACATAATTTGAATATTTGTCATATTGACATATGTCAAAAAAATGATGCTGTTAACCATAGCATTCTTACAATAGCATTAACGAGAGAATTTCAAAAAATAATATTTATTAATAAAGTATTCATTTTGTGAAACCGATAAACTATTGAACAAACCACGGATGTTATGAATCATCATGTCTTAAAATCCTCGCTCTACGAGCTCGGATTTCAAACCGATATCTGCGGCAGTAATGATATACATAACATTCCTAGGTATGTTAATAGCTATTATTTTATTTTATTGTTTTGTTTTTAACAGAACCTTGTTGCTCAAAATATGACGTGACCGGAATTGAACGATATAGCTCCAAATGTAACTTACCGATGAGACTATCACTACTATCAGCACTAGCTAGTACAGAATCGGCACTACAACAAAAATAAATCACCAATAAAGCTACCACTGTTTTCCGCATTTTGCTATTTGCTTCCGTCTGTCTTCTTAACAAAACTGTTGCTTCAGACCTTAACATTGAGCTATATATAGGAAGAAATCCCCTTGATGCAATGATTCATTAATCGTATTTCGTTTTACGGATACCGCTGATTCAAATTGAACCATTTTTCAAGACTACGACTGCGGTTACAGTGGCGTATATGCGGTTCTATTTACAAATTGATTCTAATTTTGATAATCACCACAGGAAAGAAGAGATATAACATATCTTGATTGAAGTCGTGAGCAGCAAAAATTACGTACAAACTAACGTATTGAGGTTTTTTTTGCGTAGGTTGGGTCAATAACTTTTTAAGTTGTGAAAAAGGATATAAAGTTTTCAATTTCAGTGGCGTCATTGACAATATCCGAGGGGCTATATCCGGTTTATATATAAAAAAATCTGATGTGGCCAGCACATTACCTTCCGTCAGTTCTATGTATTTTGTATAAATGTCATACAGAAAGTTCCTTGAAAAAGATTATATTTCTTGTACATTACCTTAAGGCAGTTGTATGTATTTTATACAAATTCAAAACAGAAAGTTTCTAACAAAAGATCCTATATTTCCAGTAAAATTATAACATAAACATACTGTCAACTGCACTTGACACTGACACCTTTCAATCAGAATTTTCTATTTTCTTAATGTAGCAGCTGTTTCCAGAGTTATAGCAAAGCTGACTAATATACATGATATTTAATGTCTTTATAATTTTTTAATTCTATGTCCATTTAATATGAAGTATAAAATGCATTCAAATCGTATAGAGAATAAATAATTCTTTAATATATATAATAACATTAAATGTGAAAAAATGATATTTAACATCGTTTTTTCAAGAAAAACTGTTAAAATCTTCAAATGAGGGTACTTCCGGTTGACCAATTATAACCAAAATCTAATCAGCTCTTCACATGGATGTAACGAAGAGGAATACAAAAGAATTATAATTTTTGGAATTGTAGTATTAGAGTTATCGCATTAGAAAATTTTGTCACACACAGACACACACACACACACACACACACACACACACACACACACACATACATACATACACACACACACACACATACAGACATCATCGTAAAAATAGCAAAATCGTATTCTAGGGACCCTAAAACGTGCTTATTCATCAAAAACTCACCACCGAATTTTTTGACCAAAGACAATACCTTCCTTACCTAAAGGTGACGGAAGGTAAAAAATATTTAATTTAAAACAACCTTTTATACTTCGTTTTAAAATGAACTGAAGTATTAGAAGATAATATTATTTTATTTTTATTCCATTCATTTCTTCTTACCTTCCGTCATACCTTTAGGTAAGGAAAGTATTGTTTTTTTGTCAAGAAATTCCATGGTGAGTTTTTAATGAATAAGCACGTTTTAGAGTCCCTAGAATACGATTTTACTATTTTTGCGATGATGTCTGTATGTATGTGTGTGTGTGTTGTGTGTGTGTGTGTGTGTGTGTGTGTGTGTGTGTGTGTGTGTGTGTACGCGTGTGCGCGTGCTCTCCAACACTATAATTCTAAAAATTATAATTCTTTCGTATTCCTCTTCGTTACATTCATATGAAGAGCTGATTAGATTTTGGTTATAATTGGTCGACCGGAAGTACCCTCATTTGAAGATTTTAACAGTTTTTCTTAAAAAAATGATGTTAAATATCAGTTTTTCACATTTAATGTTATTATAAACATTAAAGAATATTTTATTCTCTGTACGATTTGATTACATACTATACTTCATATTCAATGGATATTGAGTTAAAAAATTATAGAGAAATTAATGCCTCGATTATGGTCTTCTCTTTAAGAATTATAGAATTTAAGCTTAAAGAGTTGTCTTAAAGAGATTCTTAAATAATTTAACGAATAATGATTATGGTCACTTAAATTTAATTTCTTAAATTCGAGATGTCATTTTATAGAGCAGCTAACTTCAACTTCATTTATGTTATGTTGCTATTATAGTGACATATAGGTTAGAAAATAAAAAATATTCTAACATATTTATCACATAAAAAATTGGAAAATTTTCTCCGTAGTTCAGGGTAAATAAAATATATCACGTTAATATACTTCCTATGTATATATATATATATATATATATATATATATATATATATATATATATATATATATATATATATATATTTATATATATATATATATATATATATATATATATATATATATATATATATATATATATATATATATATACATAGATAATATAAAATGAGATAAAAAATTAATAGTAGCTAAAACACGCAATTCTAAAGGAATTGTATCCGTTCTATTAGAAGTATGTGCGTAAGGTCTTATCTCTTCTATTAAAATCAAAATTATAACTTTGTTTAAACGAAAGTCTTTAATAAATTTATTTTCGGGAAATTCGAAAGGATTCATAGTATCCCTTTATATTCTTCTTTCAATTCTCATTTTATTTCTACATAATAAAAAATGATTAATATAACTTGCACAATTATAAAAATATGTATTTTGTACCTTACACCATCTTCATTTAACAATAAAATCATAAAAATTGGAATATTGTCCATATTATGCTTAGGTTTTTGATTACAACTAATAATAATATGTTAATTTAAATTTTATAGCGAGGTTTCTGTCACTGTAAAATTTATAGAAATATTTAGTTACTAAATATTTAAAGCCATGACCATAATTGGTTTTCAAACTTTAACTCTTAAATTCTAAAGAGTTAAAGCGCAAATATTTAAAGTTATGACCACAATTGTTTTCAACTTTAACTCTTAAATTTTAAAGTGTTAAAGCGCTATAGGGCTATAATACATGACCATAATCGAGGCATATAAATTTCATAAAGCAACCAGTTATGCAATAAACAGTTAATAATTTAAAAAATTCTGAAAGACAGATGTCAGTGTCAAGTGCGATTGACATTTGTAATTTTATTGCAAATATAGAATCAATTCTAAGAAACTTTCTGTATGGAATTTGTACAAAATACATGGAACTGAGGGAAGGTAATGTACTGGAAATATAGAATCTTTCGGAAGAAACTGTCTGTATGGAAATTGTATAAAATACATGGAACTGACGGACGGTAATGTGCTAGCCACATCAGATTTTTTTGTGAAAAGTTAATTAAATAATTGTTGTTATTCGAATGAAGAATGTATTTTTATTATAAAGAATTATTATGATAGAAATAATTATCGAACGGGATTTAGTTATGTCATATGGCGAACGAACAGAAATTTTCAAAGTTATTTTGAAAATTGTGAAGAATCTAAGAACATAATAAAAAATCTGATGTGGCCAGCACATTACTTTTCGTCAGTTCTATGTATTTTGTACAAATTCCACATTTCATTAAAATAAATAAATCTCGTATTTCAGCTGGCAGTTGGCCGCCTGTCACAAACTCGCTGGCAATAATTCATTTGCTTCGTTGACCGTTTTGTAAAAGACTCTGTGCAGAACATATCTTCTCGTAGTTATTGAAATTGGTGGTAAATTGAGTAATATTAATAAATTATAGATCAGTCTATTCAGTATACTTTCCTGGTAATCCTGGACATTTTGATATATAAATCGTGTAGTGAGTCATTTTTTTTTGTGGGTTTCGAGCGATGTAAAAATATGCTTGCTGTCTCCCATGGCGAACATTGTAAGCAAAATGAATTATTGTTTTTCTTATTATAATAGTTATTTATATTACAAGTGAGTAAACATATATTTACCTCTTTTTTAAGAAAGCGGAAAGTTTAACATATATGTGGTGTAAATTATGTGACGCCACTACATATTTATATTTACCAATTAATACCTTTCCTCTTTCAATATGCAAAATAATCTTGTGCAATTTTAAAGAAGTTATTTCCTTATTTTATGCAGAAAAAAGTAAACAAAATTAAACCGCAAACTTGATACATTTATGTTCAGTTCTTAGAATAAAGGATGTCAGCTCGGATGTCAGTTATACACCTACATAATACAGTTTGTCTATATAGATTATCATTTTACGTAAATATGTGTAATAATAAAAAATTACATTATATTTTTCTCACAATATTATTGTAAAGGCTGTACACTATGAAATCCGGTCACATATAAACGTACCCAACTTTTCCCTCAATTAAAATAAAAAGCTCAAATTTGAATTAAAGTTACCTTAGGAATAGCTGTCAATGTGTACGTGTTCATTTATTTTTTATATTTTAAAAATACAAATGTCATCGAAAGAAGAAAATATTCGTAATAAAATAGTTTCCGAATACCTTTCAAATTTACAATTACCGCAAAGGAAACTTGCAAAGAAGTTGAATATTTCAAAATCAAAAGTAAATGAAGTTTTGAAGCGATTTAATGAACGTTTGACAACAACTATACCCTATTCGTTTTAACTAGAGAGTGGTGCGAAGATAGCAGCAGTTTGATCTTGTTTGATTGGATAACATCGGACGACATCTATCGCTCGGGCTAGATCCGCGTCGCCCTCCTGGCATTATCATCTTAACGCCCTTGGTACATAAATTACTATTATATATTTCATTTAAAATTATAATTTGATTTTAAGAAATTAAGTTATTAAATTGCTCCCAAGGGTATTATTTTTTAAAATGTGTAACAGAATACGGATACGAAGATAACAATTATCGTTAAGTAGACATAACGAATTTCATAATAACGATTTCGTTATGCTGACGATTCATTAAGCGAATATTTTACAGAATAGGCCTATAAGTAGCACTTTAATCGCAAGGGCACATAAAATAATACTTTAACAGCAAGGGTAGATAATAGTTATTTTCGTACCTCCGTCCATGACTAGTATTACAGACCTCAAAATCGTCCAGAAATGCACTGTTGCTGACCTAGGCCAGCAAAAGGAGTTGGCATTACTGTTCTGGTGATATGTCAATTTAAGATTATTTTCAACACAAGAATTAGCAAAATGTTTACAAATTTTAGGGCTAAATCTTTAATTATTGTATCTTAAATAACCAAATTTTGTCATAAAAATAATAATATGCTGTCACTGCTGTCATCTCGTATAGATTAATTAAAAGTTCCAACTTTAGGACTAATTTGTTTCGTTTGTTTTGTAACTACAACTAACTTCACGTGATACAATTGAATTTCCGCTATCTGTCATTGAAAATATGCGAAAGTATATAAAATATATATAACTAATGTTTGTATGATGTATTTTCAATAAATATAAAATAATTACGCATTTTAAGCTCAAATGTAAGTAATTATATTTAAACTTGCAATGCAAAACCGATAAAAATATATGTTCATTTTTTTAGGTTATGTAAAATAGAATAAATTGTTGAGAATATACGAAGAATTTATGGAGATGTCGGCACAAAAAATCTTGTGTATCACACGCCCAGAAACTGTTTTGCGAGATCTCGTATTTGCAGGCCTCGCTTTCAGCTCGGCCTGTCAAAATAAACTCATTCTCGCAAATATCCAGTTTCTGGACTAGTGATACAAATAACTATTGTATCACTAGGCCAGAAACTGAACATTTGCGAGATCGAGTTTATTTTGACAGGCTGAGCTGAAAGCGAGGCCTGCAAATACGAGATCTCGCAAAACAGTTTCTGGGCGTGTGATACACAAGATTTTTTGTACCGACTTCTCCATAAATTTTTCGTATATTTCTCTACACTTTATTCTATGTTATATAACCTAAAAAATGAAAATATACTTTTATCGATTTTGCATTGCAAGTTTAATTATAATTACTTACATTTGAGCTTAAAATGCGTAATTATTTTATATCTATTGAAAATATAACACACAAACATTAGTTATACAGTGTGTTCAAAAAAATTCCTAACTCGGAGTAGGCTATGTACAAAGAAACGTATGTCAATTAATTAAATGTCAATTTGACATAAGATATTGTCAAAAATGAATTGTAAAGAGATCAAAGCTTTTCTTCCTGTATCTTATTTTAGAAATGGAAACAAATTAGAAAACGGCGAATGTCAAAATACTGTATCCTTCTTTATTGTCTTTTCTCTTTAAAATTACATTTCAAGATCAGTTTTGACAACTTGACTTTTGAATTGAATAATTATCAGACACACGTTTCTCTGTTCATAGCCTACTCCGAGTTAGGAATTTTTTTGAACACACTGTATCTATTTTATATACTTTCGCATATTTTTAATGATAGATGGCGGAAACTCAATTGTATCACGTGAAGTTAGTTGTAGTTACAAAACAAACTAGTCCTAACGTTGGAACTTATAATTAATCTATACGAGATGACAGCAAATTATTATTTTTATGACAAAATTTAGTTATTTAAGTTACAACAATTAAAGATTCAGCCCTAAAATTTGTAAACATCTTGCTAATTCTTGTGTTGAAAATAATCTTAAATTGACATCTCAGCAGAACAGTAATGCCAACTCCTTTTGCCGGCTTAGGTCAGCAACAGCGCATTTCTGGACGATTTTGAGTTCTGTAATACTAGTCAAAATGGACGGAGGTATGAAAAGTAATTTTTAGTTAAATTAAATTGTAGTATATTATACACAAGGGAGAGAAAGTATAATTCTTTTGCTTCACGGGAAAAAATGTGTTATTTCCTCGATTATTTCAGTCATGATTTTAGTATCATAGAAACCGATACCATGTCTCACCTGTCTTGGAAAAAATGTATTCATTCTTTATATAAACTAAATTTCTAAATAAATAATTACATTTGGTAATTCTTAATCATTGTTTTTCAACTTTTCGATACTATCATTTCCGGTCCCTCCTTGTTCAAAGAAAATATTAATGCACAGACAGTTTTCTCGATACATATTTAAATCACATTGTTGTAAATACGTGAGATGCAGTATAATAAAACTGATATTACATTATCGTTAGGAACGTAATAAATAAATAATTTTTTTTTCTTTAGTCACTTTAATTTTGAGAACAAAAAAAAAAACATTTTCCCAACATTTATAATATTTGTTGATAGAATTCCAGAAATATACAAAAACGATTGTGCTAATTTAAAATAATAAATGAACATTTCAATTTGAAAATTTTAATAATATTTTTCTTTATAATATTTTATATATAATAAATAATTTATTTGTTTCAGTAAAATGCATACGAACAAATAAATCGCGTATTTCAGATCAGAGTTAGCCGTGCCCGGCTGTCACAACTCGCATTAATTCGTTTGTTTCGTTCACTTGTGATGGTGATTTTGCATTTCGTCTTGCAGTTATTTAAACTTTTTCGTGGTAAATTGATCAATATTAATAATAAATTACATAGCAGTCTATTCAGTATTCTTTCGTAGACATTTTGATATATAGATCATGTAGTGAATCAAAAAATTTTGAGTGTTTTCAAGCGATGGAAAAATTGGCGTTCAGTCTTCCATGGCGTAAGCGTACACATACACGGTAAGAGAAATGAATTATTGTGTTTGTAGTTATTTTTCGTATTGTGTCAATTAAATATTATGCAATTTGTGCATAATCTATATATTGTATATACAGGGTATTCCATTAAAGTGCTACACTATTGCTATCTCGAGAAGTATAAGAGATACGAAGTTCGTTAAATTAGCAAACAATTTCTAAATTATATGACTATTAAAATGAACAAAACAAAAATTTTTCTTAACCAGTGGTTCTCAAAATATGGGACCCAACTTTTTTATTTTAAATTAGAACCTACCTTTTTTATTAGCTTATTCGATTCAGTATTTTTTTCTGAATTCATCGATATCAATATGTAATACTCTATTATTACAAAATTTTAGAGAAAAATGTAAAATTAATAATGTATCATTTTTATTTAAATATGACTATACAAAGAGTGCTATGGAAAAAACAAATAGGTAAATCAAATGAAGAAATAATTACAAAAACTTTTATAATTTTCTTTAAGTTGTGAATAATTATTATATAACAAGATAAAATACATAAATAATATTAACAATTGTTTTATTGATTTATTTGTTTTTTCCATAGCGCTCATTGTATAGTCATATTTAAATAAAAATGATACATTATTAATTTTGCATTTTTCTCAAATATTTCGTAATAATAGAGTATTACATATGGATATCGTTGAATTCAGAAAAAAATACTGAATCGAATAAGCAATTAAAAAAAATAGGTTACCATTTAAAATAAGAAAGTAGCACCCCGTATTTTGAGAACCACTGGTCTAAAAAAATTAATGTTATAAAATAGAAATTGTTTGCTAATTTAACCGACTTCGTATCTCTTATACTTCTCGAGATAGCAATAGTCTAGCACTTAAATGGAACACCCTGTATTCTTCTGTTGAGCGGACAACAATTTTCAAAAAGAATGTAGATAATAAGATAATGTTCATTTATAAAATTAAATCATCTACCTAGATCTAATTTAAGTACAGATACAAAAATGTAAACTTGGCTATATATTTATTATAAATATTGTGTTACCATATGTGGAAATTCTTTATGTTTTGAATAAATTAAAAATGAATTCTCTTGTATTGCATTTGGACACAAACTAATATTTTAATATTTACTGATTAATGTCATTAAACAAAAAATACTTATTGTGCTAAATGTAGACGACAGTAAAATCTCTGAAGAGTTTTATTGTTTATATAAACAGTTTAAATTAAAAAATTAGTGGCATTTGTAGTGGATTAACACTGATAGTTTCTTGTTTATTTTAAATAATTTATACCCAAAATTACAAATTGTTGACATTGGTTTTTCTTGTATGAATCTACAGAAACATATTGAAAAAAGACCTATCATATACAATTATACATATAAAACTATGCAGTTTGTTGCCATACAATATTTTCTATCCATTTCACAAATCCTGAAATACGAACATTCAGTGCCAGATTTCCTCCACAATCAGGTCTTCCCCAATCAGTTATTCCTGCTACGTACTGAACACATGGATATTGTTTATTCGAATATACAAAAGGTGATCCACTTGTAAACTGCAAAAAGACACAATTTAATAATGGAGTCCTGCACATAACAAAAAATCTGATGTGGCCAACACAATATCTACCGCCCTTTAATCATTATTAATTTAAATGTATATTTACTTATGCTGGAAACAGTATTAAGTTCCATTCCATATAACTATGATTCTATTTACTATTTTCTTTTTAAAACGTTGCTATTAATAATTTTAAATGATGTTTTCTTTGACAGTGACATTTATCTGTCAATTACATACATGTGAGATATGAACTGTGTAACCATAAGGAGAAAGCGTAGGCTCCGGGATTTAAATTATAGATAATTTAATAAATTTATCCATTAAATATACAGAATAGTATTAATACAAACTTGTAAAAAATTTAATAATCTTTCATTTTTATAATAATACAAATCTTGAAAAAATAACATTTGAAGGTTTTTTCGAAGAAAAACAATTTTGAGCTTCAAGTAAAATACCATTTCCGGTTATCTGATTTACACCAAAATCTAATGTCTTCTTCCCATATTAGAATAAGGTAGAAATATAAAGAAGGTAGAAGGTATTTTAAATTACACAAAACTGACCCCTGTGGTGCACTCTCCACGCCAGCAATGAGTGCCCGTGAGGTGACGCCTGATAAACGCCCGCTCGGTACAAATATGTCATCATCGTTACCGAAATCTGTCTATAAAGCAGATTGGCACACCCAGCAATGGGAAATATGCCGTGATGATACATTTATTTATTTATTTTAGAAATACAAGGTTTCAAAATTTTCTGAATGTTAGTATTTAAGTTAGAGCGGAGGATCTACACATATATACACACAGACATCATCGTGAAAATGTTAAAATTGTATTCTAAGGGCGTTAAAACGTAGTTATTTACCAAAATCTCGATATGCGATTTATAGCACGACCCCTATACCTCCCTTATTAAAGGTAGCAGGAGGTAAAAAGCGTATAAAAGGCTCAAAATAGTATAAAAAAAACTCATTCCATAATGGGCTACTTGCGTGTCATTTTTTATTTAATATTTTTGAAGAGACGATAAAAATTTGCTGCCCATATTTTTTCTTTTGGCAAAATTTTCATTTATTGGCCAGAAAAAAATTAATGATATTTTAATGTTTAAATTACCGCCATGTATGACGTAGAATTACGCCGAACCAATGAATGGCCGTACGTCCAATAGCAGCGGCATGTGCGGGTAATTTAAACATGACAAATCATCTGTTTGACGTTTGAATAATAGTTTGGAGGTTAATATTTTCGTTTGTCATTTTAATCTTGTACGAGTATAAGCTAAGTTAAAATCCTTCAAAATCCTGCTTAACAAATCGAAATACGTAATAAAAGTAACAGAAACCAAGCAAATTGTAAATAATTAAGAAAAGAGACAATGACAGAAAAATGAACTAATGTCAAAATCAAATTAAAACTCGCACTCGCTCGCCATCTACAGGTTACATTCTTAAATATGCATCCCTTTCTTCAGTTCAAAATAATGATGTCAAAGAAAATCTTCTTTCTTAATTTATTAAAAAACATATATTTTTTTTAAATAAAATTTATATTTTTACATACCTTTTCAACTTTACTTTAGGTATTTAGTGATAGATATCAGATTTTCAGTACCACGCAAGTAGCCTATTATCGATTATTTTGTTCGAAGGGCTGGGCAACTTCGTTGCGCGTCTTTAACCAAACTTCGTTCTCACAAAAAAATAAAAAATAAAATATAATCCAAAATTTCGTAATACAGACTTTTCTATTTTCTTTATAAACGATTAATTGGAATTGATACTTTACTCAAGCTCATTGCTATTTTAAACATGGAATTGGCGGGAGGTTATGTGCTCGCCACATCAGATTTTTCATTTCTGCTTACCCCACAAGATATGCTGCCTTCTTTATTACAAAATTGTATGTTATCATTAAAATCTCTCCCCCATTCCTGATTGCAGTCTTCGTTTCCTACTATTTCATTATTTTCCTTGCCAAAAAGTCCTCTCGGAATATCAGGACTTCTAG